>OX637534.1:46607822-46632822 GCA_951800035.1 Linnaemya tessellans | reverse complement strand
TCTTGTTATCCAATGGATTTCTGATTGTATGAAGGTGTAGAAAAATAAAATAGATTCGTATCGAACATACTTTATTTGTTGGTTTTGTTTTGTATGAGTTGCAAGCCTATGTTCTTGTTCTGTTGTTATTTTTGAAAATAGTTTGTTATTTACAAGTTGTGAATTCTCAGATGGTTTTCGGAAGTATATGCATAAGATAAGAGGTTTTTAACTTTTCAAAACTGTGGTTAAAGTCTACTGACGATTTGGTAAAGCACCAATGAAATGCATATAGACATTGCTTAACCACCAACAAATAAATTTCATTTATATATTAGTATTGTGACAACAATGTGTTAAATAGAAAAACTTCATAACAATTTGATTTAGATTTTATTTTTCATTTTGCCTTATAAATACTTTTCTTTTTATCCAATGGATTTCTGATTGTATGAAGGTGTAGAAAAATAAAATAGATTCGTATCGAACATACTTTATTTGTTGGTTTTGTTTTGTATGAGTTGCAAGCCTATGTTCTTGTTCTGTTGTTATTTTTGAAAATAGTTTGTTATTTACAAGTTGTGAATTCTCAGATGGTTTTCGGAAGTATATGCATAAGATAAGAGGTTTTTAACTTTTCAAAACTGTGGTTAAAGTCTACTGACGATTTGGTAAAGCACCAATGAAATGCATATAGACATTGCTTAACCACCAACAAATAAATTTCATTTATATATTAGTATTGTGACAACAATGTGTTAAATAGAAAAACTTCATAACAATTTGATTTAGATTTTATTTTTCATTTTGCCTTATAAATACTTTTCTTGTTATCCAATGGATTTCTGATTGTATGAAGGTGTAGAAAAATAAAATAGATTCGTATCGAACATACTTTATTTGTTGGTTTTGTTTTGTATGAGTTGCAAGCCTATGTTCTTGTTCTGTTGTTATTTTTGAAAATAGTTTGTTATTTACAAGTTGTGAATTCTCAGATGGTTTTCGGAAGTATATGCATAAGATAAGAGGTTTTTAACTTTTCAAAACTGTGGTTAAAGTCTACTGACGATTTGGTAAAGCACCAATGAAATGCATATAGACATTGCTTAACCACCAACAAATAAATTTCATTTATATATTAGTATTGTGACAACAATGTGTTAAATAGAAAAACTTCATAACAATTTGATTTAGATTTTATTTTTCATTTTGCCTTATAAATACTTTTCTTTTTATCCAATGGATTTCTGATTGTATGAAGGTGTAGAAAAATAAAATAGATTCGTATCGAACATACTTTATTTGTTGGTTTTGTTTTGTATGAGTTGCAAGCCTATGTTCTTGTTCTGTTGTTATTTTTGAAAATAGTTTGTTATTTACAAGTTGTGAATTCTCAGATGGTTTTCGGAAGTATATGCATAAGATAAGAGGTTTTTAACTTTTCAAAACTGTGGTTAAAGTCTACTGACGATTTGGTAAAGCACCAATGAAATGCATATAGACATTGCTTAACCACCAACAAATAAATTTCATTTATATATTAGTATTGTGACAACAATGTGTTAAATAGAAAAACTTCATAACAATTTGATTTAGATTTTATTTTTCATTTTGCCTTATAAATACTTTTCTTGTTATCCAATGGATTTCTGATTGTATGAAGGTGTAGAAAAATAAAATAGATTCGTATCGAACATACTTTATTTGTTGGTTTTGTTTTGTATGAGTTGCAAGCCTATGTTCTTGTTCTGTTGTTATATTTGAAAATAGTTTGTTATTTACAAGTTGTGAATTCTCAGATGGTTTTCGGAAGTATATGCATAAGATAAGAGGTTTTTAACTTTTCAAAACTGTGGTTAAAGTCTACTGACGATTTGGTAAAGCACCAATGAAATGCATATAGACATTGCTTAACCACCAACAAATAAATTTCATTTATATATTAGTATTCATTTCATTTCATTTCATCTTTATTAAATCCCAAAAAAAGTTTACATTTGCAGTAGTTCTAAAGTTAAAACTATCATATCCTTAAACTAACATCATTTCTTACATACTATAGTACTAAACAAGAACATTCCACTCTTAAGATCTTCTAATGAAGAAATATTTGCAATTAAGTGCATACTGTTGCTTAAAATTATATTGACATTTTTCTGTTATATTCTCCAAAAAGGGATTAAAAAGGAGACGCTTTTATAATATCTTATATAATAAACTTAAAACTAGTATATGCTTATAAACTAAAGATTGAATAATGTATTTACAAAAGATATAGAGATAGAGTTTATTGAGCAGTGCTGTAGACTTGGTCAACGATATTCAGCGTTCCTATCCTCCTATGATAAAACAGGAGGTCTGCACCGTTAAAAAGGAGACCAGCTCCATCCAACGTCAGCAAGTCAGCAGGAGTGAGGTATTTGGAAAGCCGAACAGCCTCTAGATTATTCACCCTATGGAAACAGTTCCTCACCAAAATGTTGTCTAGTGAACGTGCCCTCTCCAAAAATGTTATGGCATTCTTTGTCATGAAGACGTCAACCCTTTCACAGTCAGCTAGAGCGTAGATACTCTTGTTCGATGGCCTGCGAATTGTCCCATCGAACCCAACCACAGGTCTAAGACTCAGGCAAGCGACCAGCACTCGCCTCTCCCACCTCCTAAGCCTCTCCATCTGGCAGGAAGAGATTCCAAACCAGACTGGAAAGGCATAGGAAATGAGAGGTCGAACTACCTGACGGTATACTAAAAAGCGTATCCTACGGTCAAGGCCCCCTCTACGTCTAAGCACACTCTGATATGCGTTGTAAGCCCTCTTCACTCCAACTAAAGTATTGTCCACGTGGCGATAATACTCAAACTTTTCGTGAAATATTACTCCCAAATACTTTATCTTGTCCGAAGTCCCAATCAAAGTCCCACCTATACTCAAATGCGGAACGTACGATCTCCAATTAGGATAAATATACTTATATTTACCCTTAAATGCCATAGCAACGGTCTTGCTTAAGTTCAGATTAAGCCTCCACCTAGCAAAATAGTCATTGAGTAGATTAAGATAGTCCCCCAGACGTCTATTAACATTGCTGGCCCTGGCGCCAGAAGACGCAAGAAGTATGTCATCGGCATATATTATAATGAGATCACCATCCGGTGGCTGAGGTATGTCAGATACATACAAGTTGTACAGCACTGGACCCAGTAATGAGCCCTGTGGTACACCGGCAGTAATTCGTCCCTCCTCCGACAATGAGTCCCCAACTCGAACCGAAAATCTCCTATCCTCCAAAAAACCGGCCACAAGCCGACACACATTCCTATCAAATCCCATCCCTAGCATTTTGAAAACAATACCATCCTGCCAAACTGTATCAAACGCCTTTGCAAAATCTAAGCTTACAACAGTCGTCCCATACCTTTTGTTAAGTCCTCTGGCAACATAGTCAGTCAGCACCATCAGTGCATGTGACGTTGAAAGTCCACGTCGAAATCCAAATTGGAAGTCCTTTACAATATTTCTCTCATCAATTGTGCAATTAATTGCCGCCAATATGAATGATTCAAACAGTTTTGCAAAGGCTGACAAAAGTGATATCGGTCTGTAGCTGCCACTCTCAGAGAGATCACATCCCCGTTTCGGTATCGGTACAACCAATGCCCTTCTCCACGCCCTGGGAAAATAGCCAATGTTCAAGCAATGGTTAAAAACGACTGCAAGAAAACGCCATGCAGTGGTGTGCGTCCTTTTTAGCACAAAGTCCGGTATGTTGTCGAAACCACTGGACTTCTTACTCGATCTCTGCCTTAGAGCGCAGCCAACTGCCTCAGCATTGACGAATCCAATATCACCAATGTCCACACGTACAATGTCCCCGTCAGCTGTCATAGTCTCTCCAAATGTCGTCATAGGTGCCGACCTATCCAATGTCGAGATAGCTCTCTGTACTTCAGCCTCGAATGGATCATCAACCCTTGTCTGAGATGACCCGAAAAAAGCATCCGCCAACGTATTGGCCTTCCCCGTATCATCAGCTATGATCACGCCACCAGGGCCTCTCAAACTTTTCACCGGGGTGCGAACATTCAAACCTGCCGCCGTCTTTACCTTGCTGAACGTCCTATTATTGACACGAATTCTACTCAAGAAATCCGTCCAATACTCCCTCTCGAACACAGCAATAGCACCCTGTATTATCCTATCAAGATTCCTTATCTCGGCCTTTAATACCCCATGCCTGCTAGGGTCACACCTGCTTAACGTTCGCCTTAGTCTCTTCTTGTGTGCTATAAAACTTAGGATGTGTTGCGGAAGTTTTAGCATCCCCCTGCCCCTTACAGTCACCTTCGGGATCGAATGTTCCATTGCGTCAAGAAAGGCCCTATCCATTGCCTCAATGCACTGGTCTATTTCAGTCTCTGTCACATTCCTGTCAACTGGCAAGCCTATGCCTGCCAAGTTCTCAGTCAGTCTATACCTGTACCGTCGTTTGTCGATTCTGTCGAAATCATATCTTGTCGGACACTCCCTAGCTATGACATCACCAATATGGAAGGTGAGCTCTACCGCTCTGTGATCAGATTCGTAATCCAACGTACGAAGTCCATTCGAAGCAGTCGAAACTATATCCGAAGTTGTTAAGAAAAAATCAATGTATGATGACAAAACTTCGTTAATTCTCGTTGGTCCATCAGTTCCTAATACGTCTAAATCGAGGTTTTCTAACAGAATCTCCCGCAATCTTCGCCCGTTCGTGTTAGTATACGGATCACCCCAATACGGATGCCTCGTATTAAGGTCAGCACCTATCACTACGCTGCAATCAGTTACTAATGCCTGAACAGCGTCGAAACATTCAGCCTCAAGTATCCCACCAGGTCTAAGATACATAGAAATTACGACAATATCCCTGCCACCTACTCGACGAATACGTACGGCAGTGTTCTCAATAGCACCTGTACCAAGAACGACCTCTTCACACTGATATTTACTCCTCACAAGAACGGCGGTCCCACCTCCACGTCTGTCCCGCCGGTCCTGCCTAAATATCCTATACTCACTCAAATCAAATCTGTGTCGGGCATTAAGGCCATGCTCAGCCAACAGAAGAATGTCCGGTCTGTGTTCCCTCAAGAATAAATTCAACATATGTCGCCTATGTCTTGAGACTATTGAATTAACATTAACAAAAATTATTTTCATTAGGTCAGCCATGATGACTTAGAGAAATAAACATACCAAATAGAGCACGGGACCTGTCTTCGTCCGTACCCAATCTCTGATAGTCCTTAGCAAAGCTCCTAATTCTGCCAAGACATTGTAAAAGTTCACCTCCAAAGAGGCGCCTACAATCACGATTTATTGCATCGAATTGTGCCATGGCGGCACCCAATGAAATTCCATCCGATGGCGGCTCCCGTGGTGGCGGAGCGACTCTCAGAGGAGCCGAATGTTTCCCGCTCAGGGCAGCCCTAGCAGCTGCAGCATATGAAACACCTGCCTTAGTACCAACAGTGGGGGCAGTCAACGCCTGGGGCCGATGACCGCCACTCTCCTTTTTTTTTTGAAGCCTACGAAGTAGTTCGATACGGCGTGGACAGTCCTTCGAGCTAGCCACATGTCCCTCTGCTTTACAGTTCACACACCTGACTAACAGACCTACCCTCTTAGACACCTGGCCCGTGACTGGGTCAGTTGTTAATACCTCACGCGTATTTTCGTCTTTCGGAGGTACATCGCACTTCCCTGGGCCGTGGGGCCCGCCGCATTTCACACACCGGAAAGGCATGTGGCAATTGGTCGACACGTGCCCAAACCGCTGGCAGTTAAAGCACTGAGTGACACCCTTTTTGACAAATTTTCTAACATTAACTTTGCAACACAAAATGTACTTGATTGCATAGAATTTCTGAATATCCGAGTCCCTGGACAAGGCAACGATCCATTTGTCATTACCTAACTTTACCATACTCGAAATATTAGTTATAATCTGGAGCCCGTTTAAGTACTCCAACACTTCATCCGTTTGAAACGAATGTGGAAGCCCCTCTATAATGACCCTATATGGTCGCAAACCCTTGGGTGTATAAGTGTAGAAATCGGCCTGCTGTCCCTCAAGCAATCGTCTAACCTTTTCATGGTCCCCGACCGTGCAGGTCCCTATGTTGGCAACATTTTTGCCCAAAACCTTAATATTAAAATTTCTATGTCCCAATAAAGTCTCAATTGACTTAATAAATACCTTCAAATCAATATTGTACACTGTTATTACAGGTACCTTTTTGCTTCTAGTCAACTCACCAGTTTGCACTGAAATAGCGGCATCCTTCCTCACACCTGCTTTCTTTACATCTGCTACCACCTTCTTTTCCTTTCGTTCGTTTGTCTCTCGCTGGGTTTCTTCGTCCAACTTCGGCTTTGGATCAACGCTCATTTCATCCTCGTCTTCTACTTCGCTTACAACGCTGGCTTCGCTGCCGCTTTCGCTCTCAGCACCTGCTTTGATTTTCTCTCTTTCCTTCATTAGGAAACTAACAGCCTTGTTTAGTTTTTCATTTTCTTCCATGATGAATTCAAACTTCTTCTTAAGGAATTCAATTTCTTTATTCTTCTTAACGATGACTTCTTGTAGTTCCTCCAGCGTGTCAACCACCCGTGGCCTTTTTGTTGATGAGTTTGGACGTTCGTCCGTCTCCATTTCTCCGAGCTTTTGCCCTTTATGGGCCAGTCACCTGAGCAATTTTCCACTAAAAACAGTTTTAATTCTCACTGTCCCCGTAGAAAATGATTCCAATGATTCGCAAATCTCTACTTATAATAGTTTGATGAATTTAACCTCGCTTGTAAAAACACCGAGCACTGACTCATTAGCTATTTTCTCCTTTTGTTTTGATTTTCTTGTCTCTTCGTTCATTCACTGTGTGTTCAAACCACTGAGTGTCGCTATTGCTCGCTCGCTCGCTACTGCTTCGCTCTCGCTAACTTACTACACGACTGCTCGCTTCTCTTTGTTATATATATTAGTATTGTGACAACAATGTGTTAAATAGAAAAACTTCATAACAATTTGATTTAGATTTTATTTTTCATTTTGCCTTATAAATACTTTTCTTGTTATCCAATGGATTTCTGATTGTATGAAGGTGTAGAAAAATAAAATAGATTCGTATCGAACATACTTTATTTGTTGGTTTTGTTTTGTATGAGTTGCAAGCCTATGTTCTTGTTCTGTTGTTATTTTTGAAAATAGTTTGTTATTTACAAGTTGTGAATTCTCAGATGGTTTTCGGAAGTATATGCATAAGATAAGAGGTTTTTAACTTTTCAAAACTGTGGTTAAAGTCTACTGACGATTTGGTAAAGCACCAATGAAATGCATATAGACATTGCTTAACCACCAACAAATAAATTTCATTTATATATTAGTATTGTGACAACAATGTGTTAAATAGAAAAACTTCATAACAATTTGATTTAGATTTTATTTTTCATTTTGCCTTATAAATATTTTTCTTGTTATCCAATGGATTTCTGATTGTATGAAGGTGTAGAAAAATAAAATAGATTCGTATCGAACATACTTTATTTGTTGGTTTTGTTTTGTATGAGTTGAAAGCCTATGTTCTTGTTCTGTTGTTATTTTTGAAAATAGTTTGTTATTTACAAGTTGTGAATTCTCAGATGGTTTTCGGAAGTATATGCATAAGATAAGAGGTTTTTAACTTTTCAAAACTGTGGTTAAAGTCTACTGACGATTTGGTAAAGCACCAATGAAATGCATATAGACATTGCTTAACCACCAACAAATAAATTTCATTTATATATTAGTATTGTGACAACAATGTGTTAAATAGAAAAACTTCATAACAATTTGATTTAGATTTTATTTTTCATTTTGCCTTATAAATACTTTTCTTGTTATCCAATGGATTTCTGATTGTATGAAGGTGTAGAAAAATAAAATAGATTCGTATCGAACATACTTTATTTGTTGGTTTTGTTTTGTATGAGTTGCAAGCCTATGTTCTTGTTCTGTTGTTATTTTTGAAAATAGTTTGTTATTTACAAGTTGTGAATTCTCAGATGGTTTTCGGAAGTATATGCATAAGATAAGAGGTTTTTAACTTTTCAAAACTGTGGTTAAAGTCTACTGACGATTTGGTAAAGCACCAATGAAATGCATATAGACATTGCTTAACCACCAACAAATAAATTTCATTTATATATTAGTATTGTGACAACAATGTGTTAAATAGAAAAACTTCATAACAATTTGATTTAGATTTTATTTTTCATTTTGCCTTATAAATACTTTTCTTGTTATCCAATGGATTTCTGATTGTATGAAGGTGTAGAAAAATAAAATAGATTCGTATCGAACATACTTTATTTGTTGGTTTTGTTTTGTATGAGTTGCAAGCCTATGTTCTTGTTCTGTTGTTATTTTTGAAAATAGTTTGTTATTTACAAGTTGTGAATTCTCAGATGGTTTTCGGAAGTATATGCATAAGATAAGAGGTTTTTAACTTTTCAAAACTGTGGTTAAAGTCTACTGACGATTTGGTAAAGCACCAATGAAATGCATATAGACATTGCTTAACCACCAACAAATAAATTTCATTTATATATTAGTATTGTGACAACAATGTGTTAAATAGAAAAACTTCATAACAATTTGATTTAGATTTTATTTTTCATTTTGCCTTATAAATACTTTTCTTGTTATCCAATGGATTTCTGATTGTATAAAGGTGTAGAAAAATAAAATAGATTCGTATCGAACATACTTTATTTGTTGGTTTTGTTTTGTATGAGTTGCAAGCCTATGTTCTTGTTCTGTTGTTATTTTTGAAAATAGTTTGTTATTTACAAGTTGTGAATTCTCAGATGGTTTTCGGAAGTATATGCATAAGATAAGAGGTTTTTAACTTTTCAAAACTGTGGTTAAAGTCTACTGACGATTTGGTAAAGCACCAATGAAATGCATATAGACATTGCTTAACCACCAACAAATAAATTTCATTTATATATTAGTATTGTGACAACAATGTGTTAAATAGAAAAACTTCATAACAATTTGATTTAGATTTTATTTTTCATTTTGCCTTATAAATACTTTTCTTGTTATCCAATGGATTTCTGATTGTATGAAGGTGTAGAAAAATAAAATAGATTCGTATCGAACATACTTTATTTGTTGGTTTTGTTTTGTATGAGTTGCAAGCCTATGTTCTTGTTCTGTTGTTATTTTTGAAAATAGTTTGTTATTTACAAGTTGTGAATTCTCAGATGGTTTTCGGAAGTATATGCATAAGATAAGAGGTTTTTAACTTTTCAAAACTGTGGTTAAAGTCTACTGACGATTTGGTAAAGCACCAATGAAATGCATATAGACATTGCTTAACCACCAACAAATAAATTTCATTTATATATTAGTATTGTGACAACAATGTGTTAAATAGAAAAACTTCATAACAATTTGATTTAGATTTTATTTTTCATTTTGCCTTATAAATACTTTTCTTGTTATCCAATGGATTTCTGATTGTATGAAGGTGTAGAAAAATAAAATAGATTCGTATCGAACATACTTTATTTGTTGGTTTTGTTTTGTATGAGTTGCAAGCCTATGTTCTTGTTCTGTTGTTATTTTTGAAAATAGTTTGTTATTTACAAGTTGTGAATTCTCAGATGGTTTTCGGAAGTATATGCATAAGATAAGAGGTTTTTAACTTTTCAAAACTGTGGTTAAAGTCTACTGACGATTTGGTAAAGCACCAATGAAATGCATATAGACATTGCTTAACCACCAACAAATAAATTTCATTTATATATTATATATAGATATATATATATATATATATATATATATATATATATATATATATATATATATATATATATATATATATATATACGAATGTGTATATGTATATGAATTACCATTAACTTTTTATTTATAATCTTTATTATTATTTTTTGTACAATTGTTCTGAAAGAAGTGGATATAATTTTTTTATTTTTATTCATTAATGCGTGCGAGTTTGTTTTTATTTTTTTCATTTGACAATTACTCAGAACCCGAAGTTGAGGTTAAGTTAGCATCGGCGGTTACTAACAATTATTTAGCGGCAGCTTACCTAAACTAATTGCCGTACAAACACATATATATATATATATATATATATATATATATATATGTATATATATATATATATATATATATATATATATATATATACATGTATATAGATATATATATATATATATATATATATATATATATATATATTTATATATGTATGTGTGTGTACATGAGTGTGTGTGCACATGTATATATACATATATGCACATATATTTATATATATATATATATATATATATATATATATATATATATATATATAGATATATATATATAATATATGTATATATATATATATATATATATATATATATATGTATGTATATATACCTATATATATATATATACATATATATATATATATATATGTATGTATATATACCTATATATATTTATATATATATATATATATATATATATATATATATTTACATGTACGCGCGTTTGTAACAATGGTTACATATGTTTTATTGTTAAATATGTGTATGAAAATAGCTTCCCTTTGCAATGTATTAATACTAATAGTTGCAATTATACTTAGTGTTTTATATTTTTTTGCTAATATTTGTTTAATAATAACTAAGTTAGACACAAAATGTTTAACATGTTCAAAAACTCAACCAACAGTAGATGAACATTAAGGCGGCGGCTCAAGAAATTACAAAATTGTGTATGCGGCCTAACGCCGCACTCGAAACTTTTAAACTTCGCCCTCTGTAAGTGACATTGAAAGTTATATAGCATGGTTACAGTATTTTAATGGATACAACTGGAATGAAACAGTTTTTCATAACATGAACGGGAATCGCATTTTGTGTAAATGTGAAAAGTGTTATGAAAAGTTTATATGAAAACGAAAATGAAAAGTTTTTTTTCATTTCACGTTTTCACAGAACCAGAATTGACCCCCAGGTGGCATCGTTAGGAATGTAAACAATTTTTTGCTCCTATTGAATTTTTGTTTGTTGTGAGTTTAAACTGTCAAAGTACGGCGTAATTATATTTATGTTCAGAGCTGATATATGAATAAAAACTGTTTATTGAAAAACGAATATTTTAAATTATTGTTGTGAAAAAAGTGAACTAAAAGAAAATATTAATAATAATAATAACAATCTAGATAAAAAACTAGTTAAACACGATAAAAGGTGTTTTATGTTTGCTACAGTCGTTTTTTCTGTTATTTTCAAATTTATGTTTTCAATATATTTGGAACAAATTCGTTTAATACTGCAATTATGTTACATTTCATAGTGGAATTATATATTTTTTCTTTAATTGGTCAAAATTAATTATCAAATTTCATGAAAATATGCCTTTTTGTGAGCTGTGCAAAAAAATATGTTCCTGGTAATGGCAACTCATTTTATCGTGTGCCTAAGTGCTCCATAACAATGGAAAAGTGGAGTAGCTTGTGCCAAAAGGAAATCACAAAGCGTTCGCTTATATGCAGTGATCACTTTTTGAAGAATCAGATCATATCATATATAGACCCATTTCCGATTTCAGGTCACAAGAAAATATTGTGTTTTGATTAAACCTTTTTTTTTAATTTTTCTTCACTTTTGTATGTGGGCATGATGCAAAATATATTATTTCTTAAATTTTATATGCTTCTTTTTTTTACGCTTTTGACATTTATATATTAACTCATTGTTTTGACAATCTGAACTTTATTACACAAACAAAAACACCTATGTTGTTGTATTATTGTACTTGTAGCCCTTGCGCTGCCACCTGGTTTTATTACGCCATGTTTCGGAACAAATTTTTTGTTCCGAAACAATGGGTGAATCCAGCTTTAGTGTTTATGCCTCGAGCGTAGTAGTTAAACATTTTCACTATCTCAGTGTAACTCTCATATCAAATATATTCTCGAGTAACTTTATTATTTACTTATTAATAACTAATATTATTTGGTTGGTTGGTTGGTATACGTGGCTGCCCGCTACACGCAAGCATTCAAGTAGGATCTCTGAGATCCCGTTTTGAAAAACCACTCCACTCGTGAGTGACTACCTATAGAAGCCGTATCCTGATCTCGGGTACGGATGGTTACTAGATCCACCCCGTCGCATTGAGGTATCTAATAAGGTCCCCCAGACCTATACCTGATAACTCCGCGAGGTCGCCTATGATACTATTGCCTAAGAATTTGTGTCTCGTGTTGTGCAAGGCCGGGCATTCGCAAAGGAAGTGATAAACTGTCTCCTCCTTGCTCTGCTCCCGGCAGCTCCTACAGAATGCATTATGGTTGAGACCTAACCTGCCTGCATGTCTGCCTATTACCCAGTGGCCCGTCACAACCGCTACGAGCCTTGAGATGTCCCTGCGATTCCTGTTAATCAATTGTGCCGTTCTATTGTCGTTATAACATGGCCACATGCTTCTAGCCACCCTGCACGTGTTCAGCTTACGCCACCTGTCCGCCGCTTTCTGCCGGAAATGGCTCTGAATGGTGCTCCTTAGGGTGCCAAACGGCATGTCCACCGATACGGCAGTGGAGACGTCCTTAGCAGATCCAGCCTTTGCTACCTCATCTGCCTGTTCGTTTCCAAAGAAACTGCTGTGAGCGGGTACCCAGATGAGGGTAGCGTCTATCTGACCCCCCAGTCTGGATAGCAGCTCTTTGCATTGGGCTACCAGAGTAGACGACGTAGTGAACGACCTGAGAGATAGGAGTGCCGCCTGGCTATCGACAAAGATACCGACTCTACCCTGAACACCCCTATCAATTAACAGCCTCGCCGCCTCCCTTATAGCCAGTATCTCAGCCTGAAATACGCTGGATTCATCTGGGAGACGGAGCGAGAGTTTTATTCCAAGGTCCCTCGAGAAGACCCCTGCGCCTACACCACAGATCATCCTTGATCCATCAGTATACACTCTGAAGTTGAATTCCCTTTCTAAGTTACCCCTTCTCCACTCCCGCCTGGATGGTAAGAGGACTTTGAATGAAGTGTTAAAGTCTAAGTGAGGTACTATATAGTCGGTGGGCTTCCTCAGTGTCGGTGGTAGCCGGCCAAGGATTCTTGCGTGGCCATAGTCCCTTGACCTCCACCTCCCTGATGCCGCTAGTCTTGCCGCACTGCTTGAGGATGCCCGGAGTACATAAAGGTCAATCGGAATTAGGTTTAGTATAGCATTCAGCGCCTCTGAAGGACTAGTACGTAGACAACCAGTAATCCCGATGGAAGCAGATCTCTGTATCCTGTATAGTTGATCTACTACATATTTTTTACTTGTGGCGGGCCACCATACTAACGACCCGTAAGTCAATATAGGGCGTACAATTGCTGTGTACATCCACTTAAGCATTGTGGGTTTTAGGCCCCATCTGGAGCCAAACATTCTCCTGCAGGAGTAGTAGGCAACTGTTGCCTTTTTTATTCTATGATGTATATTTGGTTTCCACGATAGCTTCGTGTCCAGGATAACTCCTAGGTATTTTGCCGTGTCCGAAAGGGACAGTTCCAGATTATTCAGCCGAGGAAGTTTAAAGCTTTGGGTTTTGGTCTTTGTAGTGAATAGTACCAGTTCTGTTTTGCTAGGGTTTACTCCTAGACCGCATCCTGCAGCCCATCTACTGAGTATACCCAAGGCGTTGGACATGATATCGCTAATCACGTCCGTGAACATCCCTGATACCATTATTACTACATCGTCCGCGTAAGCCACAACTTTAACTCCTGCAGCATCTAGTCTGAGAAGAATCGTGTTAACAACGAGAAGCCAGAGCAGCGGAGAAATCACCCCACCCTGTGGTGTTCCTCTACATGCCCATCTTGACATTTCGCTATTACCTAACGCTGCAGTGACATTTCTTGCCTTCAACATAGTAATGATCCAGTTGCTGATGTATTCCTCAACGTCTGTATCCCGGAGAGACTGTTGGATGGCTGCCACTGATACATTATTGAAAGCGCCTTCTATGTCTAAGAAGGCAGCCAAGGTATACTGCTTGTTTTCTAGGGATCTCTCCACGACTCCCACCACCTCATGCAGAGCTGTTTCCATGGAGCGTCCCTTCAGGTAGGCATGCTGACTATCTGAGAGAATAAACGATCCTTCAAGTCGATGCCTAATATGGGTGTCTAGTAATCTTTCTAGCGTCTTAACTAAGAAAGATGAAAGGCTGATTGGTCTGAAGTCTTTTGGGTCCTCGTGACTCCTTTTTCCAATCTTGGGAATGAAAACCACTTTTACTTTCCTCCAGCTGGTCGGAACGTAATTGAGTGTAAGACAGAGTTCAAAGAACCTATAAAGCCAGGGAATAACAGAGCCCTTCGCACTCTGTAGCATCTTTGGAATGATGCCGTCCGGACCCGGCGATTTAAACGGTGCGAAGCTGTCAATAGCCCAAGAGATTCTCTCTGGGGATATTAAATCTCTATTGACAGTGTGTTGAATCCCACTAAATGGGAGGATTCCTATGGCCGTGTCAGTACAGCCTGGAAAGTGGGTGTTGAAAAGAATACTTAGAGATTCCGCGGAGGAATCTGTCCATGACCCATCCCCCCTCTTAACGAAGGTTGGACATGTGCGGTTCATGGTCAGAGCCCTACTAAGCCTTGCGGAATCCCTAGTTCTATCTATTGACTCACAGAAATTTCTCCATGAGCTTCTTTTGGCGACCTTTATAGCTTTTTTATACGTTGCTAACTTATCCCGATAAGGCTGCCATGCTTTCTTCTCATAGCATAAATTGAAGGCCCTGCGTGCCTCCTTACGTAACTTTGAGAGTTCCGAGCTCCACCACGGAGGGTAACTTTTCTTAGTCTTTGTTAGGGGGCAGGATACTTCAAAGGCTTTCGTTATAGCCTTATTAAACGCCCCCACATTGTGTTCAAGTCCATCAATCGTATTCTCGATCTCTGGGACTCTTCTTAGTTTTTGCTTCAGGATCCCATTAAACCTATCCCAGTCTGTTCTCCTCGGGTTCCTGAAGCATTGCTTTTCATTGCCTAATGACGCGACTTCGAAGAATATCCAACAGTGATCCGAGAAGGATCTTTTATTGGATACCCTCCACTTATCAACCAAAGGTCTAAATCTATCATTTACAGGAATGATATCCAAAACCTCTTCCCACCCACTAAACCTGTCCGAACTCGGAAAGATGAAAGTCGGAGAGGAACCGGAGTTACATATGGTTAATTTATAAAGGTTTATGAAATCAAGGATATGCTCACCTCTGTCGTTGATTTCACTGCTACCCCAAACTGTATGCCTGGCGTTGGCGTCACAACAAAGTATGATGTCCTCATCAGCACCAATAGATGACATGAGAGCTTTCACTTCATCTGGAGGGGCTGCTTTGTCGTGCGCCATGTAGCATGATGCGATAAGGAAGCTGGTTCCATCTGTCAGCTCGACCCTCGCAACTGTAAGGTCCTCAGTACTAAACTGTGAACAGAGAAAAATTTTTATGTGCTTTTTGGCTATTAGACATGATCTGGGCTTACCATTTCCTTTAGCATATAGTACATTGTATGTGGACCTCGGGAACCCCTTGACCTCGGAGTTTGCTACCCATGGTTCCTGCACCATACAAATGTCGATGTTCTCTTCGACTGAGATAACAATTAGGTTATCTGTTGCACATTTCGAGTGCTTCAGATTTATCTGGGCGATTTTTAGAGCCATCGTGCTTATTCTTCAGCTAGCTGCATTCCTCCCAGGAGGTTGTTCGCAGCCTCGACAGCGTCGATATCAGCTTTATTTGGGCGGGACACCTTTACCTTAGCGTCCCTGACCCCGAAAAATAGCTTAGAGCCTGCTTTCTCGAGCGCTTCCGCTCCAGACTCCGTGATGGAAAGGATTAGGCAGGAGCCATTACTGCCATGATCTTCCGTGCGGATGACTGACCAGTCATCCATTGGAATGCTATGGTTCTGTAGCTTCAGACACTCTAGCATTTTGTTACCATCCTTTCCAAGTTTTGGTAACCAAATCCTTGCCCGCGGTCTCATCGGTATTTCCTCCGCAGGGATAAGTTTAAGGCTTAACCCATCCCAAGTCTCACTAATCTTAGCGATACTTTCGCAGAGGAAGTCCTTAGAAAACGCGTCCAAGCACTTGATCACCCTGTACCCCCGGTGTATCTCACCGGAGTCGAAGCGAGGAGCCGGCTTATCCTTATTGGAGAGGACGTAGTCCATTACGAGCTCAGCCAATTTGGATTCGATAGCCCCCCACTCCGTTGTTACAGGGAGAATCTTCCCATTTTTGGAATTCGCCAAGGCCACAAGAAGGTTATCCTTAACTACCTCGTTAAAGGACCTTCGAGTGGACGACGAAGATGATGTTGGAGGAGAGGTTGTTTTCTGCACCTTCCTTTTTTTTGCTTCCTGGCCGCCCTCTGTCTGAGAGCGGTTTCTTTTTGAGCTCTTTCCTTCGGCAATTTGCTGGGAGGCCGCTCTGGACGTGCTTGGTAGGGAATCCATAAACTTACGATATTCCTCTACCACGGCCTGGTATCTCACCTTATCCTCAGCATCATGCGGGTGCGTGACTCCTTTCTCCGCATTCTTGGCGATCTTGTCAAGAATGAACACGGCCTTGGAATATCTAGTTTTAAGGAGCTCTTTCTGGCTCCTTTTTTTGGGTTTTCCCTTCTGCCGGTTATCGGCCTCGATTACCGGTGTTGGGGGCACTTTTTTAGATTGTTGTGCGGATAGCGGAGTACTCTGTCTTTTACCTTCACTATCCGAGAGGTCGACTACTGTCTCCTGGCTGGAGGCAAGAATGTCGTCCTCTGAAGAGATTTCTTCCCTTCTGTTTTGGTTGTTTTTTATTTTTTTATTATTTAAGTTTTCCATATATTGTTCCCACGAGTAGGCCAGTAAGGGGATGGACCATCTGCGCAGTGACGGCGTACGCAGACTAGACAATTTTATTACAACCGGCCCGTGTCCTGGCGCCGGAGGGGAGCTGTTATCGACTAGTCTTCTTTTACCACTAACTAGCCATTCAGGTCCTCGGCACAGCTACCAATCACCTTGAACTTACAAGTGGGGGAGGGAAGGGATGTATGGGAGGAGGGAAGGGTGGATGAGGGATTATGGGAAATGGGAGGTGGAAGGGGGCGGTTAACCTTTGGTTGAGAAGGCCTTTTTATCTTCGTACTTCACGACAGGCCCTAAACGTACGGGTGTATGTACAGCGCCTGGCCTGAAGTAAGAGACACAGCCTCCCCTTAAGCCACCACATCGCGACAAGATAGTTAACCAGGTGGGGACTAATATTATTTAATATAATTAATTATTAATAACTAATAAAATTATTAATTTTGAGTGTAATTCGCACGATCAGTTAATTAAGTGATTTGTATAACCTCTAAAATACTCAACACGTGTCACGAGTTCCCGCAAACAACGGCTATTGAGTTGTAAGTAGAAATTATGTTTTACGTTTATTATAAAATCAAAAATTATTCTCTCTTATATATAACGAAAGTATTGTTGGCAAAGGTGAAAAACGAATTCGGTGAAAGTTAGACTTTTATTACAATTGGGAATTTTTTTTGTGTTTACTTATAAGAGCTCCATGCTCTCGAGTGGGTAAATCATCAATTTTGTTTGTATTAGCTAAAGACGGACTAACAAAGAATATTGTTCACGTTGTAGCATTAAGAGATTAATATTATGTAATGAACTATTGATATAAATAATTATTACTTTTAATAAATTAAAAAAAATTAATGTTTTTTGTTTTGTTATTTTTAAATAACATTCCCTCATCGTTCACAGCGCTCCATGCCTTTTTCACTCATATTCCGCATCCTTATACACTTGCAGTGAGTTAGTTATTTTTTTTCTACACTAGAAATTCTCTAGAAATTATTTACATGGCAAAACAACGTTTGCCGGGTCAGCTAGTATATATATATATATATATATATATATATATATATATATATATATATATATATATATATGTATTTATATATATATATATATATATATATATATTTATTTATATATATATATATATATATATATATATATATTTATATATATATATATATATATATATATATATATACATATATATATATATATATATATATATATATATATACATATATATATATATATATATATATATATATATATGTATTTATATATATATATATATATATATATATATATATATATATATATATGTATTTATATATGTATATGTATATATATATATATATATATATATATATATATGTATATATATATATATATATATATATATATACATATACATATATAAATACATATATATATATATATATATTGTTACGTTGTTAGACCTTTTCGTAAAAACGCTTTTTACTTATCCTTCAAGGATTCGTTTAATTGCATCAAATTAAAAACACAGACAATTAACTTTAGAAATATAATGCGGCAACACTTTATTTACTACTTTATTAACACAAGTATTTGTACTACTAAAAACTTAGCGATGTAAACACGTCTAGATTTAAAATCACACTGATCCCGCTGATTACTGGCAGCGACTTTATATAGCAAAATGACATCGTCTGGTAACTTCGCGAAGCATCTGGTCATGGTTGTTGTTGGTTGTGCTTTACTTAACATGTAGCTATATACGTGTGTTTGTATATATGACAATGCTGTCTTGTGTTTTGTTTATTGTAACTATGTGTGGTTGTATGTATGAGTGTTCTGTGTGTTGTGTAGTTTTGTTTCTTCTTGTGCTATGTGGGCAGGTTGCTGTGTATATTTGTGTGTATGTTGCTGTGTATATTGATGTACATGTTTAGTTTTTATTAGCAGCGAATACTTGCGTACAAGATCATTAAGAATAACATCATCATCTCTTAGCATTGATGTTGCTAGGTTTTTCGTTATTGTTGTTTACACTTATTATTGCACAGCCTCGAATGATCTTGTATATTCTCAACGATGTATCCGGAATATTCCATTTCCGTTAATTCAAATATTATCTGCATGGTGTTGACCAGGGTTGTAACATTTTGACAACTTGAGATGAGTTGGCAGTGCTGCCAAGTACATATAGCCACATTGTCGTTATATTTAAATCTACTTTTGAACTTTGTAACACTGCCGCCCACTTAAGCCTGTTCGACCCGAATAGGCATACAATCACCTCTTCCATAGTGCGCCAATCGTTCGAGATGTACCATCTTCATTTTCGACCTTGGGCTATTGTGCTTCTGTATCCGGTACACAACGTCATTCACTCTCTTAATCACTTTATACGGGCCATCCCAGTGAGTCTGTAATTTTGGGGACAATCCTTTCTTCCGTTGTGGGTTATAAAGTAGAACCAATTGACCTTCCATAAATCCCTCCGAATTTGCTGCGCGGTCATATCTAGCCTTCATCTTGTCACTGACCATCTTGATTCTATTACGCACGAAATCATGCAGCTCGTTTAAGTTCTCCTGCTCTTGGGACGTAGTGGCTCCTTCTTCTACCGCTGGCTTAACACCAAATTCCAAGTCACCAGGCAGTTTTAATTCCGTCCCGAAGATAATTTTAGCTGGCGTTCTCGATGTGGAGTCGTGTACAGCTGACCTATATGCCATCAAAAATTTGGGAATGTGCTCGTCCCAATCTTTCTGATGGTTGCTTACCACTTTTCGCAGGTACTCTTCTAAGGTGCGATTGAACCTCTCTACCATGCCATCAGACTGTGGATGCAACGGCGTTGTTCTGGTTTTCTTTATCCCATATAATTCGCACATTTCCCTGAATATGGCAGACTCGAAATTCCTTCCTTGGTCGGAATGTAATTCTATTGGGACACCATAGCGACATACCCAGTTGTTGACGAACGCATTTACAACTGTCTTTGCTTCTTGGTTAGGTATGGCATATACCTCTGGCCATTTACTAAAATAGTCCATTACCACAAGAACATAACGATTTCCGGCTTCAGTGACGGGAAAAGGACCTGCTACATCCATTGCGATCCGCTCGAATGGTGCTCCTGAGTTGTATTGCTGTAGCTGTCCCCGGCTTCTTCTTACTGGTCCTTTGGCTGCTATGCACTGTGGGCAGTTTGCTATCCAATCGGCTACGGCTTGTTGACATCCAACCCAATAAAAACGCTGTTTCAGTTTCTCAAGTGTTTTTGTGACTCCAAGATGACCGCCACTAGGTCCATTGTGAAATTCTTGCAAAACTTTACTTATCTTGGAGCATGGCACAACTACCAAATTTGAAGTTGTTTTGCCATCTACACTTTCCCATACGCGGTATAGGCACCCTTCTATTACCTTGAGGCTGTTCCACTGAGCCCAATAAGATTTGGCGAGTGGGCTCTCAGCCGAAATTTCATTCCGGGACGGTCTTCTGTCCTCCTCTTTGGCTGCTATAATTTTTCCCAGTATACTGTCGTCCCTCTGTGCCGCTGACCAGTCTTCATCAGAGTCGATGTGCATTAGCCGAACATCAACAACGCCTTCCTTTTGTTCGGTTCTAACGCAATGTTTACACTCTAAACAGCAGGGTCTTCTCGAAAGAGCATCCGCATTGTTATGTTTTGTGCCCCTTCTATGCTCAATACTGAAGTCGTAGCTCTGCAGGCGCTCAATCCACCTTGCCAGTTGCCCTTCAGGATTTTTAAACTGCAATAACCATCTCAGTGCAGAATGGTCAGTCCTTAATGTAAAGTGTTGACCATACAGGTACTTATGGTAATGTTTAATGCATTCCAATACTGCCAGAAGCTCACGTCGTGTCACACAGTAGTTCCTCTCAGGTTTTGAGAGTACACGGCTATAGTATCCTATGACTTTCTCAGTGCCATTAACTACTTGGGACAGCACGCCCCCTATGCCATAGCCGCTCGCATCAGTATCCAGCACAAATTTTTCTCCAGGTATGGGATACGCTAGTACTGGTGACGTACACAATAATCCTTTAAGTTTTTGGAATGCCTTTTCCTGTGGCTCACCCCAATGGTATGGTCTCGACTTCTTTGTCAGCTCATGCAGGCTTGCAGCTACACTGGCAAAATTTGGCACAAAGCGTCTGTAGTATGTACAAAGGCCCAAAAAGCTGCGCAATTCATGAAGATTTTTAGGTTGATGCCAGTCCCTTACTGCTTGTATTTTATCTTCATCTGTTGAGATTCCGTCTGCTGTAACACGATGCCCCAAATACTTCACTTCTTTCTGGAACAATGCACATTTCTTCAGGCTGAGTTTCAATCCAGCTGATGATATCCGTTGAAGAACTTCTGCCATGTTTTTGAGGTGTTCATCAAAAGTTTTCCCCATCACGATTATGTCATCCAGATATACCAAGCATGTCTTCCAGTGGAGTCCTTTCAGTACCTTCTCCATTAGGCGTTCAAATGTGGCCGGAGCATTGCAGAGACCAAATGGCATAACTTTGAACTGCCATAATCCGTTACCGACGCTGAAGGCAGTTTTCTCCTTGTCTTTCTCTGCAATCTCCACTTGCCAATATCCGCTTCGCAAGTCTAGCGTAGAGAACCATCTCGTACCAGCTAGCGTGTCCAAAGTGTCATCGATTCTGGGGAGCGGATAGCTGTCCTTCTTGGTTATGTCGTTGAGCTTCCTGTAGTCTACGCAGAATCTAGTACTGCCATCTTTCTTTTTAACTAAGACTACTGGCGAACTCCAAGGACCAGAAGATGGCTCAATTACGCCTTCACGCTCCATTTCTCTTACAAGCTCTTTGACTTCATCTCGCTTTGCTAGGGGTACACTTCTGGGTGGCTGTTTAATCGGCCTAGCTTCGCCTGTGTTTATTTCATGTTTAACCAATGCAGTTCTACCCTGACTTTGGTTTCCCATGGCGAAGATACTGGCATGCCTTTTTAACAACTGTTTGGCTTTATTTCTATCTGTCGCTGACAGTCCTGCTACCCATTTTCCTACGTATTCCTCAAATTGTTCACGTTCTTTGGCGGACAAATTGGTAGGCTCTATCTTCCTCTCACAGTTTATTATTGCCTCTGCTGGGGTACACTGGCCAATCTCGCAATTTTCTTTGATGAATTTTTCATGGTCTGCCAAGTTAAGTACTCTTATAGGGACTATTCCTCCTTTACTAGTTTTTACTAGAGCTTTTGCTGTTATAAGCTCTCTCTTTAGATCTGCTGGTTCTACAACCCACAACCGATTGTCCTCACAATCTCCCTCCATACGCGCCCATATAACTGTTTCAGACTGCGGCGGTAACGTCTGACTCTCAATAGCAAATACTTTTCTTACTTGCGGCTTGCTGTCATACCCAACATCAAGGGGTATTTCCACATTACGCCAAATCATCAGCTGTTGCCCCATATGTAGATTAATGCCATGATTAATCATAAAATCGGCTCCAATAATTACCTCATCGACAATATCGGCAACAATAAACACATGCCTCACGCTGATGTTGGCTATAGTCACCTTCACTTCAATCTTACCATAGACAGTGGCAGGCTCTCCAGTAGCTGTACGTAGCCGTATATTGCTTAAACGATCGCATTTCCCCTTTACTATATCGGGCCTTATTATTGACTGCGACGCCCCTGTGTCTATGGTAAGTACGTGCTTTTCCCCGTTGATGTGTCCAGACGCAGTAAGATTGCTATTTTTCTGCTGCATAACTGATATGGAGATTGTGGGGCCCTCGTTTGTGGGAGCTAGCTCTTGCCCCTTAGCGCTAGCTCGTTTTAGTTTAACGGGGACTCTTGTGCTGTTGTTTGGTTCACCCGTTTGCTGTTTCTTGGTGGCGAAACAGATCTACCTCTTTTTCTTGGTGCTTTGCAGTTGCGCTGAAAATGACCGATTTTTCCGCAGTTAAAGCATTTAGGCTTTTCTTTGGTAGCACTTTCCGCCAACAGTTGTCGCATTGCCTCCTTAACACTAGCGACCAGGTTATTATCATTCTCGGACAAAACATCCACATTCCGCACCTTACATATCTGTGGCTTGAAAACCATCCTTGCAGTCTCTTGTGCCAGCGCAAATGAAACAGTCTCAGCGAAAGTGGATTTCTGCGTTGCGCACACAGCTAGTTTGACATCAGAGTCGCGAATGCCATTAACGAACGCCTCAGTTTTAAAGTGATCCAGGAACGGGTGACTCTCGCCTGGATATGTGAGCTGCACTAAACGCTCGATTTCCATTGCGAAATCTTGTAGAGACTCGTTAGGCCTTTGAACTCTACATCGCAATTCCATTCTGTATAAATCGCGCTTGTGCTCACCACCGTACTTGCGCTGCAATGCTGCCATTATTTCATTATAGTTGTTTCTGCTGCTCACTGGCACGGTCTCAAGTACCTCTGCGGCTGTACCCTTTAAGGACAAAATCAACTCTATGGCCTTTTCTTCAGCATCCCATCCATTTCTGCTAGCAACCGTCTCGAACTGGAATTTAAAGATGCCCAATGGTACGCTGCCGTCAAAGCATGGCGCTTTTATTCGCGCAGAAAACTCCGCAACTGCTCGTACTGGCCCACCACTACACTGAAGGTTATGCATTTTGTCCTCTAGAGCATGCAATTTTTCTTCGACCTCTTTTGCATGCTGCTCCAGGCCACCGCTTTCTAGATGTTGGACTCTATCTGCCAGCTCTGAGAATTTATTCTCAATAGAATCCACCCTCCTATTAATGGCCTCAGAAACCTCTACCAGAGTCTCGTTGGTGGCTCTATTTGACTCCAACAGTTTTGTTTCCACTCCCTGTATTTCGGCTACCAGCTTTTCAGTGCTGATCTTTGATGCTTCATGCATCTGCTGAGAGTTCTGTTTTATTTCAGTTATTTCGGCTACAAGCTTTTCACTGCTGATTTCTGAGTTATGTTTTATTTCAGTTATTTCGGCTACAAGCTTTTCAGTGCTGATCCTTGATGCTTCCTGCATCTGCTGAGAGTTCTGTTTTATCTGGATCATCATAGCAGCGAACATTGAATTTATGTCCATGCTGCTGGTCGTAGCTGGAGGACATACCTCTACATCGTCTTTGTCCTCAAACTCGTATGTACCGATGTCCATGCCGCGATTCTTAAACTCATCTATCAGCCTCTTCTGCAGTTCAGCCTTGTTACCTGCTGTTGGCAATTCCCGCTTACTAAGCTCCTTTTTTAGCTGTTCAACTTTTAGCTCATCAAATTTCATAATCATTTTTTTTTAATGTCCTTTTTTTCCTTAAATTGCAATGTCCTTTTTAATTATTTTTGCAATCCCACTTCTGACACCAATTGTTACGTTGTTAGACCTTTTCGTAAAAACGCTTTTTACTTATCCTTCAAGGATTCGTTTAATTGCATCAAATTAAAAACACAGACAATTAACTTTAGAAATATAATGCGGCAACACTTTATTTACTACTTTATTAACACAAGTATTTGTACTACTAAAAACTTAGCGATGTAAACACGTCTAGATTTAAAATCACACTGATCCCGCTGATTACTGGCAGCGACTTTATATAGCAAAATGACATCGTCTGGTAACTTCGCGAAGCATCTGGTCATGGTTGTTGTTGGTTGTGCTTTACTTAACATGTAGCTATATACGTGTGTTTGTATATATGACAATGCTGTCTTGTGTTTTGTTTATTGTAACTATGTGTGGTTGTATGTATGAGTGTTCTGTGTGTTGTGTAGTTTTGTTTCTTCTTGTGCTATGTGGGCAGGTTGCTGTGTATATTTGTGTGTATGTTGCTGTGTATATTGATGTACATGTTTAGTTTTTATTAGCAGCGAATACTTGCGTACAAGATCATTAAGAATAACATCATCATCTCTTAGCATTGATGTTGCTAGGTTTTTCGTTATTGTTGTTTACACTTATTATTGCACAGCCTCGAATGATCTTGTATATTCTCAACGATGTATCCGGAATATTCCATTTCCGTTAATTCAAATATT
>OX637534.1:46567822-46605322 GCA_951800035.1 Linnaemya tessellans | reverse complement strand
TAAATATTTAACAAATTGTATGCCTACATTCCTTCCATTCATGCGACGAAGGTAAGATATTGTCTGGAATACCCTTTTGGTTACTTTCAAGTACCAAGAAACAACTCAATTGTGCAACCCTAAGATAATTTTTAAGACAATTTATAAGTTTCTGAAGTATAAACTAGTTTTAATAAACAAAACACAAAATTTATTAACCTATTTGATAACTTTTGTTTATCAAAAAAATTGCCATTGTCCAATACCGGAATCGAATTTTTGATTTTTTGTAAGAATTGAATTTTTCCTGAACTATAAAAAGTGTTAATTTACCACCAAACCAAAATTAATACATTTTTAGTTTATTCATATCTACCAAACATATGATGGTTGTCCTAAAGGTGCACTAAAATTTTGTATTTATGTATGTATGTATGTATATACATATGTACATATATTCTTCAGTTCAAATCCTGATGAAGTTAATATAATTTTATTTAAAATACAGAAATTGTAGCATCTTTCGTTACTTTTATGTACCAGATAAATTTTAATTGTCAAACCTTGAAATCGAATTTTCGATTTTTTGTTTGTTTTTAATAAAAATGTAATTCTTCCTTTGTAGGTATAAAATATGTAGTTTTAATGAGCAAAACAATGAAACAAAAAAAAAAACATAAATTCATACATACTTAAGTAAACCTCTGCAGAAAAAACAAGTAAAAACGTTATATTCGACCGGGTCGAATTTAAATACCCTCCAAATATTTAGTAAGTGAATTTGATATGTGTAACTTGGTGGGACAGAGTTCCTTTATATAATATCGTACGTCAACGCCCACTGAAGGGGGCGGGGTTCAAAAATATACAATAACATGTTTTCCACAGACGAACGTATGGGCATTGCTAGACCGTCTTAGACTTCATCACAATTCTCTTTGGAGGCTATAAAAACTGTATTTTGGCGGGGTCGCTCTGGAAAGGGCTGTGGGGGAAACATTTCACCTTTGTCATAAAACTCTAAAAATAAATGCTTGGGATAATTATATACAAAATTAAAATTTCTTTCTTTTTGATAGGGTCATTTAAAGGGCGAAAGGGGAGAGGGGGTAGGGCAGAAACAGATACACATAAAACTGTAAAAATAATTGCTTGGGATGATTATACACAAAATAAAAATAAATTTATATATATTTTTAATAGGGTCATTTAGCAGGCAAAGGGGGAGGTGGGGGTAGGGCAGCAACAGGCAGTCATAAAACTCTAAAGATAAATGCTTGGGATGATTATATACAAAATTTAAAAAAACATTTTTTTTTGGTAGGGTCATTTTGGTGGCAAAGAAAGAGGGGGAGGGGGGGGGGTAGGGCAGAAATCGGCAGTCATCAAACTCTAAAGATAAATGCTTGGGATGATTATATACAAAATTAAAAAAAAAATTTTTTTGGTAGGGTCATTTAGGGGGCAAAAGAAGAGGGGGGGGGGGAGGTAGGGCAGAAATCGGCAGCCATAAAACTCTAAAGATAAATGCTTGGGATGATTATATACAAAATTTAAAAAAAAAATTTTTTTTTTGGTAGGGTCATTTAGGGGGCAAAGGAAGAGGTGGGGGGGGAGGTAGGGCAGAAATCGGCAGTCATATAACTCTAAAGATAAATGCTTGGGATGATTATATACAAAATTTAAAAAAAAAATTTTTTTTGGTAGGGTCATTTAGGGGGCGAAGGGGAAGGAGGGGGTAGGGCAGAGTAGTACCAGGTTTCGTCTCAGCTTCGTCATTAAAGCTTAAAAGTGTTATTTTTAAGGAATGTAGGCTTAAGTAAAACAATTTGTTAAATTTTTATGCTAGTTTTGCCTATAATAACGCCCACTAAAGTGGGCGGGGTCAAAAATATTTTTATTTTATTTAATGGCTCCAAGTTTAAGGCGTTGGACCGTATTTGACATAAAAATATATCATTTGCTTAACAAAATAACCAAAAAACTTAAAAAATTATGTTGTTTTTTCTGGGTTGGTTTAGTTCTTCTTAGGGGAACTTTTTTCCCTCTTGCCCGATTTAGCCCATCTTCAAACTTAACCTGCTCTAAGCTTTAAAATATATTTATGTCAAATTTCAAGAGTTTAGCTCTTTTCGTTTGGACTGAATCGTGATTTCCACAGACGGACGGACGGACGGACATGCTCAGTTCGTCTTAGATTTCATCACTGATGTAGAATATATATACTTTATGGGGTCTGAGATGGATATTTCGATGCGTTACAAACGGAATGACAAAGTGAATATACCCTCCAAATTCTTTTTTGGAGGGTATAAAAACTTGTAACGGGGGAAAGTTGTATGCGCGTTTTCCCCCCCACAGTTATAACTTGAATTAGATTTATATTAAATTTAGAAAACCAGATGTTTACTTTATTGATTTTTACATAGTAAGTTACAAATTATGAATTGAATTAACGACTAGTAACGGCTAAAAGTAACGCCCTCTGCATGTGAAACTGGAGACTGGCACCACAGCACAGCTGTAATCACCGCACAGCTGTGATCACAACACAGCTGCGATCACATCACAATACCCACCACTAGTGTTATACCACACTGTGTGAATGTGTGTATGCCCACGATTGAGGGTATAAAAGACAGCACAAAATGTACAAGCAGGGAGTCTGCTGGCAGTTCGCTTAGCGGTAAGAACTACTTTGGTTGCGCGAGTTATAGCCTACCAAACTGTTTATTATCTTCTAAACGGACTTTCCAAAACAATCCAAGGAGCTTGTTCTTGCATTGTTTCCAGACTCCTCCACTGGTGCACTTCCTCCACCGCCAGTCCTACACGAAGAGAGCATTAGGCCTGTACGGGAGTTTGTTCCTACAGGTGCTTCTGCCAGATTAGCCGCATCCTACACCGGCTCTCACCGTTCTGCCGCTGTCAGTGCCGCCTGCATCATCACAGGCCTGTACGGGAGTTTGTTCCTACAGGTGCTGCCGCCAGCCTAGCCGCATCCTATACCGGCTCTCACCGTTCTGCCGCTGTCAGTGCCGCCTGCATCATCACAGGCCTGTACGGGAGTTTGTTCCTACAGGTGCTGCCGCCAGCCTAGCCGCATCCTATACCGGCTCTCACCGTTCTGCCGCTGTCAGTGCCGCCTGCATCATCACAGGCCTGTACGGGAGTTTGTTCCTACAGGTGCTGCCGCCAGCCTAGCCGCATCCTATACCGGCTCGCACCGTTCTGCCGCTATCAGTGCCGCCTGCATAATCACAGGCCTGTACGGGAGTTTGTTCCTACGGCTGATACTACCAATTGTCTGGATCGCCCCTAGAGTGCGTGATACACCTGTACGGGAGTTTGTTCCTACAGGCGTCTATCACCTCCAACAGGCGACTTACACCAGGCGACGTCTATCAGCTACATCAGGCGACTTCTATCACCTACATCAGGCGACGTCTATCAGCTACATCAGGCGACTTCTATCACCTACATCAGGCGACGTCTAACAGCTACATCAGGCGACTTCTATCACCTACATCAGGCGACTTCTATCACCTACATCAGGCGACTTCTATCACCTACATCAGGCGACTTCTATCACATCCATCAGGCGACTTCTATCACCTACATCAGGCGACTTCTATCACCTACATCAGGTGACTTATCACCTGCACCAGGCGACTTCTACCGTCCTCAGTACCAGTGCCAGTCAGCCGGCCGAGCCTCCACGGACCGCCCAACGAGCGACCGTCACCAACCAAGTTGGCCACCACAGTCGGCGTTACTTCGAGCCGTTCCCCCCTCTCTAAAATAATAAGCAATAAAGATTATAACGTGAAGGAAAAAGAGTGTATCTTATTTTTCACTAAGCAAATCCACGACCCTGGAACCCGCTGAGTCTATCCCAGCAACCAGCGGGAAAACGTGTCGTTACATTGGCGCCCGAGCAGGGACTATTTTGTCCAAAATAAAGACGTGAAGTCTATATAAAAGAATTTTTTTTAAATCAAAATCAAGCGATGCTGAAAACTACCTGGGTCTACTCCCTTAAAAAGGAAGAACTGATAACCTACTTATTGGAATTCCATCAAACCGCGACGGGAACGGTAGAGGAGCTGCGGAAAAGGTTTGCAAAATTTTTAACAACAGAACATGAGGCCGAAACGCTGGACAGACTACTAACTCTTCAAGCCCAACACGAAAAGATTCTGCTAAAATCGCCTAGTGCTGGTTTATCCGGGCTCACCGTGGACAGTGAGCCAACCAAAACCCCACTGATGGCCGAGAGTACCAACCAGCAGTCATCCCACATGAGTAGCGAGAATCGAGTGCTAATAATCGATCTAGTACGGAAATGGGGTGTTAAGTACGATGGTGGTAAGGACCCTCTAGGGTTCATCGAGCGTGTGGAAGAACTGGCAGGGATGTACCAAATAGCACTGAACGATGTCCTGACGGTCCTGACAGAGTTTTTCCGAGACAAAGCGCTTAGTTGGTTGCGTAACAACCATAAACAATGGCAAAGGTGGCCAGCATTCAAAAAGGATTTTTGCAACTTCTTTCTACCCCCGCGATACTTCGAGAAATTAGAGGACGACATCCGGAAGCGTAACCAACGGCCGCGCGAACCATTCAAGGAATACGTACTGAGCTTGCAAGATCTTATGAGACACACAGAGCTGGATACCACACAAAAGGTAGAAAGGATATACAGGAATGCATTACCAGAGTATCAGTGGTACATTCGCAGGCGAGACTTCGAGTCACTAGAGGAGCTTATCCAATTAGCAGCCGACTTGGAGACAATACCAACCCATTCTCACCCAACACGAGGAGTGCACCATCGTATGGTATCCACAGGGCTCGCAATGCCAGTGGGCGCTCGTCGAAACAAACCCGGTGCAAACGCCAACCGGACGTATCTAGCTTGGGGACACGACAAGCTAAAAGCCAGAGTATTGATCGAAGGTAAACCGGTCACCGCTATCGTGGACACCGGTGCTACCCGAAGTTTCATCACGCCAAAACTCGTGGAAAAGCTAACCGCGCCGCCTCCGTATCGGTCCGTCGAGGTCGATGTTGTTCTCGCCAACGGCTCGAAGATCATTATCACGCAGGCCGTGAACTACCGCCTCCATTTAGGCAAAAGGACCGCGGAGCACGAATTTCTCGTCCTGACGTCAGCAACGGAAGACGTCATTCTGGGGATCGATTTCCTGAGAAGCTTTAACACCACCATCACCTGTGCAGGAGTAGCCGCCCATTCTGGAAGAGAAAACGACAGCAAGGGAAGCCGAGTGGAGCAAGGGAACCAGGTAAGCAAGAAGCCGCGAAAATCAAAATGTCATATTTTTACCGTGCGAACTTCGCAAGAAGGGCTCGAACAAAGGAGGATAGCTCGATTTTTAGCCACCGAACTACCGAAGTTTGAAGCCATCACAGCGCTGTCCACGGCTGCCTCGCATAAAATTGTAATGAAGGACGACCGCCCCATAAAGCTAAGGTACGGCCAACGGAACCCAGCCATGCAAGCTATTATTGATGGAGAAGTAAATAAGCTGCTAGAGCGTGGATGCATCGAGCCATCACACAGTCCTTATAGCTTCCCTATTACACTGGTTAAGAAGAAGAATGGGGAATGGAGAACCTGCATGGATTTCAGGCAACTAAACGCCAGATCGGTCCCAGACGCTTACCCGCTACCACGAATAGACGCGATCCTTAATCGTCTGCGGGATGCCAAATTTATTAGCAGTCTAGACCTCAAGGATGGTTACTGGCAAATCCCCATGGCGGAAGAAAGTAAGAAATATACCGCCTTCGCAGTCAGTGGGAGAGGATTATACCAATGGCGAGTCATGCCGTTCGGCCTGCACTCAGCCCCGGCCACGTTCCAACGTGCCCTAGACCGGGTTATCGGGCCGGAGATGGAGCCCCATGCGTTCGCATACCTCGACGACATCATTGTCATAGGCAAGACCCTGGATGAACACATCAGAAATCTCAAAGAAGTGTTCCGAAGGCTGCGAGCGGCCAACTTGCGTATCAATGTCGACAAATGCGAATTTTTCAAGCAGGAAACGAAGTACCTGGGGCATGTGGTGACACAGGAGGGCATCAAAACGGATCCTGGTAAAGTGGCAGCCATGGCGCAGATGCGGCCACCTACTAATGTCAAGGAGACACGGCAATTCCTGGGTGTCACTTCCTGGTATCGACGGTTTGTCCCGAACTTCACCGAAATCGCTAGGGTATCACCCACCATACATTCGCCGTCTCCAAAGCGCTTCCACACCCCGCCACTGCCTGTCGACTCGCGCGAGATATCCATGGCTCAAGCCCCAGAAGGCCTGCGCCACGAAATTGATAAGAGGTTTGCTTCGACCCCGGCGCAACGACGCGTTAGAACAATAATTGAGGTGCAGGGTCAGAAGTACCGAGTCAGCGTGCTGCGAAATGGACCGATCCGGATCCAGTGGCTGCGCCCACCGAACAACCGTTGAGGAGAGGGGATAGTGTAACGGGGGAAAGTTGTATGCGCGTTTTCCCCCCCACAGTTATAACTTGAATTAGATTTATATTAAATTTAGAAAACCAGATGTTTACTTTATTGATTTTTACATAGTAAGTTACAAATTATGAATTGAATTAACGACTAGTAACGGCTAAAAGTAACGCCCTCTGCATGTGAAACTGGAGACTGGCACCACAGCACAGCTGTAATCACCGCACAGCTGTGATCACAACACAGCTGCGATCACATCACAATACCCACCACTAGTGTTATACCACACTGTGTGAATGTGTGTATGCCCACGATTGAGGGTATAAAAGACAGCACAAAATGTACAAGCAGGGAGTCTGCTGGCAGTTCGCTTAGCGGTAAGAACTACTTTGGTTGCGCGAGTTATAGCCTACCAAACTGTTTATTATCTTCTAAACGGACTTTCCAAAACAATCCAAGGAGCTTGTTCTTGCATTGTTTCCAGACTCCTCCACTGGTGCACTTCCTCCACCGCCAGTCCTACACGAAGAGAGCATTAGGCCTGTACGGGAGTTTGTTCCTACAGGTGCTTCTGCCAGATTAGCCGCATCCTACACCGGCTCTCACCGTTCTGCCGCTGTCAGTGCCGCCTGCATCATCACAGGCCTGTACGGGAGTTTGTTCCTACAGGTGCTGCCGCCAGCCTAGCCGCATCCTATACCGGCTCTCACCGTTCTGCCGCTGTCAGTGCCGCCTGCATCATCACAGGCCTGTACGGGAGTTTGTTCCTACAGGTGCTGCCGCCAGCCTAGCCGCATCCTATACCGGCTCTCACCGTTCTGCCGCTGTCAGTGCCGCCTGCATCATCACAGGCCTGTACGGGAGTTTGTTCCTACAGGTGCTGCCGCCAGCCTAGCCGCATCCTATACCGGCTCGCACCGTTCTGCCGCTATCAGTGCCGCCTGCATAATCACAGGCCTGTACGGGAGTTTGTTCCTACGGCTGATACTACCAATTGTCTGGATCGCCCCTAGAGTGCGTGATACACCTGTACGGGAGTTTGTTCCTACAGGCGTCTATCACCTCCAACAGGCGACTTACACCAGGCGACGTCTATCAGCTACATCAGGCGACTTCTATCACCTACATCAGGCGACGTCTATCAGCTACATCAGGCGACTTCTATCACCTACATCAGGCGACGTCTAACAGCTACATCAGGCGACTTCTATCACCTACATCAGGCGACTTCTATCACCTACATCAGGCGACTTCTATCACCTACATCAGGCGACTTCTATCACATCCATCAGGCGACTTCTATCACCTACATCAGGCGACTTCTATCACCTACATCAGGTGACTTATCACCTGCACCAGGCGACTTCTACCGTCCTCAGTACCAGTGCCAGTCAGCCGGCCGAGCCTCCACGGACCGCCCAACGAGCGACCGTCACCAACCAAGTTGGCCACCACAGTCGGCGTTACTTCGAGCCGTTCCCCCCTCTCTAAAATAATAAGCAATAAAGATTATAACGTGAAGGAAAAAGAGTGTATCTTATTTTTCACTAAGCAAATCCACGACCCTGGAACCCGCTGAGTCTATCCCAGCAACCAGCGGGAAAACGTGTCGTTACAAACTGCAGTTGTCTAACCCTGGAATAGAATTATTGATTTGTTTTAATTTTTAATAGATACACACTTAATTCGGTTGAAAGCATAGAATGGTTTATTAGTTTAATTAAAAGAGAAGAAAAATAACTGGTTTTTACTAGTTAATTTTTTCTACCAAAATACATATGTATGTGTGTACATACTTATGTATGTAAGTAGATATGTACATACATACATATGTATGTTTAAGGTTGAGATCTGGAACCATACTTTTGTAAGTTTCAATAAGGATCATTTACGATCCATCAGTCAAAAAAATAAGCCTCTAGCTCTTCTGAGGCTTTGGAAACCCGATTTCAAACGGAGATCGCCTATTCGTCTTCCAAATTCATAAGATTATGCATACTATGTATGTATATATAAGTATGGATATATAGTAGGCAGAGTACTTCAAAATCACGATTTTTCTTGATTTTGTTCAGCACGCAAATTTTTGTTCATTGTAAAGATTAAAGAAAAATTCAATGATGATTAAAAATCATTTCATTCTGATGTATACATCAAATTCTGATTATGAGTAAAATTAACAAAAGCATTTTATGAGCAAGATCGCACAGGCAAGAGAAGGGCTTGCAGTAAATTCATCGTGTCCAAACGCTCTTATTCTCATTAATTCACACAACATGTTTGAACCGACCGTCTGTGTAACTTGAGCAATATGATATACGAACAATGCAAACAACATAACCAATTCAACACTGATACATGAGTGGAGGTACAGGTTTAGTCTTTATTTGAATTTGTTCATGAAAAACAAAGTTAAAGGGAATACACATGGGCAAATGCACGGTGGTTTATGGGACTTTTTTCTTTACAAAATTGAAACAAATGAGAATGTGTGCACAAGTTTGATCATTTGGTTGTTTTTTATTGTTAAACATGTGTCCGATTAAGAGAACAAATTTAGTTGAATTACATACGCCGAAATACACATGCAAATATGACAACAGGGAAAATAAATTTTTTTAAGTCAAATTTCCAAGAAAGTTTACACCTTGTCGCCTCGGCGTAAGGGAAAAAATATAATACGGTCCATATTAAGTGAAATAATTATGGAAAACGAATATGTACTGGAGGGCTACTTATGCTGCAGAAAATTTGTGCTTCTCAATTTTAGCTTAATAAGAAATACAAATTAAATAACACAAAAAACACCACTGTAAAGGAGAACAAATAAAAATAAACAAAAATAATAATAAATATTATTTGCAATATCGAACTGCAAATAAAAATAATATTTTGTTAAAAAAATTTCCTATTTTGTCATAAACAACGCGAATGGACATCATAAACCACTGTAAATTAAAATAAAAAAAGAAGCGTGCCTTTGTTGATGGGAATGAACAAATTCATACACAATGATTTCTTGCTTTTTGTACTTTAATGTTGATCAAATTTTTGAGCGTTGAGCGGAATAGACAAGTACACAAGTTGACAAGTTTGATTCGACCTATGATGAAAATAAGCAAGTGTTCAACTTGCATGTGGTTCGATTGCCTTATAATCAACAACGCATATAAAAGCTTGAGCAAGTTTGATTAATGTTTTTATTCCTAGCTTAAAAAAGGTTATTGTTGTGAGTAGGCCGATGTGTTTAGCATCAGAACCAGCAAAGAGGCATATGTTCGGTTGATTTAAAATCAACAACAAAAGAGAGTGTGCGGGCAAGGTTGATCATTTGCAAATAAAAGACAAGTTTTTTGTGCCTTTGTTATTGTTGAACGGTTTTTTAATCAACAAGTGAAGTTCTCTGATAGTAGGTACATCCATACATATGTATGTACTTCATAAGGTCACATATTGATGTTGAGAAAATTGGACATGGAATAATTAATCTATGTACATACACACATACGAGTATGTATGTATGTACATACATTGCATACATACTACATGCATATGTATGTATGTATATGCATATAAATATGTACATATGTATATCTGTATTACTTTCTCCACTTCTTTGGGAAAATTCTTTCTTTGAAATTAAACATGTAAAAACCTTTATATAGTGGGATAGTAATGTATGTATGTATGTACATACATATGTATATACTATACATACCCGTGTGTATGTACGTATGTATGTATATACATACATACATATGTAACTAGAATAAAAGAAACCGTAAGTGATTTTCTATTTATTGAAACATCTGTACACGTAGTACATTTGTATGCATGTTTTTTATTTAGCAAAATATATTGACAGTTATTTTGTTTATGTGTAAGTTTATTAGTAGCCTTATGCATGTACATACATACTATACATACATATATACATAAGCAGGATAGCTTTTACAGCGCCTACCATATCACTATTAATTAGATCTATGTATGTATGTACATACATAAACAGCCCAATTATGAATAACAACTCCCCGGGAATTTTCTCTCTTTTCCCTTTTCCCTTATTCTAAATAGAATCTCCCCGGGAGATTTTTCCCTTCTCCCTTTTCCCTTATTCTAAATAAACTTCGAAAATGGGAGACTCTTCCCCGGGAAAAAAGTAGGTATTATGAATGTAAATTAAAGGGAGAATTTGATAATAAATGTAGAAAATAATTCCTTCAAAAAATTGCAAGGGAGTTGTGCTGAAAAAAATATTTTTCACTTTTTAAGTCAAAACAAAACAACTGAAAGCAAAACAGTTGACTGCGAAAATTCGAAATTCCCTTTCCCATAATACTGTTCTCCCCGTCTGTTTAGAATAAGGGAGTTTTATTCCCGGGAAAATGAATTCCCCGGGAACTCTTTTCCCCGGGAATATTTATAATTGGGGTGAAACTGGCCACATGGAACAACTTTTGCAGCCACACGATAAAAAACTGCTCGTAATAAGACCACAAACTTATCTTTTTTCTGTGAATTTATAAATAATACTAATCAATTCGGTAAGCAATATTACTTTAAATATTTTTAAATATTGGATTAATGCTATATGTAGGTAATGCGTCTAGTATTTCTGCTTGTTTCGGTCAGTTTAATTAATAAAATTAGTTTTGAAAAATACTGTTTTAACCAATGCAAAAATACCTACATAGTATATAGGGAGAAGAAAACATAACAAAGAGTGAAGAATTAACGACAATGAAAATTTTGCTATATGCATACATATGTACATATCGAGGGTTTCTATTCAAAAAGTGCTATCTTTTGACCAAAATGGGTTTTAATAGAAACGTGTTCCCTGATTTAACTGTCACATGTTATATTAATAAAATAACTACATATACCTATATATGTATGTATATACGTAATTGTAACTTTTTTTATAAATCGTGTTTGTGCTATCTACACACGTTGTCTGGTTAATAAAAAATAGTGCTACATGCATTAGAAATACATATTTGTGTAAATAATAAAAATATTCTTCATCTAGTTTTTGGTCGTATTGCTGTAATTGTTTCCCATATGCAGCCACCTACATATATACTTATTCCGCTATTCTGAGAATTCTATAATGTTTTCGCTAGTTGGGATATCCTTTTTGATGTTTTACTTCCACCTGCTACATCGCTTGTTACATATCAATGATTTGTAACATAATTAGTTTAGATCTGTTTTTTATAGTGGGCAATTAAGAATATGTATATTATTACACCCAAAGCAAACCAATTAATCAATTCCGAGAAAAGAACGCAATTTTATACTTGTCTAATCAGGGTAAATCAATTTAATGTTTTAGCTCTTATTGAAATGTTGCAAAAAATATATAACCTTGAGTCAGAAAAATTGTTCTGGTGCTAACGGTCGGATCGTCCCGGGTATACTATGGGGTATAGCGTTCTAAAGGAGAGTTTGGACTATCACACAATGCCAACGTTTTTTCGTTCCTTTTATTTCCATAGAAGTTATGCTCTACTGAGTGAGAGAATTTAGAGAAATCGGATCTTAAAAAAAATTTTATTTATTTTATTTAATTTTTCTAGCAATAAAAGGTAACATATCGTCGGCGTAATAGGCAAACCCGCTAAATCCACTTTTTAAAAAATTGAGATTTTGATGCCGTAAGGTAGAGAAAGATACGCCTCGTCGACCAGCATGTAGTTTTTCTTCAATTTGAATCTTGAAGTGTGTAAAAAGATTTGATAAGAAAAACTGCTAAGTCCATTCATAAAAAAATTTGTGTAAGAAAAACTGCTAAATCCAATGCATTGTTAGGGCTATATAACTATATTTTTGGTTTATTTATACTACCAATTCGATCTCTCTGATATATGTACATATAAAACAGGTTTAATGCACCAAAGAGCTAAAAAGGGGAATATATTTGGTTACTATTTTTCACAATAAAATAAATCTATGGGGTTTGTATTCTTTTGGTTTTAATACCAATTCAATATTTTCTGAAGTATAAAACATACTACAATTGAGAACATACATATTTTATAGCGAAGTATAATAGTTTTGTAATTAAAAAAAAACACTCCCTAAAAATTTTAGTTTTTTTTATTTTCAATTCAAATTTAAGTCGCCGTGAAGTACAAAACAATATGTACATAATATTAAAGTAAAAATTTACCTAAATTGTTAATTTTTTTGGGCTTAAGTTCAATTTACATTACAAAGTTCGACTAATAAAAATTCATACATAATTTAAAAAATTTACCTTGAAATCAATATTTAGTTTTTTTATAATTTTTAATACAAATTTAAGCCGTAAAAATTATAAAATAGTTTGCGTTAAAAATGTTTGGGCAAGCTAGAATCAAAATTTTAATACACATTTAAGTAATGCTGAAGTATAAAATAGGTTTAATTAAAAGAATTAGATTTTACTTCTTAATTTGTGATCATATTCCCTATTTACAAGGACCCGGAATATACATACATATGTATATGTATGTACATATGTATACTCCTTAGGGTCGCACATTAATATTGAGGATATTATAAACGCAATAACAAACCTATATGTATACAAGATTCTACTAATTTGTAAATAGCATAGACCAGGAGGGGGAGCACCCTAGAATTAAAATTTAAATTTTTCGAACAAATTTAAATCGTCCTGGAACATAAAATAGCTTTAATTACCGAAAAAATTGGGAGTTCCTGGAATCAAAATTAGATACCTTTTAATTTTTAAAACAGATTTATTGTCATCCAGAAGCATAAAATAGCTTTAATTATAAACAAAATTAGACCCTGGAATCAAAATTTCTAAACATTTTTAATACAAATAGTGAATCATGGCCTTAAACAAAATATGTATGTATGTATATTAATCTAACAGAGGTTTAAATTATCAGATAAATATAAAGCTTTCTTTAATTAAAATTTTTGGTATTTTATACACATGTATATACATATGTATGTCAACTTTTGATACTAATTAATATATTTCTTAAAAAACATCAAATCAAAACCATGTACAATAGCTCCCGCTTATGTGCGGGGGGCCTTTCTGCAAATGTGCATATGCACATATTCCTTTATAAAAAGAAATCCTTGAAATTATTATATATGTATGTACATACATACATATGTATCATACTCTTTTGTATGTATTAGATAGTATGTACATATGTATGTATGAATATGTAAATACATACATACATAGTTGAAGAACAATTTTAAACACTGCATTTTTCTACATTTTAATATTTCAATCTGAGATATTAGTTATTTAAACGAAGAACTCCCATAAAATTGGATCAAAAATAAGTTTAAGTAACTAATAAAAATATATAATTCACAAGAGTTTCAACACCGAAAAATCTTTTAGTTTGTTTTGTTTGGATACAGATTTAATAATTTTTAGGCATTATGCAGATTTAATTAAGAAACTATAAAAAAAATTTAATTTACCACTTATGTATCAAAAAAGTCAGTTTTCTAATCCTAGAATTACCTTTTGGAAGGGTATAACAAAAACCATTGGTTTAAAGGCCTTTCAATGTACCCGCGAAAGAAGCCAGTGTTGTTTTTATAACAATTGTAAAAGAGTAAGTTTGTACGGGCCTTTTTCACATATATTAAAGAAGGGTACAAGGCCTTATAAAAGGCATCCTACCACTTCTTTTTCCCTCTGGTCTATATGAAATTTTCTGTATGTGTATGTGGATATGCTATATATGTACAATGTACATTGCATACATGCATGAAATTGTTTTCGAAGCCGGGGTTGCCATAATCGTGATTATATCATAGTTTTGATGATTTTTCAACTAATATATGATTTGACGACTTCCAAAATGCAAAGTTCCATCGATCATTTTAAAAGTTTAACAATGTGTTTATAAATCCACATATAAATTAGTTAGCTTATTTTCACTTATCTATATATTGTAAAATTTTAAACAAGTTGCCCATATATTTTTCATTTAAATAAATATTGAACTAATGAAATATTTTTGCTGGGGCCTATGCAATGTCTAAATGCATTTCATTGGTGCTCTGCCAAATCATCAGTAGAAATTAAATTTCATTAGTAATATTAAGACAACAATATATCAAGTAGTAAAGTAAATTTAAAATTTTTAAAATGTGTACCTGTATGTACCTACTAGCCCAAGTACTGGTTATTTTGTTCATAGTACTGTTTCAATCCTTTTTACGATTTAATGTTTGGAATGACCTGAATTCTGGACAGCATCTTACCAAATATATGATTATAACTGAATTTTCGAAATAAATAAATAAATAAAGTAAACCACCAGTTGGATTGTTAAAGGAAACATGAATTCCAGTTAGAACATTTGTAAGATTTAACAATATTATATGTATGTATATATTAGCGTTTTGTGTGGTTAAGTACGTTTACATAAGCATATGCTTTAAATGCACAAAAGACTCCTATATTGTTGTCAATCTACAATATTTCTTAAACAATACATCGCTACGATTCCAGCACTTTTGTAATAGTCTCTTTACAAAAAGTAATCTGGCTGTACTAAAGCATAAGTAGTTTCGCCTCTACCTGCAAATTACTTGAAATATAAAAAAATATGTAAAAATATTTGTAGCAAAATATTTTAATTAAAATCTAATAAATGTTTGTGTCTTCAATATATGTTTAAGAAGTTTTTTTATTTGCCCTGTAATGGTATTTTTCACAAAGCCTCTGGCAACAATATCTGTGATTGAGAAGTTTAGCAGACACATGCCTAAACTTATTAAATAAATACATGTGTACGAATGTATTCTTTCAAAGAAACAGAAACGGTGCTGCGAAATTAGAGCTTTTTGCGCCATTTTAGTGCTTTTTCAGTTAATTGATGCGAAATACTCTTGAGTTAGTGATCGGTTCTGTTTTTATCAGGGACCGAAAATAACGATTATTCTTCAAATTTAAAATAAAAAAATCAAACTAAAAGAGAAGTGCTACGTGCATAAGCAATGCACCAAAATAATTCTCTTTGCGCGGACCATCTTTAGATGCTTTAATTTTAATTTTTTTTTTGAGTTTTATTAAAAAAATCATCTCTTCCGATTATTTTCGGAATTTTATTTATTCCCCAGAAAATAAAAGTTATTTATTGAGTTTTATTTATTCATCAGAAAATAAAAATTATATATTTAATTTTATTTATTCCTCAGAAAATAAAAGTTATTTTTTGAGTTTTATTTATTCCTCAAAAAGTAAAAGTTATTTGTTGAGTTTTATTTTTTAATCAAACAATAATGGTTTTGTTTTGAGTTTTATATTTTCGCTTAGAAAAAAAATTAAGGAATATATTGTTCTTTCTACTATAGCAGATATTAAATTTAAATTTCATATATGTACATAAATAGGTATGTAGGTGTTATAAGTTAAATTAAGCAATTATTTCATATAAGATTATGAGTTGGAAAAAAAATCACCAAGTCATTACTTTATAACTTCCTGCAAAATCGTACGAAATCATTTTCAGCGCTAAAATTAATGTTAACCGATTTAACATCAAATTTATCGCCAGAGTCTGTGAAAATCTCTTATTTGTTATATTAAATTAATTTTTTCGAAATTTTTTTAGTTTCAAAATGATTTTTTTAAATAAAACTCAAAAAATAACCATTATTGTTTGACTAAAAAATAAAACTCGAAAAATAACTTTTATTTTCTGAGGGATAAATAAAACTCAAAAAATAATTTTTATTTTCGGAGGAATAAATAAAACTCAATAAATAACTCTTATATTGCGAGGAATAAATAACACTCAGAAAATAACTATTATTACCTAAGCAAAAAATAAAACTTAAGAAATAACGATTAAAACGTAATTTACAAAATAGAAGTTATAACCGTTATGGTCTCTGGTTTTTATATTACTTTTAGTGCTTTTTCTTCCTGACTGTGGTACTGAACTAGCTACCTAAGACGTCTTTTATACAATGAAAACTTACATTCGCAAAGTCGTTTAATTTTCCTGCGAACATTTTCTTTACTGCATACAACACTAGCAGCCTAATAGAACTATGTAGGAAGAACAAACACCCTATTTCTTTGCCTGTACGAATCTAACAAACGGGGATTTACTTAGTAGATATGCATGCGCACTAATGATGAGAACATAGATAGTTATATTGATGTTAATTTTGCTTTAGCTGCTGTTACATCGATCATTAATTATTATTACTTAATTACATATTACTATTTAAGAAAAGGTCCAAAACTTGGAGCCCCGAAATCAGAAAAATTCATTTTTGGATCCTGTTTCTTATAATTGTCGTTGAAATAATATAATATATGCAACAATTGCGTAAATATTTAACAAATTGTATTACTGAAGCCTACTTTCTTAAAAAAAAATTTAAGCTTTTATGACGAGGTTGGTATGTTCTCTGATCTTCCTATGTCCTGCCCTCTTAATAACGTTAACATATTAAATTTAATGCTTATTTTGGAAAAACCGCGATTTTTGCTTAGTTTTAGTGCGTCTTAAAATTCAAAAGTTGACAACGCTGAACAGAAGGCAAATCAACCACCAAGCAAACACGACGTTATACTTTTAAAATAAGGTTTCTTATATTAAATACGTTGTGAATATATTTCAACAAAAAAGGATTTTGGTTTTAAGTTAAAAAAGTGGAAAGTTTTTTTAACCATGGAATATAACAATAAGCTAAGTATGTTTTCACATATTACTTTTATTATATTACATACATTACTTGCAACATAACGCAATCCAATTAAATCAATAAATGTTTGCTGGGAATGGGAAAGTTAACAGCAAAATTTGATGTGTTGTTTATAACGGAATTTATATTTTCTTATATGTATATTCATTTATTATATATTGGACTCCTATAGATATGTGAGTGGCTGCTCATGATTTTTTAAAAAATTCGTTTCAAAAGGATTCATTCAAGTTTAAATTATAGAAGCAGAAAGTACATCTCGTAGGAAGTGCGCAGCATCAACAGTCAAAGAGAAAAATTTGTCAAGTTAAAATTCATATTTAACTAGTTTTAATTGCTACTCTTTTGTTTAAAGAAATTGCCTGGTTGACCGTATATGTATGTTGTATTTAGAGCCTAATAAATTTTGTGAAAATATTTTCTTTTAACCATGATCTTTCTGTCTTTTAGCTTAGCAAGATATCTGATGTTTTCGCTTGTTAAGTTTCACAGCGAAGAGCTGTCCGTAGTTTCATCTAAGAATATAAAGAAGACTGCGGGAGAACAGTATGTGGTCAAGTGTTATGGTGCAAATTATGAGGCTTTTCTAATCGCTAGAAATGGTGTCTTTTTTTCTATCGATGTGCTACACTTCATTTTAATCGGACGTGGCTTGCTGAACTATACCTATTCAAACTTATCCAGTGTTCCACAGAATATCCTTAATTTTTCCAAGCAAGTTTAATCTGAGTACATACATATGTATGTATGCCATAAGTACATTATCAGGCATGTTCTGAAAATCACATGGCTTTAAATCGTATGTGATTTTAAAATCAATACAGGTACTATAGATGTTTTTAAAATTATGTATATGCAATAGTTGTCAGTCAGAAATGATAATTAAAGATCTACACTAGAGCAAAATAAAAACCACATGTGATTTAAAGCCATGGGATTTTCAGAACACGACTGAATATAATTTTTAGCAAGCAATAGTCATTGGTAATTTAAACTGCAAAAATTATCACCGAAATGGATCTAGAAACTACTTTAATTTGCCCTTATTGAGAAACTTTTTAAAAATTTCCGACAAAATTTTATCTGATGGTAATAAAACTCGACATATGTATGTATACCTTCATGTACATACACAACTCTTACGTACTGAGCTGAGTATATGATATGTTGTTTCAATCGATATTTTGAGTCGAAAACTATTCCTAAAATTTTCATTTGATCCACTAATTGAACATCATGCAATGGTTAAAACTTGGATGTTTAAGAATTATTGTGTTAAGCTTTTCATAGGCTATTTGAAGTAAAATACAATAGTGTGATAATTATTAATTTTGATAGAATATAATTTTAGATGTGTGTCTTGAATTGCTATTACATCTGGTGAATTATTTTTATACCCACCAAAAAAGAATTGGATGGTATAATTCACTTTGTCATTCCGTTTGGTACGCATCGAAATAACGGTCCAAGTCCCCATAAAGCATATACATATATTCTTAATCAGTGATTAATTCTAAGACGAACTGAGCATGTCCGTCCGTCTGTACGTTCATCCGTCCGTCTGTATGTCCTTCCGTCCGTCTGTCTGTATGTCCGTCCGTCTGTCTGTCCGTCTATCTGCCTGTATGTCCGTCTGTCTGTCTGTCTGTGGAAATCTCGATTCATCTAAGAATGTAAAGAAGACTGCGGGAGAAAAGTATGTGGTCAACTATGAGGCTTTCCTAATCGCTAAAAATTCTGAGTTTTTCTATCGATGTGCAAAATTTCATTTTAACCGGACGTGCCTTGCTGAACTATACCTGTTCCCATATACCTATTTAAACTTATCCTGTGTTTCACAGAATATCCTTAATTTTTCCAAGGGAGTTTAAACTGAGTACATACATATGTATGTATGCCATAAGTACATTATCAGGCATGTTTAAATCGTATGTGATTTTAAAATCAATACAGGTACTATAGATGTTTTTAAAATTATGTATATGCAATAGTTGTCTGTCAGAAATGATAATTAAAAATATGTATACTTTCATATACATACACAACTCTTACGTATTGAGCTCAGTATATGATATGTTGGATGTTTAATTTTGATAGAATTTAATTTTAGATGTGTTTCTTGAATTGCTATTACATTTGGTGAATTATTTTTATACCGAAGTGGAGGGTATAATTCCGATTGTAATGCATCCAAATAACGGTCTAACTCCCCATAAAGTATATACATTCTTGATCAGTGATCAATTCTAAGACGAACTGAGCTTCTCCGTCCGTCCGTCTGTCTGTGGAAATTACGATTCAGCCTATATAAAAAGAGCTAGAACTTTGAAATTGGGTACGAATAAAATTTGAAGGATAGCACAGATTAAGTTTGAAGATGGCCAAAATCGGGCCAGGGGGAAAAAAGTTCCCCCAAATCAACCCAAAAAAACCATATAGTTTTCGAAGTTTTTTTTTCGTAATTTTGTTATACAAATGATATACATATAATTCAAAGAAGATCCAAAGCGTTAAACTTGGAACTGGAAAACGAAAAAAATTTTTTTTGGACCGCGTCTTTAGTGGGAGCTTAAGTAACATATTACATCGAAAAATAATGCAAATATTGAACAACCCTACCCCCGGCCCCTTTAACTCCTAAATGACCCTCCCGAAAAAAATTATTATTTTATTTAATGTAATAAAACTAGTTTTTGAAGCTCAAGGTTTTATATATTGTATTTTTAATTATTTCTATATTTCGTTAACGTTAAAAAAAGAAAAAAATATTTTTTGATTGAAAGAAGAAAATTTTAAACAAAAACAGTTCATAAACAATAAAATATAACAATTCCTGAAGAAGTTAACCAAAGGTTAACGAAATATCGAAATAATTAAAAATACAATATATAAAGACCTTAAGCTTAAAAAACTAGTTTTATTATAATAAAAAATTAGATAAAAAAACATATATATATTTTATCTAATGGTACAAAAATTTACATACCGTAACATGCTCGGATATTGATGAAACTTTGGTCATAGGTAATACTATTAAATCTAAGAATTATGGTGAAAAAATTTTGGAGCTGACTCTCTTAGTTTAGGAGTTATAGGCCTCTAAAGGTAAAACATATATAAGCCTATAAAATGCTCAATATTAACGTTACATAGTTGATATGGATATCCTTGGAAAGGTCTTGTAAATATATATAACAACTTAAGATAGTACTGATTTGGAAAGGCTAAAGGTCAAAAATTATTGTTTTTATATTGACTGTTTGCAAAAGTACCGTTAAATCGAAATGGGGTCCATATATTTTATTAAATAGTAAAATGAGTAGAAGATATTCACTCCTACATCATAAATATCTGATAAGGAATAAAGACACTACAAATGAATTAAAACTTAAAGCCAATGTTAGACATACATAGAGGGAAAAATCCTTTGTAAGGTGTGAAGTGTTAGGTTTACTGAATATATATTGGTTTTGGCTATCTACACCAGCTTCTGATCTATATTTCATTATGAGTTCGATAGATTTTGAAGACATTGGGCATAAGAGCACACTCACCCAAGTTTACCACGCAAGGAAAAGCTTACAAACTGGTTTGCGAACCTTATTGAATAAGCAGAAATTTGTTTTATTATGTCTGTGTCGATGTTATCAGTTATAAATTCTTTATTTTTTAAGTTTTCGACAGTTAGTCTTTCAATGTCACCGGCTCTTCTTCTGTTGAAAATCTGTACGAAAATCAGCATTGCTTGCGCAAGAAGCGTCCACCTAGACAAGCAAAAGACTTTTAGAAGGTTTTCCATTGTGTAATATTATGTAATATATAGTGTAATAGTTTATTTATTTATATGAACTTATTCATATCCCCTTGTAGCACATATGGTCGCAGCTGATGTAACCATATGTGCGTTGGGTTACCAGACTACTGGCCGCGCTGGTATTATGGCGGTTGCTCCGGCTGAAGCTCGCCGTCTTGGGGGAGTTCTTGCCAGTAGTCCATCTGGGATGTCATACATCTATATATATATATACAAAAAAAAAAAATAAATACCAGCTTTAAGTGTCTGGTGTTGCGACACTAGATAATAATTTTTTTTTTTATTGGAGCCCGAAAACAGACGCAACACTCCTTGATGTTACACACACATACTTACTCTAGACACAAGAAACCCTCTGGCGATGGTTTTGCCAGGTAACCCTCCCCTTAGGAGTCTTTCGGCTCCTCCATAATATCCAGTATGGATCTGGATGTCCCATACACGCTCCCTTGATACCTTTTTCTTCGCCTTACTTACCGCATGCTGAAAAAACTAAGCCTTCATGGCCAAAACACTACCAATTCTCAAATTGTGATCAATATTAACATGTTTATTTATAAAACAAAAGGTATGGAAATGAAAACGATTTTAAATTAAGCCAAAGAAATTTAATTAACAAACGGAAAGTAATATGATCACCAAAAAAGAAAGATTACAACAAGGCAAATTTAAATCAAAATATATATAAAAAAAATGAATTAATAAAAATGGAATTTACGCTAAATAAATGTATAAAGATTTAAGAAAAAAAATTCTCTCATCGAATAAAAACCAAACGTATATGAAATACGCCAACGGTATGTGGGTACGGCCGTCCGTCCGTGGCGTGTCCTATTGACGCTCCGTACGTCGTCGCCGGTAACAAAACACCGTCACACTATATATAAACTTTCCACCTGTTTCGGTTTCGGAAACCCGCGGACTATGAAACAAAACTTTCGCGTGGCCCTAGATGAGCTCACCTAACTCACACAAAACGTATATAAGCGTCAAACGCGGTAGATTCCCTACTGAGCTATAGCGGCAAAAATCTATATATATGTATATAAAACCCGTACGTCACCGTTCGTCCAGTAACGTCCTGGTCTAAAAGTTTGGCACGATACCTGAAAGTTTGGTGTTGGCTGCTGGCTACTTCCTGGCCGGTTCTCTGCTGCCCCTTCTCTCTACTGACCCTATGGCTTGGCCCTCCTCGGTGGCTGGGTGTATTGTTGCGTATGGGGATGATGTGTTTTTTTTTATATATGTAAAAGGTTTTGTTTAAGGTTTTTTTTTTTTGTATTTTATGTATCAGTTTCTGCAGTTATGTCTCTATGCTCACTTCTTTTGCTCAGGTTTAAAAGTATGTTTGTGATTTTGTTGCTAATGTTTATATTATGTACGTGACTGTGTTTATGTATATTGATGAATTTTCCTTTCCTTTTTAAAAAGGTTTTGTTTAATGTTCTTTTTTTTGTTAAAGTTTATGTATTCGATTATGCACATATGTCACGGTGCGCACCTTTTTTTTATAATGTTTTCTTTTTATGTATTTTATGACTGTCCTTATGTATGTTCTGCCTTAATTTTTTTTCACCAAATGTTTTAAAATATAAATAAACGAGTTAAAAAAAAAACAACAAAATAAAATAACTGCACCCAAAAAAAACGTCTTCTTTCCTCTCGACTCAAACTGTAATTAAATTCCTTTCTTTCAAAACAAACTCCCGTAAGTGGCCTTTTTTTCCCACCGTCAGCATTCCTTTTCTTCCAGGACCTTCTATTTCCCTCTTCTTATTGTTGTTTACAAAAAAAACTCCCGCCAAAACAAAGGTAACCCCACAGAAATTCCAAACTAACAGCTGATCACAACTGCCTTATCTCACAACAGGGTGCACATGACAAACCCAATCATGTCTGGAATCCTCCAGAGGATCCAGAATGGGAGGGCAATTGTATTCCCTGTTGCTGATATGTTAGCTAATGTCAAACTAGCTAGAACAAAAAACGCTAGAGTAGCATTACTCATGTTGTAGCTCTGTTGATCTGGCATCGCCGTAAATGAATGGCCATGACATGAATGAAATTTACGGCGAATTCATTTACTACCATTTTACGACTTCTTTTTTTTTTTTTTTTTAGGAGTAGGACCAGCACTCAGGGGATGTACCCTATATATGCAATGCATTGCGCTGGGACTGAAAACGAGGGGATAGTACTGAGGGGACAGATTAGGAAAGATGAGAAGATAGACAGTTTTTTTTTGTTGTAGCTATTTCAACCTTTTTTACCTCGCCGGCTAGTTTTTGCTACAGGGCCGACGAAGGTGGGTGCTGCTACTCTGCTTTTAGTACATGATTGGGTCAGTCGCTGCCAGTAATTGTCCAGTGATCAGTACTATGCCTTCATCACTGAAAACAGGCTGGCAACAACTAACACAACCACGCACTAATGCTGATCAGAAGAATTCAACACAATATTTCATGACTCAGCGGGGGCTCGAACTCAGGACTCTCCGCTTCATAGTCTCGTGTTCTACTACTTCAGCCAACAGCACCCCACTTCTGTCTGTTGGCACTCATGCGGGATTATTTTATTCATTGATGGCGGTTGTTCAAGGGAAACAATTTCAACATAAAAGGCAAGTACAAATATCTTTGATAATTTGTTATATATATATTTTATATCGCTATATTCACTATATTCTGTCATTTATTTTTCCTTTAGCAGATGCCCATGAACCAATGTATAATATCAACAAATACCACGAAAAACCACAGGGAGTAAACTAGCCGGAGGAACTTATTGACCTTGGCCGGGACTGCGCGAACCATTGCGGGATTGCAAGTAAGTTCCAGTGCGCATTTAAAATTTTGAGTGTAAAAAAAAAACAAACGAAAGAACGCCATAAACATTTGGTACCAATAAGAGGTTATGTTAACCCCGACGCCGGCAAGTTGACGGCGGCGTTTGGCCGTATGTACCAATCAGCTATTTTACTAATTAAACCACTAAATATACTTATATACACTTATTCTAATTATCCTACGCCTTCACAGATCCTAAAAAACCCCCTTTGGACCTGGAACGGACATCACATCAGGTCCACCTGCTGGTCTCCTGAGTGAGTGGTCAACTGAACCATATATATTTATCCCTAATTTAAATCTAAACATACAACTAAAGTCTTACTATCTATTGCAGGCACACCATCTCTACTTCATCAATTACCAATCAAACTATACCACACCAGCATTCGCACAATCCTTCTGAGGAACACAACCCCACAATCATCCTTATGAAATCATTCACACTTTCATACTGCTTCAATCATACCACCATTCATTCAACTATAACCTACACCCTACTCTACTCTGCCTCAACAACAACAACAAAACCCTATTTGTAAGTTTTAATCTAAGTAGCCTAGAATTTAATCTAACATTAAATTACTAATTATACCTATACTAAGCTAAATTTATTTCTATATATATATATATATATATATATATATTAATAAATAACCTACTAACTATTATCCTACATCTAATTATTTATATATATATATATATATATATATATATATATATATATATATATATATATATATATATACACATATATACACATACATACATATATACATATATATACATATACATATATACATATATATATACATATATATATAGATACATATACATACATACATATACATACATATATATACAAAACTTAGCCACAAGCTCACCTTCGGTGTATAGGTCGGCCTTTTTTCTTGGTTTTTTTTTTTTTTTTTTTTTTTTCGCCCCTCAGTACTAAGTCTTGCTCTCTCATAACTGATTGACCTCGACAGGTATTCAATGTACCTATCACCTCAGCTTTTCTCCCTTACATGCTTACCATGTCCGGGTTCCCTCCAATTCACCTCTACGAGACACTAACCATTTGCATGCAGATGTTGGTGTAATATTAATCATAATTTTTGCCTGAACTCGCTATAAGATCGGACTCAGATCACATTATAGCTCTAGGTGACTAAGAACCTTTAGTCCTTAATGGCATAGTTCCCCAGGATGACCATGAGGTTCCACCAATAGGGCTATGATGATTACACATGTAATCAGCTTAGAAACGTAAGCTTATGTTTTTGGCAAAATGATTAATGACTCGTTCTGGTGATAAGGGAACAAACTCAGAAATGATCAGCATCATAAGGATGAAACACTGCTGATCAATCATTAGCCTAGTTCTTGTTTCTGTACTACAGAAAAAAACTAAAGACCAATACTGCTGTGGCCTCCGTCCTCACCTCTGAAATTTGACCCTGTTTGCTCTATTTACCTTTTCTGACTAAAGAAAAAAAAATATAATGATACTAATGACCACCATATAATAAAAAAATATAAAAATCATAATAAATAATAAACGCGGTAATAATACAAAAATAAAAACAAACACGTCCTTCGACCTTTCTTCCGCGCGAAACTGATTGAATAAAAATATAAAGCTGCGTGCGTCTTATGGGCTTAGGAATCGCTGAGACTAAGCCCACCAAGAGCCTTAAAGCCTATGGCTTTAAGTCCTTGGCGTGAAATACCCCCAGCGATTTACCTTGCAAATTTTCTACCTCATAAAGGCTATTCCCTATTGGTCGAACGATGCGGCATTTTAAAAACTTCCGTGCTAATTTAGCATTATAATTGTTTTTAAAATCGCTCTGCTGAAAATTCCTACGATATACTTCCTGTCCCGGAATGAATTTGACCATATTACAACGGGTATTATAGGTCTTTTCATTCCTAAGGTAAGCCTTATGCAAAGTATCGCGCATCTTCGCCCTAGTAAGGGACATTTGCTCTGGTTTAGTAACCAAATTTAAATCCGGATCCTCTAGACTTCTCAACTTCCTCGCTATTTTATATACACTGCCATGTCCTACCATATTCATGCCAAACAGGGCAAAATATGGGGTAACTCCAATCGATTGCTGCACCGACGATCTGAGCGAAAACTCAATCTCGGACAAATGTTTGTCCCACTCAGACTGATCGTCTTGTAAATAAGACCGTATCGCAGCTAATATCGATTGGTTCACCCGTTCGGACGCATTAGCTTGCGGTGCGTGAATTGCCGTGCGTATATGTTTAACCCCAAAATTGTTAACCATCTCTGAAAATTCTTTGCTTATAAATTGCTTGCCATTGTCTGACACTATGGTTTCTGGTGTACCAAATTTATGAAACACTTCAGCAATTAAAAACTTAATAATATTTTTATTATTAGCTTTTGGCAGAGCTTTAAGCAAAACGAATTTTGTCAGATGGTCTAACACGATAAAAATATAACAATTGCCGTTTCTCGATCGGGGGTACGGACCTAAAAAGTCCATATATATGCGCTGAAACGGACGCTCAGAAATTGTTTCAGCGCCCATCGGTGGTCGCAGAGTCTTATTTGTTGGATTTGACTCCTTACATATTTGGCAGTTCAAGACGAAATCGCGGACCTGAGCGTTTTGGTTTGGCCAGTAAAAGTACTCCTTTATGCGTCGGAGAGTTTTACCTACGCCTCCGTGAGCTGCTTGCGGGGAGTTATGTGCCTTGTCTATGATGTGTTTCGTCAATTCCTGAGGCACCCATAGCTTCCATGAGAAATCCTCATTCAAGACCACGCCATCATAGGGTCGAACTCGCTTATAGGCAACGCCTTCAATTACTTTCAAATCTGGTAATTGCTCAGAATTTGCTTCAATTGTTGAGACAAGTTCAGAATAATCACTCGACTTGAAAGCAACTGAATCGAGATCGATCAGACCTTCTACATTTGCTGAAACTTCATCCATTTCGTAGCGTGATAGGGTATCGGGTACCACATTTTGTTTCCCCTGTCTATGTTCTATGGTGAAATTATACGCCTGCAAGTGTAGACTCCACCGGGCTAACCGGCCACTTAGGTCCTTATGTGACATAAGCCACTTTAGACTGCTGTGATCAGTTATCACAGAGAAGGGCATAAGTTCTATATAGGGCCTAAACTTCTTAATCGCCAAGACCACTGCCAGACATTCACGTTCAGTAACTGAATAATTCTTCTGCGCAGATGTCAATTTATGTGAAAAATATGCAATTGGATGCTCATTATCAGATTCGTCTTTCTGAAAAAGCACTGCGCCAATGCCTATATCTGACGCGTCACACTGAACATAAAAATGTCTGTTGAAATCTGGATGAATAAGTAGCGGGCTTGAAATTAGAGCGTTCTTGAGGCGATCAAACGCTACCTTAGCTTCATCTGTAAACTTGAATTGTTTCCCCTTTTTCAGCGTGTCAAAGATTGGAGCTGCTATGGTCGCATAGTCGGGTATAAATTTTCTATACCAGCCTGCTGCGCCCATAAAACTCCGCACATGCTTTGCCGTTTTCGGATATGCAAAACGAGTAATCGTTTCCACTTTGGTAGGATCAGGTTTAATTTTGCCTCCTCCTATTATATAGCCTAGATATCTTAACTCCTTGAAACAGAATTTAGATTTTGCAACATTGATTGTTAACCCTGCTTTCCCCAGACTTTTTTTTGTATAGCAGGGGAATCTGGATATTACAAAATCTAGATTCTGGCGCTGTTCAGCTGTCAAGTTATGAGCTAAAACCTCGGGCGTATTTTCGGTCTCTTCACTGAGACTTATGCCATTTGTTGTTATGCTATCTATGTTGGCAAATAACTTCAAAACCTTCATAAAGTCGACTCCCAAGAACAACTCGCGACTCAAACTAGGTACTAAATAGAAATTTATGACCTGCGTTGTTTGGCCAAACTTTACACTAGCACGTACACGACCTACAATATCATGCTGAGTACCGTCCGCTGTCTTGATTATTGTAGAAAAGTCATGGATTTTAAGGCCAGCCTTCTCTACAAAATCAAGACAGTTGCGGCCCAGACATGTTACCGTAGCGCCGCTGTCGAGCAAACCCTCAATTTCATGCCCATTTAGCGTTATGCGGGTATATAGACGTGCGTCGTTACCCTCATAAAGCGATGCGGCTGAAATTTCAAGTCGCAGTTTTTTCCGCGCTTTGTATCGCTCGCGAGCCTTCTTAATTCTATTCGATACTAAACCTAACCTACACTTAGCCTCATAATATTCGCGCATCCTAACATGCAGAGGCTTAAGTTCCCTTAACCTTGGTTCTTCCACTATTTTAATCCTATCCTTATTTTCTAAAATCCTAACTAAACTTGAATTACTTTGTTGTTGTTGTTGCGGCCTATCGACTGGGTCTAGACCGCTGTCGAACGCGCCTGCCCAGTTCGAGGCGTGTTCCGTGCCCTGTTTCCCTTGCACCTGGGACATTTGGGTGACACTACATCTTCCTGGCCACACCTAAAACAAAATACGCGTGTGACTGGCTCAGGACAATCCATGAATGCGTGACCGACAACCTTGCAATTCCAGCACTTGTACTGGCTTGTATCACGCATGGCATCCACTTCCAAGTATGTCGGCTCAGCAACATCTTCCTCACAGCTGACTTCATTCACCCTATGGGTGAAATTAGGCCGCTGTGGGTAAAGCTGTCGCTGTGTGACCAGCAAATTTTCGGCCATTCGTACCTCGCGACAAAACTCCGATAATGTTCGCAGATGTACGCTGAACATCATCTGCGGTAATGCAGGCTTTAAATTACCGCGCATTATTTCTACCAGCTGCTCTTCATCATACGGCGTTTGCTGTTGATTTCTTAACCTGATGACAGAGTTATAGAAATCGTCAAATGGCTCTTGAGGTAGCTGCCGGCGACTTAAGATCTTCATTTGTACCTGGTACTCTTTTTCATAGCGCCTATACTGAGCCAACAGCGCTTTTTCCAGCTCCTCCCAGGTTGTGACCTGAACTATCTTGCGGTAGTCCCAATACCAATCCAGTGCCGGCCCTTCTAGCAGCAAATGAAAACAACGCAATATCTCCCCATCAGGACAATTATAATCTCGTCTTAATGCGCTCACTCGAAAAATAAATTCTTGCACATTCATTGTTTTTGTTGTGCCGTCGAATTTCACGCCCCATTTATCCAACTTAAATTTATCTAGCGGCTCATGTTGCGTGGGCATAGCCCTTGGCAGATTGTAATTTTGTGGCTGATAAATCTGCGGCTGGTAATTTGTGGACTGGAAGTGTTGCTGTTGCCAATTTGGTTGCTGATAATTAGCCTGCTGTTGTTGCTGATAATTTGCTTGCGGCTGCGAATTTGATATTGGCCACCGGTATGGCAGGTACTCTGGTCGTGAATCCCCTGAGACTGTACGATATTGGACCGCTACGTTTGGTGGCTGTGTTACGAAGGGAGCCTCGGCATTTACACGTATATTGTGTGGTGCAGGAATTAGTGGTGGCATCGCTGCTGGCTGCTGTAGGCAAGTGCTCTGCCTGTGCGGTGGTATATATGCATTTGCTTGTTGTTGTGGTTGCATATTTGCGTACCCAGTCACGACAGAAGGCCGGAAACCAACTGGTGGCTGGGGTATTGTGGACTGAGCTGGGCCAGATCCCCCTGGCAAATTTGCTGTAGCTCGGGACGTCCCTGGTCTATCTGCTGCTGCGGCTATGAAGGCCTGTTTCGCTTCGTCTAACGCCTTTTGTATTTTAACATCTATTTCCCTCGACCATTTAGCTTGATTTAGGCCCACTGTTGCCTCAATCATTTGCTGTAGACTGCTGGGATCTGTAGATAATTCGGCTATTGGGCTGTAAACGGCTTCATCGTACTGGGCCCTATTCCCTGCAGTGGTACTGTTGAAGGACGACGAGTCTCTTATTTGCTCGTGCACTTCAGCATTGGCATGGTGGGTACTGGTCGTAGCGCGTATTTGGTTGGCTGCAGTAAACGTTGTTGCCGTACAAATATTTGCTGACGGGTTGGTCATCGTCGCCATAGTTGTAGTGGCTGTCATGACTGTGCTGCAAGTAGTACTCGCGCTGGTTGCAGGTGCGTTATTGGTGTCGGTCATCATCCTGCTGGCGCTGCGTGTCAACACCATTTAGTTCCGACCCCAGATGTGCAAAAAAAAAGATTAGCTAAAACCCACTAACTAAAAATTAAGAAAATTCCACTACAATCCCTAATCTATGCTGAAATTAAGGATTATTATGAAAGTAAATAAACAAAAGAGGAAAAAAATAAGAAATACAATTATGAAAAATATAAATAAAATAACTAAAAGAAAAATTTATAACTAAAATATTAACCTATTAACCAAACAAGCCAAACCTAAACGCAAATGGTTTTCAAACTTGTTTGGGATAAAAAAAAATAAAAAATTCAAATTATGTATATAAAAAAACAATTTTAGCCTTTATAATTCAATTGGCCAAAATTATCATGCCGTATAACGCAATTGATATAAATGAAAAATTAACACAATTGAAACTACTAAACCGAAAAACCAAATAAAAAAAATTAAATATGTAAATAGCTTTCCCAACTAAAAAGAAGGAATTCAAACTCGCCATTTAACCCTTACGTGTGTTAATCGTTTTGAACCAATATAAACTACTAAAAGAAATGCACCAACGATAGCAAAGTATATCTATATCGAAATATGGGTACACCCAATAATTTTAAAATTCAAAATAATAATAATGAATAACCAAATGTAATAAATACCTATATAAAAAGTAAAATATAACGAAATAATAAGAGCGAAAATATAATAAATAATATAAACCAATAATTATAATCAACGATTGGATTTATAGTGCCAATGATCACAAACTGAATAATGTGACCAAAATGATTTCTTTCAAACTCGGCGGAAATGCTAAAATTTTCCGCTAGGCTGAAAATTACCCAAGTAAAATCAAAATTAAATTTGTATTTATGCGGTATTTTCGGGGAAAAGAAAGGTAATCAAGGTACGTTTTTAGGTTTCTGTGTCGGCTCGTATGTGTGCTAACAGTAGACATATTTATACTTGAATGGTTTCAGGAGTGAACTAATAAGAAGATAAACTGTTGTCTTCACCCATCCACTAATTTATTTACCGCAACTGGTGTCAACCCCTGAGGTTTGTTGTACCAGGACTGGTCCCTAATTGGGGATAAGTGAAGAAATAAGCTTATTTCTAAACTTACTCAAAAGTTCTCGTTCCCCTCGTAACACGTTCCTTTGTAAATCAGCCCTTTTCTCAACAACTTGTGCAATTAAAATTATATTGTAAATTTTTAATTTATTTTAAGTCTCAAGTTGTGTAGAAAAAAGTAGAATGCTAAGTCCATAAACCCCCATGACCACATCACTGTCATCCTATGTCGCAACGCGTTTCCAAGCTACTAAGGCTTGCGAAACGGGACTTACATAGGTGATGGTGGTGTGTCTCATACAAGTTTATTTGGCTCACCTCACATAGCAAAGTGTTACACAGTTACTCACTGGTTTTCCACAACCCGCGTCGCTACTGGATAGGGTCTCTTACATAACCTACCAGGTCATACGCGGCTGTTAAACACCAGTCAATCACTGCTACCAAGAACCAACTTCTTATGGTTAGTCAGCTTTCGGGCCCCACGTTGGGCGCCATTTTTTGTAATATTATGTAATATATAGTGTAATAGTTTATTTATTTATATGAACTTATTCATATCCCCTTGTAGCACATATGGTCGCAGCTGATGTAACCATATGTGCGTTGGGTTACCAGACTACTGGCCGCGCTGGTATTATGGCGGTTGCTCCGGCTGAAGCTCGCCGTCTTGGGGGAGTTCTTGCCAGTAGTCCATCTGGGATGTCATACATCTATATATATATACAAAAAAAAATAAATACCAGCTTTAAGTGTCTGGTGTTGCGACACTAGATAATAATTTTTTTTTTTTTTTATTGGAGCCCGAAAACAGACGCATCACTCCTTGATGTTACACACACATACTTACTCTAGACACAAGAAACCCTCTGGCGATGGTTTTGCCAGGTAACCCTCCCCTTAGGAGTCTTTCGGCTCCTCCATGACATCCAGTATGGATCTGGATGTCTCATACACGCTCCCTTGATACCTTTTTCTTCGCCTTACTTACCGCATGCTGAAAAAACTAAGCCTTCATGGCCAAAACACTACCAATTCTCAAATTGTGATCAATATTAACATGTTTATTTATAAAACAAAAGGTATGGAAATGAAAACGATTTTAAATTAAGCCAAAGAAATTTAATTAACAAACGGAAAGTAATATGATCACCAAAAAAGAAAGATTACAACAAGGCAAATTTAAATCAAAATATATATAAAAAAAATGAATTAATAAAAATGGAATTTACGCTAAATAAATGTATAAAGATTTAAGAAAAAAAATTCTCTCATCGAATAAAAACCAAACGTATATGAAATACGCCAACGGTATGTGGGTACGGCCGTCCGTCCGTGGCGTGTCCTATTGACGCTCCGTACGTCGTCGCCGGTAACAAAACACCGTCACACTATATATAAACTTTCCACCTGTTTCGGTTTCGGAAACCCGCGGACTATGAAACAAAACTTTCGCGTGGCCCTAGATGAGCTCACCTAACTCACACAAAACGTATATAAGCGTCAAACGCGGTAGATTCCCTACTGAGCTATAGCGGCAAAAATCTATATATATGTATATAAAACCCGTACGTCACCGTTCGTCCAGTAACGTCCTGGTCTAAAAGTTTGGCACGATACCTGAAAGTTTGGTGTTGGCTGCTGGCTACTTCCTGGCCGGTTCTCTGCTGCCCCTTCTCTCTACTGACCCTATGGCTTGGCCCTCCTCGGTGGCTGGGTGTATTGTTGCGTATGGGGATGATGTGTTTTTTTTTATATATGTAAAAGGTTTTGTTTAAGGTTTTTTTTTTTGTATTTTATGTATCAGTTTCTGCACTTATGTCTCTATGCTCACTTCTTTTGCTCAGGTTTAAAAGTATGTTTGTGATTTTGTTGCTAATGTTTATATTATGTACGTGACTGTGTTTATGTATATTAATGAATTTTCCTTTCCTTTTTAAAAAGGTCTTGTTTAATGTTCTTTTTTTTGTTAAAGTTTATGTATTCGATTATGCACATATGTCACGGTGCGCACCTTTTTTTTATAATGTTTTCTTTTTATGTATTTTATGACTGTCCTTATGTATGTTCTGCCTTAATTTTTTTTCACCAAATGTTTTAAAATATAAATAAACGAGTTAAAAAAAAACAACAAAATAAAATAACTGCACCCAAAAAAAACGTCTTCTTTCCTCTCGACTCAAACTGTAATTAAATTCCTTTCTTTCAAAACAAACTCCCGTAAGTGGCCTTTTTTTTCCACCGTCAGCATTCCTTTTCTTCCAGGACCTTCTATTTCCCTCTTCTTATTGTTGTTTACAAAAAAAACTCCCGCCAAAACAAAGGTAACCCCACAGAAATTCCAAACTAACAGCTGATCACAACTGCCTTATCTCACAACAGGGTGCACATGACAATTGCTGTCATAATATTTTCTTTTAGGTTCGTATACAACACTTTAATAATTTTTTTACCTTTCTTTTGTTTTTCTTTCATTCAGTAGGCTGGTCTAGATTCCGTCTGCTCTTCGAATTGAAGAAAAATTCCACATAAAGTTCACGATACCTATTTTCACGTGAATGGAAATGAAAATTTCACGGGAACAAACTTTTAACTTTTTGTTTACGATAGGGCTAGGTATCTAATAAAATCACCCACCCCTATCGTGAGTAAAAAGTGAAGAATTTGTTCACGTAAAAATATTCATATATCCAGAACTTCATCTGAAAGTGTTTTCCCTACAAAAACAGGGAAACTACAATTGCTTACTGATTGAGTGTTTGAAAATTATAGAAATAAACAGATAAAGTCAAACAACTTTGCGGGAAAAATTATTTAGAAGTTTTTTTATTTGCTGTCATAATTTTTTCTTTTAGATACATATACAACGTTTTAATGCTTTTTTTACCTTTTCTTATTTTTCTATATGTATGTATTTTTTTAACGTTCAAACTTCTTTCAGCTGTGCTAGATTCCGTCTGCTCTTCGAAGGGAACTCCACATAAAGTTCACGATACCTATTTTCACGCGAAGTGAAATGAAAATTTCACGGGAACAAACTTTTCACTTTTTATTTACGATAGGGGTGGGTATCTAATAAAATCACCCCTATCGTGAGTAAGAAGTGAACAAATTGTTCACATGAAAATATTCAAATATCGAGAACTTCATCTGAAATTTTTTTCCCTTCCAAAAACAGGGAAACTACAATTGCTTACTGATTGAAAAAAGTTGAAAATTACAGAAATAAACAGAATAAGTCAAACAACTTTGCAGGAAAAATTAATTACTATTGCAATTGAGGTAAAAGAGAAAACTTTGAAATTGTTTAAAAAAAATCATAATCAAAAAGCGGCTCCTAGTTTACAAAGTAATCAGACGTCAAACAAAAAATATTTTATTAAACAATTTTCCTTTCATATTTTCATTTTAGCTTTGAAAGAAGTTTAATTAAACAAATATGTGAGTAATATATAACAAATAGAAATATTGGACATAAAAAAACAAAACACTTTAGGCACATTAACACTAATAATATATTTACCTAAAAAATCAGAACCACTAAAAACTAATAAAAAAATACTTTAATTTAGATAAATGTTTATTAACTTAAACGGTTTCATGCATAATTAGGAGACACTGTCATAGAATGTAATATTGTAAACCGAATCTAATATTGTAACCCAATAAGCACTTATCTGAATTAAAAGATTTGTTTTGTTAGTATTTAGTGATTATGCATTTTTGGGCAAATATTTGAAAAGTGTTCCTCTTGCAAAGTGCTAATGGAATATATTTATATATTTATTTATGTACATATATATAATATGGAAACAGGTTTTTATTAATACTTTCCTAATTATTTGTTTTACAACAAAAATAAATTTAATTAAAATTATTGGTATTTATAGCAGTTAAAGGTCCATGTTGAAATGACATTGCGAACACAAAACGTTTTATAAAAAATTTGTATACTCTTCTTAAAACAATAATTTAACAGAAAATTAAACCCAATGGAAAAAAGTAAGAAATATATCATAATTCCATTCCAAATTCGTTGCTTTTTTTCAAGAAATAATTAAAATAAAACTATCTTAAAAAATAAATAAATAAAACACAAAAGTAAAAAGGGTAATAGATAAAGATATTCCCCCTTATTATGAAAGACAGCAACGTCGCATTAACTCTAAAACAAAAAAACTATCACTTGTATAATAGCTATTGGTAACAATTAATTACTACTGATAATATCTTATTATTCTCTAAGAGATATAATTTTGATAGAGCATGTTAATAGGAGGCAATTGTTGTCGACAAAGAGTAGAAAAGTGACTTTTTGCTGTCGACTTGATGTGACGTCGCCGTTCATAATAGGAGAAATTTTTATCTAATAATTTTGACAGATACAGTTTTTCTAAACTAGTAATTTATATATATTTTAGAAATAATGAATTAAAAAACTAAAATATATGTAGTATTATAAACTAATGTAAAATTTAATTGTAATTGCTAAATAAGTTTGCAAAAAAAATTAAATTAATGTAGGCGCTACCAACAGCGTTTGCAAGACATGCGAATTTAATAATAAGTTATGAATTCTATATGAATGAATTAAGCGCAAAGGTTTTTCTACTTATTGATTATAAATACCTGGCGATATAAAATTTGTGTATATATAGTAGATATGAAGGTATAAATTTAAAAAATATTATAACGCTTTTGATTAACCAATAAGACAGTTGACATACTGTACATACATATATGAATATTTAGTTTAACTTATTACCAGTCGCAATATAATTTGGAATAGTTTTTAAGATTAAGAAATCTAAATGTACAAGATAAATGTGTTTATATGTAACATATTTTAAATGTTATTTCTAAGATTCTAGCATCATGAGTGTTAGACCGGTGGTGTCCTTTAACAAAACGGTTTGTTTGTAAAATGAAGTAATTTTGAATCTGTTCTCTATATTACATTGATTTCAATACATGTCGGTTCATATTCAGAATGTTCATTAATTTCCTTATTTTTTATGCTTTCTTCTTTTAAATATAAATAACTATTGTAATACCAAAAATGTATACAATAAATAATATATATGTGCACGTATTTAAAAAATTATATGAAAGTAAAATGAAATTTATAACATCGATAAGAAAAGTTTATGGAAAGTAATATGTTTTTATTGTATCAATATGCAATTGGCGTCATTAAGTACGAATTGCGTACATATGTATATGCAAATGTAATGTTCTAATGAAAATTTCATATTATTACACTTTCATAGAAATTTGTTTACTATTATTTTTCGATAATGAATTTTTGTGAACTATGTACATACGAGTATATTTTATGACTTAAGTTTTTATTTACAAATTATTTTGTAAAGACCAAGCTAATAGGCACTATATACAAAACCAATATAATTTAATTAAAAATGTGTGGTTATATTTTGTACAATTTTAATACCTAATCATAATTAAAATCAAATATACGTTTTAAAACCATAAATATGTAGTTCTAATTTTTAAAAAATATCTGTCTATTATATAACAAGATTAAATATTGGACATATAAATAAAATACTTTAGGTACATTAACACTAATAAAACATTTGTCTGATAAAGCACAACCACTAAAAACTAATGAATAGTATTTTATTTAAGATATGTAATTGTTTATTAACTTAAACGGTTTCATACATAATTAGGAGACACTGTTATATAATATTGTAAACTGTTTAACCCAATAAGCACTTATCTGGATTAAAACATTTTTTGTTAGTATGTAGTTATTACTAGGACAACAAAAAAAAGCTCTTAAAAAAAGTTTTTAAAAACATGAAATTAAGGAGTTAAAATTAAAAACTCAGTTTAAATATATTCTGGCTTATTACCGTTCCCGAATCGACTCGAGAGTTTGTAATAGATTAAAGAAACATCTTTTATTTTTCTTTAATTTTTCCTATTATATGTTGGATATATAATAGGAACCAAGTAGAAATTAATATCATATAATAAAAAATATATGGTTGTATATTGTACTTCTTTAATAACTTATTATATTTGATTTCAAGTCAACATCTTAAAAACGAAAATACTCGTGCGTGGTTCTAATTTGAAAAAAGCTATGGTATTAAAGGCTTTTGGGAGTTACCACGCACTGCAATAATAGTGGACCAGGGGGTCAATTCTGGTTCTGTGAAAACGTGAAATGAAAAAAAACTTTTCATTTTCGTTTTCATAACAACTTTTCATAACACTTTTCACATTTACACAAAATGCGATTCCCGTTCATGTTATGAAAAACTGTTTCATTCCAGTTGTATCCATGAAAATACTGTAACCATGCTATATAACTTTCAATGTTACTTACAGAGGGCGAAGTTTAAAAGTTTCGAGTGCGGCGTTAGGCCGCATACACAATTTTGTAATTTCTTGAGCCGCC
>OX637534.1:46492822-46562822 GCA_951800035.1 Linnaemya tessellans | reverse complement strand
GCAATTTTTCATGAAGGCCTGTTCTCTTTGCAAGTTGCATATATCAGGTAAATTGTCATCGGTAGGGTTCTGCATCATATATTCCTTTGTAATAAATATGAGCAAACCATAATGTTTTTTGAAGGTTACTCGAATCTATCCACCCTGGTAGTGTGACTTGATGTAATACATCTTTTATGCACTGCAGAATTATTTGTAGATATTCTCCTGATTTATTAATGTGCCAACCGCCTTCACAGTTGGCAGATCTTACAATATTGTAAGATCTGCAAATCGTGTTTGCATGATGCAAAAGCTTTACTATATTATTTGTTAACATTTATTATATTATAGTAATATTATATGTCAGATAAATTAGAGTTATTCATTTATGATAACGCTATAAGTAAACAAATCAGTAGACTTCATAGTCAAGTATGAAATAAAATGACGGCGGTATTAATATTGACACAACTGTAGTAAAAATCTGGCAATAAAATAGTTCTTATGCATACTGTATAATTTTGCAGCATGCAATTAAAGTATGCTGTGTAAAAACTTTACGCATTAAACTATGCGATATACAGTGTAAACAATATATCTACATTTTTCCCGGGAAAATATTACAAACATAACTGTAAACGTGTAATTTTTTTCGTAATCTATAAAATTCTGTAACAAAAACTTAAAACTTTTGCTGCTGCGGAACTATGCTTTTTGCATATATATATATATATATATATATATATATATATATATATATATATATATATATATATATAAGTTAACACATTCCTTACTTAAACTCCGCCACTGCTGACAAGACACACGCGCACAATATTTTCCCACAAAACAGCAAAAGAATTACGCTGACGTTGCATCCAGACATAATTTTTACTTTATATTTTTAATGTTCTTAAATTTCACCTAAATATTTTGCAATGCACACAAATTGTTGAAGTTGTGCAACAGGTATTAATAATAATAATTTTGTATCAAAAAGTTAGTTCTAATTCATTCTTGAGAAATAAAGGATGGGCTTTAGCTCAAAAAATATATTTTTTATAAATTTTAATAATAAAATAATTAATTGGCGCCCGAGCAGGGACCAACGTATGCGCTAAGTGAAAAGTCTGAAAACCAAAAAGTAAGACCCCGCGAGTTCAAACAAAATAACATCCTGAAAACAACAAGTAAGGATAAAGTGAACACAAAGTAAAAATTCCTGAAAATAAAAAGTAAGAATAAAGTGAACACTAAATAAAAAATTCCTGAAAATAAAAAGTAAGGAAAAGTGAACACAAAAGCTACCTGAAAAACAAAAAGTAAGGAGCAAAAGTGAACGCACAAAATAAAATAGCCTGAACAACAAAAAGTAAGGTTTAAGTGAACAAGCGACTTAGTTGCAAGGAGGACTGGAGACTAGTAACGGGAAAGGTCCTAAGTACAACAGGAAAAGGTGCATCCAGAACCGTTCATCAAACCAGAGCCTGTCTGTAAGTAATATTTTTAAATTTTTAAGTGCTTTAAATTTCTATTGCTGTAGAACAAATAAAAAATATTTAATCAGATCAATCGTAAAAAAAAGAAGGAAAACAAAAGCAGGTTAAAAGTTGAAAAATTAAAAGAATAAATTAATTTGCAATAAATTAAAAAGATTAATGATTATACTTAAATCGAGATAATAAAATTAAGAAATTAGTAACGATAAAAAAATTAATATTAAAATTAACGAAAACGGAAAGTTCTTGCAAATATTGAATAACGATATATATTAAACAATTCATATAAAATCTATAATATTGAGATACAAAAAATATATCCTTGCGATCTAAATAAAATAAAACCAACAATAAGTGGTAAAGTTTTTCAAAACAAAATTTTTTTTTAACAATTTATTATAAAATCAAATAATTTTTTAAATCTATGGTTTTGCAATATTAATACTAATTATTCAAAAGATTTATTAAAGGGGGAGCTGTTGCGATTCTTACGAGACCCTCCAACAGCAGGGATTATAAAAAAAAGTAGAAAATAATAATAGGCAGTTTTAAAACATTAGGATTTTTGTTTTTAAATGGATTACGAAATTATTAATCAATTAAGCCAAATGAGGCTAGAGGGGAATAGACAACCGACCACTTCAAAATCAATTCCGGCTCCGATAAATCAATCCTCTGTTCCAACAGATACAGATCTTGTTAGCGAAATAGTCCAAAGGGTATTAAGTCAAATAGCCAATAGACCAGTAGAAGACATTCAGGACAATCATGTAGCAGTTGACGCTACAAACACAATTGACCTTGTCCATATACCGGACATGGTTAAGTGCCTTAGGGAATTTTGCGGACGTTCTGGGGAATTCAATTCATGGAGGAAAACTGTAGACAGAATACTGGACGCATACGCAAATTTTAGGGGCACACCGAAGTATTTTGCTATACTTCACACGATAAGACGCAAGATCGTAGGCGAGGCCGACACAGCACTTGAATCCTACCGAACCCCATTGGATTGGGTACAAATAAAAAAATGCTTGATGCTACACTATTCAGATAAGCGAGATATTGGTACTCTAGAGTACCAGATGACGAGTTTAACTCAACGTCATCGAGACGTAGCCACCTTCTACCAAATGGTATATCAACATCTGTCACTCATTTTAGATAAAGTAGCATGTCTAGACATAAGCGAGGAATCAATCCGCGCTATGACCAATTCTTATAGAGAAAAGGCTTTGGATACTTTTATCCGAGGTCTTAACGGTGATTTGCCACGGTTATTAAGCATCCGTGAACCAGTTACGCTTCCACAGGCATTGCACTTATGCCAAAAATTGGAGAATATGACATTTCGTCTTAACTACGCACAAGGTGTGAATAGACATAATGTGGGTACAACACTACACAAGCCTTCACGGCAAGTGACAAATTTTAAAGGACAACAATTTTATCCTGAATTGGCTTACGTGCCACCTACACCTCACCGTTTCTACGGTGCAAATCAGCAACGTAATCGCTTCTATAACCGACCTAATGTCTTCCCACCAACACGAATGATGCAGCCCAATTACAACAGATTCGGTAACCAGCAACCCAATTACAACAGATTCAGCTATAATCAACCCTATAATGGCTTCAATAATATTAGACATTTTAGACCGAATTTAAATACAGTCCACAATCAAAATAGCCCTTCTGCACAACCGGTGCCAATGGAGATCGATAGCTCGAGCCACTTTAGGCACAATAACTATCGAACTGAACCAACACCGAACTATAATAATAAGCGTCCTCTGAATAGTCAGAATTCCCATCCTCCCAATAAAATCCAACGTAATTTTCATTTAGAAACGAACCATGACGAAACAAATTACGAGTACTTTGACGATGAAACTTTGTATCCTGTTCAAACAAATGTAGATCCGAACAGCATATTTTCGGAAGATGAGGTTGCCGTCGCAGACGATATTCCGTCTGGAAGCAATATTCCATCAGAACACGATAACGTAAATTTTTTAGAATAACGACATCTTCGCTTCCATGTTTCGAATACGTTACTAGTTGCGGAGACAAATTAGACTTTCTTATCGACACAGGTTCTAACAAAAATTACATCCAATCGACTCGGATTAAGAATCCAATTCAAAACGAAAAACCGTTCAAAGTAAGTTCCGTTGCGGGTGACATCGAGATCACTCACCACATAAATATCGACATTTTCGGACCAAAAATTAAAAAAATTAAATTCTACATATTGCCTACCCTTTCTTCATTTCACGGAATAATAGGCAACGACACCTTGAGAGAATTGAAAGCAACTATTCATACTGACAGAAGCTTTATGACAATGTCTCCTGGAATAAGAATTCCTTTAAAACAACGAATGTCCCAGGAAGTAAATTCATTTGAACTGAACCTGCCAAACCTAACGCGAGAACAGCATATAAAATTGAATAATATAATACGAAAATGCCCGAATTTATTCTCGGATCCCGACGAAAGACTAACTTTCACAACATTAGTGAAAGGCGAAATCCGTACCACTACGGATACTCCGGTTTACTCTAAACCATATCCATATCCAATGGCACTAAAAGGAGAAGTGGAACGCCAAGTAGAAGAACTCCTTGCCAATGGAATTATTCGTAAATCAAAATCACCATACAATTCACCCGTCTGGATAGTCAATAAAAAGGCCGATAGTTCTGGTGAAAAAAATATCGTCTGGTAATAGATTACCGTAAGCTCAATTCGGTTACTATACCAGACCGATACCCGATTCCTGAGATAAACGAGGTACTTTCAAATCTTGGCGAAAACAAATTTTTCACGGTTATAGACTTGAAGAGTGGGTTTCACCAAATACCTCTCTGATATAGAAAAGACGGCATTCTCCGTAAATAATGGGAAGTATGAATTTTTACGCCTCCCTTTCGGACTTAAAAATGCACCGTCAACATTTCAGCGAGCTTTAGACGACATTCTTCGTCAGCATATAGGCAAACGATGTTACGTCTACATTGACGACGTAATAATTTTTGGAAGTATAAAAACAAATACGAAGAAAGTGGAGGCAATTGCAAAAATGAGACCTCCAGGGAATTTGAAGGACCTTCGATCATTCCTTGGAATGGCGGGCTACTACAGAAGATTTATTAAGGACTTCGCAAAAGTTGCCAAACCGCTTACTGCAGTGTTGAGAGGTGAATGCGGTAATATTTCAAAGAACGCATCAAAAAAGAAATTAATCACGTTAAGCAAAGAGGCATTAGACTCCTTTAATGAAATAAAAACCACTCTACACTCACATCTACAGCCCATAGTACCGAAAGTTCACCACATGACTTGATACCATGTGCCGAAACACCAATTAACGTATTTAAGAACCAAATATTTTTCAAACAGTCTGAAACTGCATCCTATCAGTTCAAAATTGTCTTCCCTACGGTCCATAGACATATTATTGAAGAACCAATATACAACGAACAAATCCTTTTAGCTCATCTGAAAAGATATCTCAACCCATCCGTAATTAACGGAATTCACTCGGAGGAAAGGAAAATGGGTATTATCCAAAACTTCTATCCACAACATTTTAGTAACTACAAAACTCGCTATACTAAAAAATTTGTCAATGATATCACCAATGAACAAGATCAGGAAACTGTAATTTTGGAAACACATTTGCGCGCTCATAGGAACGCGAGAGAAAATAAATCACAAATTCTAGAAAAAAGTTTTTTCCCAGGTATGCTCAGTAAAATAAAGAACATTATAGCAAATTGTACTACGTGCAAAGAAAGTAAATACGACCGACATCCTAATCAACCTAAGCTAACAGAAACACCGATACCAACACATCCAGGCCACACTATTCACATAGATTTGTTTTTAACAGAGGGAAAAGTAATACTGACGGCCCTTGACAAATTTACAAAATTTGCCATTACAAAAATATTAAAGAGCAGATCAATTGAAGATATTAGGAAACCACTCAGGGAGATAATATTCGGCTTTGGCGTACCCAAATTTGTAATAATAGACAACGAACCCTCACTAAACTCAGCCGCTATTAAATTCATGATGAAAGATGAGTTGAAAATAGAGGTTTATACAACACCGCCATATAAGGGCCAAGCTAACGGTCAGGTGGAACGGTTTGACTCTACTATAATAGAGATAATGCGATGTATTAAGGAAAATGGGGGACACAGAAATTTTGACGAGTTGTTGGAAAGAGCAGTGTCTGAATACAACCATAGTATACACTCAGTGACTAATAGGAAACCCGTTGACTTGTTTTTCGGACGAAGTGTTAGTTTTACTCCAGAGGATATAGAAAAGACCAGGCAAGATAACCTTGAAAGATTGGCAGTGAAACAGAGAAAAGATATTCAATTCCATAATAGGAAGAGACACGAACTAAAATCCTATTTACCAGGACAAATAATTTTTGTAAAGCGAAATAAAAGATTAGGAACTAAACTTTCCAAACCATATTCAAAGGAAATAGTTAAAGAAGACAGACATAGCACTGTTTTGACGGAAAAGGGACAGATAGTACATAAAAGTAGAATACGCAACTAAAATACATTATAAATTTCATTTTCCCATACAGATCGATCACGTCGCTGTGTTACGCGGACATTCAGATCCTGGACTACTCAAATGCTCAACTGGTAACAATAGAAAAGGGCACAACAAGACTGCAAACTGGACATTTTAAAATAATTCACGAGATAGACATCGACAAGTTCTCAGACATAATAGAAAACATTGAAAGAATGACACAGACATCGACAATCAGACGAAATCCACATTACCCTTTCATATCCTTACTGATATCCCAAATCAAGACACATTTAAATAATTTACGGGTAAAAAAACTAAAAAGATCTTTAGATTTTATAGGCAGCGCATGGAAGTGGATAGCCGGAAGTCCTGACCGCCACGACCATGAGATTGTTCTAAACAAATTAAATAATGTTCTAGAAAATAATAACAATCAAGTATTGATCAACAAGCTAACCATAGAAAAAATTAATGAAATTACTAATATTACTAATAATATTGCAAAAACCATAGAACATGGTGGATCTACAGAAATAGATCTAGTATTGAAGCTAAAATTTAAATTGGAAGTCATGAAAGAAGAAATTGTAAATATTGCATATGCAATACATTGGGCAAAAGCCAATATAGTAAATTCTTATATCCTATCTAACGAAGAGATTAATATAGCCAAAAATATTGTTGACAAAGAAAATATCCCATTTGTAAATTTAGATGAAGCTTTTGAATTTTCCGAAATAAAAATTGCATCCAACGGAAATATAATAATTTATATAATAAGCTTACCAACTGTTGATAATAACATATGTAAATCAATTGAAGTAAGAGCAGTAAAACAAAATGAGAGAATTAATAAAATAAATTTTAACGAAATACTAATTTGCGATGTAAAAATGTACGGAATTAAAGAAAAATGTAAGAACTATAATAATTTAGAAGTATGTTTAAGAAATAATATAGTAGATTTAAGCAACGATACCTGTGTAAGAAACCTCCTGAGAAGCCGCGCACCGAATTGCACCGAAATCAACAATCAGCATATTCCGAACTTTGAGGAAACAACACCAGGCATTTTATTCCTGAATAAATTTAACGGAGAAGTCACAATTGAAAACGAAACAACTACATTAGATGGCACATTTTTGATTCATTTTATTAACTCTACTATTGATATCCAGGGAGAAACATTTTACAACGAGCAAAAAACAACAAGGAAACCACTACCAGCAATCCTTCAACCCTTATCTATATCCAAGACTGTGGAAGAAATACTCTCCTTACAAATGCTACATCAACTGAACACTAATTACATAGACACCCTAGAGAAAGATAGTAAGATAAAATATACTACAACCTCAATTCTTACCTTCGTAATAGTCGTCATCATTATAGTTATCGGAAGAAGTACTTGGAATATTAGAAAAGGAAAAGCCATCCAGCTAACAGATTCGGCAATAGAAGGACTGAACCAATTATTCAATAAACCAAAAACAACAAACGAGGACGTTTGAAATTTTAGGGGGGGAGTAGTTAACACATTCCTTACTTAAACTCCGCCACTGCTGACAAGACACACGCGCACAATATTTTCCCACAAAACAGCAAAAGAATTACGCTGACGTTGCATCCAGACATAATTTTTACTTTATATTTTTAATGTTCTTAAATTTCACCTAAATATTTTGCAATGCACACAAATTGTTGAAGTTGTGCAACAGGTATTAATAATAATAATTTTGTATCAAAAAGTTAGTTCTAATTCATTCTTAAGAAATAAAGGATGGGTTTTAGCTCAAAAAATATATTTTTTTATAAATTTTAATAATAAAATAATTAATTTATATATATATATATATATATATATATATATATATATACTTCCCTATAGTGAATCTCCACGGCGACATACAATTGTTTCACTATATAGAAACTTTATTATACAGAAATATTTTGTGTTTTATTTATTTAAAATAATCAGGTATTTTTGTTTCAACTACATTTTTCCATTTTTCTTTATCAATAAAAGCTGTAATTACATTAAGACATTTAAATACATTTGTCAGAACGTTGCTCTACATCTCCAAAAAAGTTCGAAGTATATCAAGTGAAGAGGAAACGTGTTCTAATGTAGGTGACGTTTTATCAATATTTGCTATTACTTCACCGCTAGTTTGAATCTGCATGCCATCTTTTAAAAATCCTGCGTTTTGGAAGCAGTTTGCAATAGTCTCTTGATTGTAGCAAATCTATGGCTATTACAGGTTTGTTTCATCCATTTGTGACAATATGTTTATCAAAATTCGTTTTCTGTAAAGTTGTTTTATATTGTAGATTATGCCTTGGTCCATTGGTTGAAGAAGAGAAGTCATATTGGGAGGAAGTAGACAAGTCCAAATTTTGCAGTTTATCTTTTACGTCCTTTGGATGCGCACTGCAGTTGTCAACAAAGAGGAGAACCTTTCCTTTTTTGCCAAGCAAATTTTTTGCCCAGCCCTAAAATCCATTTGGAAAAAATTTCTCCTGTCATCCACTCTTTTTTTGTTGAAATCATAATCCACATCTAGAGATTTTATTCCTTTAAAGCATCTAGGGTTTTTAGCCTTTCCTATAACGAGCAGTTTTAGTTTCTCCATACCAGTCATATTGCTTCCTACTAGTACAGTTATTCATCCTTTGCTCTGTTTTCCACCAACGCATTTTTCATTTTTGAATGCTAGTGTTTTGTTTGGTAAGCACTTGAAAAACAAACCGATCTCATCGGCATTGAAGATGTCATTTGCATCATACTTTTCAATTAATCTTGGCAAAAACTTCCTTATCCATTCATCTTGTTTTCCTAAATTGGCATCAGCGCTTTCCCCACACAAGGTTTTTCCAACAATATTATGTTTTTTTTTAAATTTCTCTAAACATCCAGTACCTGCTTCGAAATCTTCGTGTCCCAAAGAATCAGCGAATTCTTTGGCTTTTTGCTTTAATAATACTCCAGATACGGGAAGATTTTTAGAATGAGCGGCCGTAACCCATTTGAGCATTGCTCCGTTAATGTCTTGAAAAAGACAAGATCGAAGTCTCTTACGCTTAATTCTCGTCGTCTACATTATTTTAAATAACTTACTTGTTTTTAAAATGTTTGATAATGTACTGGGAAGAATTCCAAACTCTTTAGCTATATCTTTTTTCTTTGATGTATATTACTAATAACTTCTTTTCAAGAGAGATACTACTCCGGTGCGTCATTTTCTTTCACTGAACTCGGTCAACTGATGTTAAAAGTCAAATCATTAACTTTTTTGTTTTCATTTTCATATTTTGGGAATCCCAAAAATATTACTTATTTTCTTTATCAATAGTGTTGCTAACAAGTGTAAAATAAAGCTGTTAAAAATAGTTCACTTTATAATAAGGAGAACTTCATTGTATAGATGTTCACTATAAGGAAGTTCGACAGTATACACACACATATATATATATATATATATATATATATATATATATACATACATTTATATATATGTATATATATATATATATATATATATATATATATATATACATATATATAAATGTATGTATATATATATATATATATATATATATATATATATATATATATATATATAGTGAACACCCCCTGAATCAGGATTCATTTTAACGATCGGAAGAGTTAGTTAAGTTACTTAGACCCATCATCATACATAACATAAATATTATGATGAAAATATATTGTTACGTTTTTAGACCTTTTCGTAAAAACTCTTTTTACTTATCCTTCAAGGATTCGTTTAATTGCAACAAATTAAAAAACATAGACAATTAATTTTTTTTCTTTATTAGTACCGGCACTCAGGGGATGACCCCTACTTATGCGTACATTGTGCTGGAACTAGGAAAATTGGTTGTGGGAAGGAGGATAAAGGGAGTAGTGTCTATGGACATTCGATTTGAATTTCTCCATGGTATATACGGCAGGAAAGACCTCCGCAGGGAGTTTATTCCACATACGGGCAGTACGGGCAAAGAATGAATTTTCCCTATAATGCGTAGTGCGGTTCACTGATAAATCCACCACATATGGGTGTGATCGCACTGTAGACCGTGTTGAGCGTAGAAAAGTGCGCGTTTCGGGAAAGATATCCCTGACTTCGGTGAAACAATACCCGTTATAGTAACGATAAAACAGTGAAACACACCCCACATTGCGTCGATGCTCAAGTGAGTCAATAGAGTTGGCTACCCTACCGTCCCCTATGAGTTTCTTCGCTCTCTCCTGTACACGGTCGGGTAACAAAATAGACTTTGAAGCTCCGGCCCATACATTGCTCGCCGTTTATATTATCCGTCGATTTGTTTGCACATGAACATTGCGGCGGCAGAATGGCAGCACACAATTTGTTCATGTTTTTCTATGTGGGGAGTATCAGTTTATGTTCGTGTTCTGTTTTACCACAATTTCAAGTTTTTCAGCAAGTTCACTTCGTGGTTTATTGGTTTACTTACATCCCAGAATCCCAGAATATAAAGATTTTTTTGGAAAATATTGTTAAAATTATGAAAAACTTCTATTCTTTGGTATTTTAATAGATTTTTGTTTCTTGGAAAATATTTTCGCGGTTTTTCTCACTTAAATTTTTATGGTTAAAGTAATTGTCAAAGTAAAAATGACATTTAATGGCTGACCATGGTTGTACGAACAAATGTTCTGACTACGCTGCTCAACCAAAACCAAAACATGAACAACAGTGGTCTATACTAGCTGAAACAATGTGCGGGCATGGATTTGTTCATTGGCAGAACAAATCGATGGTAAATGTAGACTGCGAGTTAGAGATGTATTCCATCTTCGGTCGGATGTAAGTGGTATAAATTGTAAGGAGATCAGATGGGGTGAAGTATGTCTTACACCGCCTTAGAAAACCGAGGCACTTGAATGCTTCTTTTCAAACATGAAAAATGTGTTCTGTCCAGCGAACGTCACACTGGATTTTCATGCCAAGAACATCAAGAGCTGATTCCTCAATATCTATACCACCCATGTTTACAGATGAAGCAGCGTGATCGGGCTTGCGGCGGTGTGTTAGCAAGCAGCATTGAGTCTTACGGGCATTGAAATTTACCCTGTTTCTGTGACCCCATCGTTTAGCGCAACATTCATATTGTGCCTCATCGCCCCGAAATCGGACGATTTCGGTCTATTATTGAAAGCATATGAATGGCAAAGGCTGCTATCATCTGCAAAAGAGTAGATAGGGGTTAAAGTCTGACATAGAAGGTCATTTAGAAAAATAAAAAGAAATAGGTAGGAGAAAGAACAGAGCCTTGCGGTACCCCAGAGTTGCTCTTATACTTGTCTGATGATATCCCGTCTATAACAACTCTTATAGCACGATTTCTGAGAAAGCTAGATATACATCGAGAGAAGACGTCACCCACACCAAAAGCCATAAGTTTCGACAAAAGTGCTCCGTGCCACACTCTGTCGAATGCTTTAGAAATATCCAGAGCCACTACCTTACTCTCGCTTTCCGAAAGAAAAGCAAATAGGTCCCCCGTAGAGCGGCCCCTACGGAAGTCATATTGGCAGTCGTTAAGTAAGCTATTAGACCATCACGTGGATAACAATCTTGGCGCGATGTGTTGGCTCAGTGCTGGCTGTGGCAAGTGTCTCTGATTCAGACAGAACCTGGAGTAAGATGACCTTTTTAGGGTTTCTGCCTGTTTTTGGTGGCAAGTGCTCTAAAGGCTTGCATGGCAAATAGTTATCCCCCCTAAGCCGAGGTGTTATGCGACCCGTGCCTGTCGGCTGGTTTGCAGTCAGGGGTAACCGACTGTATTCTTACGGAGCCTTGCTGATACCTGGGCGCCTCAGCAAGTAATTAAGCCCTTACCTTGTCACTGGGGGCTATGACATGGTGGACATTTTCTCCCCTACACTCGTGGGAACAATAAGCGAAAGAACAGAAAAAACATCAAACTCGGACAGTACGACAAGGGATGACGGGCAACAGACACAAATGGGGAGTGTTTCTCAGGGACCTATACAAGGGGGGGGCGGACAAGGCTAAGGGCCAAGGGGGGGCAGACATAGTTGGGGACAGGTTTCTGAAAAGACAAGACAGGACAGTTAGTGACGATGACTTAGACATATTTCCAGGACTGGACGGACTTAACATCTACGAGACGGACGAGGATGACATCACCATGGTCTCCTCTGATACCAAGGACAGACAATCGGTGGGGGCGGACAGGAAGGTATCAGAGGCACAGGTGATGGAAGGAGCGGAGAAAAGACCGGACGAACGCAAAAAGCTGGCAGGCTACAAGCGTTCTCTCCGGTTTTTAGGGTCGTTGGAATCTCGAGATCCAACTTCCTTGACTCCCCGGGAGAAGGCTTTGCGGCGCAAGCATGCCTACCATGTTCGGAAGTATGAGGACTTTCGGAATACTTCTGTCATGGAGGCAAGGCCAGAGACGGGGACGAACGTGGCCAGAAACCAGGGTAGGAAAGCGAGGTCACGGGGCTGGCAAAGGGGACCCTGCAGGGGGTTCTAGTGGCAAACGGCAAAGGTCGGGTGAGACGCAGATGCCTGAGGGCAAGCGGTTGAAACCATCAACTAGCTTGACATCAGCACCTGAGCTACAGGTAGCCATTATTGATCGCAGTCAGCCGGGGGGCAAAATGACTAATGATCAATGGCTGCTTCTGGAAGAACGAATTCTGCGCAGACTAGTGGACGCGCTCGCCACTTGTGACGATGACTCGTTCACTGCGTTTGATGGGGAAAAGTGGTCCAGAGGCGTCAAAATTATTGGTTGCGGTAATGAGAAGGCTCTCGGTTTTCTCAAAAACAGCATCCAAGAAGCTGGCGAGCTTTGGCCAGGAGCCAAAATTGAAATCGTGCCATTGGACCAAGTTCCTTTTCAGGTGACGGTGCGCGTGTGGATTCCTCCTCCTATTCTGGAGGATGAGGCCACACTTACACTCATTAAGCGCCAGAATAAGGACCTTGGTACTGAGAACTGGACGATTGAACGTGGACGTGCCAGGGACAAGGTGGATGGCAAAGATCTCTGGATCAAAATTGATTCAGAATCCCTCCATCTCCTGCGCCCCAAAAAGGGCGTTATCAAATATGGGCTGAATCAGCTTAGGCTGATTTTGCCTACAAAGGACTCACAAAATGGCGACTCCGAGCGGCATAAAGGCGGTGCAGATTAACTTGCATCACTCCGAGGCAGCATCGGACGAGCTGTTACGCTTTATGGAGAGGGAGTGCATATCCGTGGCCTTGATCCAAGAGCCTTAGTTAGTTGGAAATAAGGTTCGGGGCCTTCGGTCACGTTTGTTTACTCTTCTCTCTCCTACCACGGAAGGTAAGATTAGAAGCTGTATTCTGATTTGGAAAAACATCAATATTTTTCTTTTATCCCATTACAGCTCTGGCGATCTAACGGTAGCTGCGCTTGAACGCAAGGTTCTCCCGATGGTGATCCTGGCATCGGCGTATCTACCGTATGAGGTGGATGACCCTCCTCCGAGTGCAGTGCGCACACTCATTGACTGGTGCGGGACACGTGGACATGACCTTGTACTGGGCGGTGATGTAAATGCGCATCACACACTCTGGGGTAGCACGGCTATAAATAAACGAGGTGAGGATTTATTACAATTTCTCTTGTCAACCAATCTTAGGATTTGCAACAAGGGCAATAGGCCAACGTTTTTCAATAGGATCAGGCAACAGGTCATTGATTTAACTTTGGTTAGTGATAGGGACTCGATTAGAATATCTGACTGGAGGGTGAGCCTTGAGTGCTCATTCTCTGATCATAACAGAATCACTTTTACGATCGATCTTATTCCGAGTGGGGGCAAGCCTTACAGGAACCCTAGGCAAACGGATTGGGGAAGTTTCAGAAAGCTCGTGGATGCCCTACCACCTCCAGTAGCGGAGCAGATGGGCAGCATCCAGGAGCTGGAGGACTCTTCAGTCCTTTTGTCAAGGACACTGAGGGACGCCTATCACGCATCTTGTCGGGAGCGGCAACCGTCAACGAAAGTCCATCAGAAGTGGTGGAATCCGAGACTCAAGCAGCTCAGGACAGACTGCCGGAGACTTTTTAATAAGGCGAAGCGCGACAGAAATCCCATAGACTGGGATAACTATCGTAGGAGTTTCAACGCCTTCAAGAGCGAAACCAGGAAGGCAAAGAGGGAATCGTGGAAGCGTTTCTGTGGTGACTTGGAGAGCACATCTGAGGCTTCCCGCCAAAGAAAACTACTCTCTAAGGAGCCTGGCACGCCGGGATCCCTTATGAGGCCTGACGGGACTTTTACTGAAAGCAGCGAGGATACCCTGGAGCTACTAATGGAAACTCACTTTCCGGATTGCGAGGACGGGGCGGACGTACGTGGTACTGTCGTCCCCGTGCAAACAGCTATCCTAGGGAGTGATTTGGTGGACTCCATTGTGCAGTCAGCCAGGGTAAGATGGGCAGTGACATCTTTTAAGCCCTATAAGTCAGCGGGGCCAGATGGTATTTTCCCAGCGCTGATGCAGCATGCCATGGAGGCGATTTTACCATGGCTGCTAACCATTTTTAGGGGAAGTCTCGTTTACGGGTACATTCCTATGGAGTGGAGGGAGGTTACTGTGGTATTTATTCCAAAAGCGGGTAGGATAAACCACGGTACCGCTAAAGATTACAGACCAATCAGTCTGTCATCTTTTCTATTGAAAACACTGGAGAGACTGGTTGATTTGTATGTCAGGGAACTTCTCTCGCCAGAGAATTTCTGCGGTGCACAGCATGCCTACCAGAAGGGTAGGTCGGTGGAGACGGCGCTGCATGATGTTGTCGGCACTATAGAAGATTTCCTTGACAAGAAGGAGTTTGTTATGGCATCCTTCCTAGACATAGAGGGCGCTTTTAACAATCTGAACATATCCTCGATAACTGGGGCGCTCAGAGAGATCGGTGCGGACCAGTTAATTACGAACTGGGCAGGGAACATGCTTAGGAGCAGATCCATAGTATCCAGTTTGGGCATGAGTACGAGGAGGAAGGCTGTAACAAGGGGCACTCCGCAGGGGGGAGTTCTGTCTCCGCTCCTATGGAACCTTGTCCTGAACAGCATCCTTTTCAGGTTGAACGCAGGTGGCACCAAGGTAGTTGCTTATGCTGATGACGTTGTGCTCCTTATAAAGGGTAAATATCTGCCTACGATAAGTGAACTCATGGAATCGGCGCTGAACGAACTACTGGACTGGGCCAAGGGGAACGGTCTAGGCATAAACCCTTCGAAGACTGTACTGGTACTTTTTACCAAGAGATATAAGATCCCGGCTTTTAGGCCACCATGCCTTGGTGGCATGAGCTTGGGACTCTCGAGGGAAGCGAAGTACCTCGGCATTATTATAGACTCTAAACTATCGTGGAGACGAAATGTGGAGGATAGAACGAGGAGGGCTCTATGTGCGTTTTACGCATGCAAGAGAGTTTCAGGGAGGAGATGGGGGTTGAAACCGTACATCCTTCACTGGATGTATACGGCGGTGATCAGACCCATTCTTACTTATGGATCACTTGTTTGGTGGAGGGCTGTGGACAAGAGTACATATCTCTCTATACTGGGCAACTTACAGAGGCTACCATGTCTTGCTGTGACTGGCGCAATGAGGTCGGCCCCTCAGGCCAGTCTAGAGACAATGCTTGATTTGGCTCCCCTTGATATATACATCAAGTACATATCTGCCAGATCTGCCCTCAGGCTCATGGAGTCGGGCAGTTTCAGGCATGATCGTACGGGACATGGCATTATCCTACAAAAGGTAGGAGGGCAGGTCCTGGGGGGACGGACTGATTATATGACTCCGGTCATGTGCTTCGACAAATCCTTCTCAGTCGCATTCCCGGAGAGGAAGGACTGGATGGAAAACTCTGCGACTCGTAGTAATGCAACTTTGGTTTTTACGGACGGCTCGAAGATGGACACTGGCACTGGTTCGGGGGTATTTTCCGAGGGTCTCGGCCTTTCGGTATCGCTCAGGCTACCCGATACCTCGACAGTTTTCCAAGCAGAGATTTATGCCATTACCGAGGCAGCATTAAGGATTGATGGGCTCAATTTGGAGGCAAGAACTTTTGACATCTGTGTAGATAGTCTGGCAGCAATTAGAGCCCTGGGTTCGGAGATTATAAAGTCGAGATGTGTACTGGCATGCATTCAATCTCTGGCCAGACTTAGGGGGCATGATGTCAATGTGGTTTGGGTTCCAGGGCATGAAGGCATTCAGGGGAACGAGATGGCGGACGAATGCGCGAGGGCGGGTTCGGCCTTGGATGAAGCAGTATCGCGTAGGGACATTGACATTCCCTCAGTTGAGCTGCTGGGCAGATTTCAGAGGTGGGCAAGGAAGGAGGTGACAAACAGGTGGTCAAGTATTACCACCTGTAGGGTCTCCAAAACTCTATGGCCCTCGCTTAGCAGAGCTAGGACTAGGCAACTTCTGTTTTTTGGGAAACAGCCGCTGGCACTCCTGGTAGGGGTCTTGACGGGGCACTGTGCAATTGGGCACATGTCGGAGCGTTTGGGCTTTCCCTATGATGGCCGCTGCAGGAGCTGCTTCGATGAGGAGGAGGAGGAGTCAGTACAGAATTTCCTTTGTGACTGTCCGGCCCTGCAGGAGCGTAGGCTTAGACATCTAGGCTCTCGGTTCCTGCGGGATCTTGACTGCCTCAGGGATGCACCGCTGGCTGCCCTGGCGGGCTTTGTGAGAAGTTCTGGATGGTTCTCAGGAACCACCACTTCGTCTTGAGAAGAGTGTGTAGGGTATAGTCCTCTTGGGCATCACAATGGGCCTTTTGATGGCCTCCGAGTGTTTTTCTCGCTTACTGCGGGCAGCCCTTTTTAACCTAACCTAACCTAAGCTATTAGACTCTAGATATTTCACTAGGTGGAAATTCACCATGCATTCCATCACCTTGGAAAGCGCAGAACAAACAGCGATTGGGCGGTAGTTTTAGGGGTTGTTGGCCTCTTCCTTTTTAGGGATTGGCGTTACATTCGCAACGTTCCAGCTCGAGGGAAATTCGCCTGTATTGTAAATAGTGCTGAAAAGGGTTGCCAGAGGACGAGCTAACGTCGAAGAGCACTGCTTTAAGACCAGTGCTGGAATTCCATTCGCCCCAGAAGACATTGAGATCCAATAAGACCCTTTTAACCGCCCGGACCCGAAAACGCATCTTTGGCATAGTTGTGGATACATTTTCAAGAACCGGCAGTGGTTGATGGCTTTCCGGCAAGTGCGAATTACTTGCGAATATTTCAGCTAAAAGGTTAGCTTTGTCAACCGGGTCAGTGAATAATTGGTCACCCTTCAAAAGAGTCGGGATCTAGCATTAACCTTCACTCTTTTGACGAATGACCAGAAACTCTTACTGCCCCGAGGGGCAGAAAGAATCTTAGCACGAAGACGCTGCTCGTACAGAGCTTTTTCGCATCTTAGTACCTCAGCACACGAATATCTCGCCCTTTTGCGCATCAAATCAGTTTCAGCGTTCTTGTTAGTACTCCAGATAGTAAGATACCAGACCTCTCTGGATCTGCCAGCAATTCTGCATGTCTGATTAAACCATGATTTTAATTTAGGTTTAATCGGAATTTGCTTGGATGGAATGAAAATGTTCATTCCGAGCAATATTAAATTTTCCACCATTTCCGCCGTGGCATCGACATTACTGTCAAGAAAGTAAAGTTTCCAATTAAAATGCCTAAAGAAATCGTTGAGCTCATCCCAACGAGCCTTTTCGTAAATATGTTTTAAACGTTTCGTAGTGGGTGTGAAACGTTTCGAAGTTATGTAATCGAAAAGGACACAGAAATGATGCAATGATCCGAATTTCCGAGAGGTGCGCTGACACCCATTGTATATTTGTCTGGATGTGAAGAAAGAAAAGGGTCGAGAGTATTATGTTGGTACCCATCAACACTCGAAATATGTGTTGGCTCATTCACTAGCTGCGCAAGGTGGTTATGCGCTGCGAATAGCTCAGCATATTGGCCTTCTGAGGTTGTATGGCTCGAATGGCGAATTACGAACATTAAAATCACCACCAACAACGATTTCACTGTTCGGATAATTCTCTAAGATCTTCGATATGGAATCGGAAAGGGCGTCGAAGTTGGAGATAGTTTTTTCCCTTTCCGTGTTTGGACTTCTGTAAAGAAACCCGAAATGCAAAAGATGTGCCCTGATTTTGAATTTAACCCAAATACAGCTAAATTCTGGATCAAGCGCGTCTAATGGTTGCTGACGCTGGCACACAACTTCATTGCGTATATAAATTGCAAGGCCCCTATGAAGAAAAAATAGGGATAGTAGGTGATATCCAGGTATGTGAAAATCCTGTGGGTCAGCATTTTCAGACACATGAGTCTCACATAAGGCGAAAACATCCGGCCGATGGAGACAAACGTGGGCATACACAGAGAAAAAGTTTGCACGCAGCCCGCGTATGTTGCAGAAATCTATTTTAAAACGACCTGCCATAAAACAAAAATAAAAACAAAACGAAATATAATGCGGCAACACCTTATTTACTATTAAATTAACACGAGTATTCGTACTACTAAACACTTAGCGATGTTAGCATAGCGTCTACACCTGATAGAATATCAAATATATTTCTATCAGCAAACGTCAAGTTTCATAGCAGAGAGAATCATATTACGTGTGGACTGCAATATTACTATTATATCGATATTATTCAAATAATATATTATTTTCATAATATATATTTAGAAAACAAGATCATGATATGAACTGTCAGAAAACGTACACATACACACATTTAGACACAAGAAAAGAATTTTATGTATTAAAATAGACGCCACAAGTAATTTTTAAACAATCGCATTAAACAAATATATATATATATATATATATATATGTATATATATATATATATATATATATATATATATATATATATATATATATATAAATAATAAAAAACTATATAAAAATAATATAAAACACGCTGTATTATTAAAGTAAACGAAGATGTTTACTGCACGGTTGCATGATAATTATGAAATATGATATTTACAATAGTACGTTTTCCACTACATAGATATTAATATTTATACAAATATATTTTTGTCTTTATTCTGCCGACGTTCTCTCACATATTATATCAGAATTAATATCAGGTATTGACGCAATGTAACACGCCTAGATTTAAAATCCCACTGACTCCGCTGATCTCTGGCAGCGACTTTATTTAGCAAAGTGACGTCGTCTGGTAACTTCGCGAAGCATCTGGTCATGGTTGTTGTTGGTTGTGCTTTACTTAACATGTAGCTTTATACGTGTGTTTTTGTATATGACAATCAAGGCATCCTGTTTGTAAGCTTGAAAACTATTGGTTCAAAAATGTTGAAGTCTTGGTTTATAATAAATTACATTTTTGAAACTTTTAGCAATAAGCATTTTTCTTCACATTCTATTTCTCATGCAACTTAATGACTCTTCTTCTTTCTTGTTTTTGACATTAGCTCTACATTTTCTACGTGTGGTTTTTGGTGTTGTTAATTGTTGTACTAGTAAGAGTACCTGGTAAATCTGCCTTGATGACAATGCTGGCTTGAGTGTTTTGCTTCTTCTTGCGCTATGTGTGTATGTCGCTGTGTATATTTGTGTACATGTTTAGCTTTTATTAGCAGCGAATACTTGCGTACAAGATCATTAAGAATAACATCATCATCTCTTACCATTGATGTTGGTGGGTTTTTCGTTGATGTTATATACACTTATTATTACACAACCTCGAATGATCTTGTATATTCTCGACGATGTATCAGGAATATTCCATTCCGTTAATATGATCTGCATTGTGTTGACCAGGGTTGTAACATTTTGACAACTAGAAATGAGGTGGCAGTGCTGCAAAGTATATGTAGCCACATTGTCGTTATATTTGAATCTATTTTTAATTTTTGTAACACTGCTGCCCACTTAAGCTTGTTCGACTCTAGTAGGCACACAATCACCTCTTCCATAGTGCGCCAATCATTCGAGATGTACCATCTTCATTTTCGACCTTGGGCTATTGTACTTCTGTATCCGGTACACAACGTCATTCACTTTATACGGGCCATCCCAGTGAGTCTGTAATTTTGGGGACAATCGTTTCTTCCGTTGTGGGTTATAAAGTAGAACCAATTGACCTCCCATAAATCCCTCCGAATTCGCCGCGCGGTCATATCTAGCCTTCATCTTGTTACTGACCATCTTGATTCTATTACGCACGAACTCATGCAGTTCGTTTAAGTCTTCCTGCTCTTGGGACGTAATGGCCCCTTCTTCTACAGCTGGCTTAACACCAAATTCCAAATCACCAGGCAGTTTTTTTTATTTATTTTTATCTTCGACCAGCACTCAGGGAATGACCCCTACATATGCAATGCATTGCGCCGGAACTGAAAACGAGGGGATAGTATTGAAGGGACAGATTAGCAAAGATGAGAAGATAGACCGTTTTTTTTGTAGCTATTTCAACCTGTTTTTCTTCGCCGGCTAATTTTTGCTACAGGGCCGACGAAGGTGGGTGCTGTTACTCTGCTTTTTAGTACATGATCGTGTCAGTCGCTGCCAATTATGTTCAGTGACCAGTTACTATGCCTTCATCATTGAAACCGGCTGGCAACAACTAGCACAACCACGCACTAACGCTGATCAGAAGAATTCAACACAATATTTCATGACTCAGCGCGGGCTCGAACTCAGTACCCTCCCTTTCATAGTCTCGTGTTCTACTGCTTCAGCCAACATCACTCACAGCACTAATTCCGTCCCGAAGATAATTTTAGCTGGCGTTCTCGATGTCGAGTCGTGTACAGATTACAGATTATTATATGCCATCAAAAATTTGGGAATGTGCTCGTCCCAATCCCTCTGATGGTTGCTTACCACTTTTCGCATGTACCTCTCTAAGGTGCGATTGAACCTCTCTACCATGCCATCAGACTATGGATGCAAGGACGTCATTCTAGTTTTCTTTATCCCATATAATTCGCACATTTCCCTGAATATGGCAGACTCGAAGTTCCTTCCTTGGTCGGAATGTAGTTCTATTGGGACACCATAGCGACATACCCAGTTGTTGACGAATGCATTTACAACTGTCTTTGCTTCTTGGTTAGGTATAGCATATACCTCTGCCCATTTACTGAAATAGTCCATTACCACAAGAACATAACGATTTCCGGCTTCAGTGACGGGAAAAGGACCTGCTACATCCATTGCGATCCGCTCGAATGGTGCTCCTGAGTTGTATTGCTGTAGCTGTCCCCGGGTTCTTCTTACTGGGCCTTTGGCTGCTATGCACTGTGGGCAGTTTGCTATCCAGTCGGCTACGGCTTGTTGACATCCAACCCAATAAAAACGCTGCTTCAGTTTCTCAAGTGTTTTTGTTACTCCAGAACTTTACTTATCTTGGAACATGGCACAACTATCAAATTTGAAGTTGTTTTGCCATCTACACTTTCCCATACGCGGTATAGGCACCCTTTTATTACCTTGAGGCTGTTCCACTGAGCCCAATAAGATTTGGCGAGTGGACTCTCAGCCGAAATTTCATTCCGCGACGGTCTTCTGTCCTCTTTGGCTGCTATAATTTTCCCCAGTATATTGTCGTCCCTCTGTGCCGCTGACCAGTCTTCATCAGAGTCGATGAACATCAACAACGCCTTCCTTTTGTTCGGTTCTAAGGCAATGTTTACACTCTAAACAGCAGAGTCTTCTTGAAAGAGCATCCGCGTTGTTATGTTTTGTGCCTCTTCTATACTCAATACTGAAATCGTAGCTCTGCAGGCGCTCAATCCACCTTGCCAGTTGCCCTTCAGTATTTTTAAACTGCAATAGCCATCTCAGTGCAGAATGGTCGGTCCTTAATGTAAAGTGTTGACTATACATGTGCTTATGGTAATGTTTAATGCATTCTAATACTGTCAGAAGCTCACGTCGTCTCGCACAGTAGTTCCTCTCAGGTTCTAAGAGTACACGGCTATAGTATCCTATGACTTTCTCAGTGCCATTAACTACTTGGGATAGCACGTCCCCTATGCCATAGCCGCTCGCATCAGTATCCAGCACAAATTTTTCTCTAGCTATGGAATATGCTAGTACTGGTGACGTACACAATAATCCTTTAAGTTTCTGGAATGCCTTTTCCTGTGGCTCACCCCAATGGTATGGTCACGACTTCTTTGTCGGCTCATGCAGGCTTGCAGCTACACTGGCAAAATTTGGCACGAAGCGTCTGTAGTATGTACAAAGGCCCAAAAAGCTGCGCGATTCATGAAGATTTTTAGGTTGATTCCAGTCCCTTACTGCCTGTATTTTATCTTCATCTGATGAGATTCCGTCTGCTGTAACACGATGCCCCAAATACATTACTTCTTGCTGGAACAATGCACAATTCTTCAGGCTGAGTTTCAATCCAGCTGATGATATCCGTTGAAGAACTTCTGCCATGTTTTTGAGGTGTTCATCAAAAGTTTTCCCCATCACGATTATGTCATCCACATATACCAAGCATGTCTTCCAGTGGAGTCCTTTCAGTACCTTCTCCATTAGGCGTTCAAATGTGACCGGAGCATTGCAGAGACCAAATGGCATAACTTTGAACTGCCATAATCCGTTACCGACGCTGAAGGCAGTTTTCTCCTTGTCTTTGTCTGCAATCTCCACTTGCCAATATCCTGTAGTCTACGCAGAATCTAGTATTGCCATCTTTCTTTTTATATACTTTTATATACTTTTATTGTTTGCCAACGGCAGACTAATTGTATGAAGGTGGAAAAACAAAATAGATTTATATGTAGTAATAATTTTAACGAACATTTTATATTGCTATATTAAATTTGAATTAAGATTCTATAGGCTAATTGTTCGAAATTTTTAATTTAAATCTCAGAAAGACATGATAAATATTCCAAGGCACAAAGGCAAGTCAACATCAGTTTTATTCAACTTACACAGCAGAGCAGAACAGCTGTTTTCGAAAGACGCAACCCTTTCATCATCAGTGCTCATGTGTATTGTGTTTGTCACCACTTATTAGGTGGCTTAGTTGAATGTGATAACAGTTCCTATTTACACAAATTTTATTGTGAAAAAGAATACGGGAACTGTATCAACCTGATGTTAACATGTTATTGTTATAATACCCGTGTTACCGTTTGATAATTTTTCTTCATGTCCCATTTTTCTGAAATTTCGAACAATTAGCCTATAGAATCTTAATTCAAATTTAATATAGCAATATAAAATGTTCGTTAAAATTATTACTACATACAAATTTAAGCTATGGCTTGAGCTACCCAATAATAAAAATTGGAAAAACGTCCATATGTACTTAAGTATAAAATTCAAACCAAAAAAGTTTGACTTAGGTATGATGGAACAAAAAATTCAGAAAAATGGAACATGAAGAAAAATAATCAAACGGTAACACGGGTATTATAACAATAACATGTTAACATCAGGTTGATACAGTTCCCGTATTCTTTTTCACAATAAAATGTGTGTAAATAGGAACTGTTATCACATTCAACTAAGCCACCTAATAAGTGGTGACAAACACAATACACATGAGCACTGATGATGAAAGGGTTGCGTCTTTCGAAAACAGCTGTTCTGCTCTGCTGTGTAAGTTGAATAAAACTGATGTTGACTTGCCTTTGTGCCTTGGAATATTTATCATGTCTTTCTGAGATTTAAATTAAAAATTTCGAACAATTAGCCTATAGAATCTTAATTCAAATTTAATATAGCAATATAAAATGTTCGTTAAAATTATTACTACATACAAATTTAAGCTATGGCTTGAGCTACCCAATAATAAAAATTGGAAAAACGTCCATATGTACTTAAGTATAAAATTCAAACCAAAAAAGTTTGACTTAGGTATGATGGAACAAAAAATTCAGAAAAATGGGACATGAAGAAAAATAATCAAACGGTAACACGGGTATTATAACAATAACATGTTAACATCAGGTTGATACAGTTCCCGTATTCTTTTTCACAATAAAATTTGTGTAAATAGGAACTGTTATCACATTCAACTAAGCCACCTAATAAGTGGTGACAAACACAATACACATGAGCACTGATGATGAAAGGGTTGCGTCTTTCGAAAACAGCTGTTCTGCTCTGCTGTGTAAGTTGAATAAAACTGATGTTGACTTGCCTTTGTGCCTTGGAATATTTATCATGTCTTTCTGAGATTTAAATTAAAAATTTCGAACAATTAGCCTATAGAATCTTAATTCAAATTTAATATAGCAATATAAAATGTTCGTTAAAATTATTACTACATACAAATTTAAGCTATGGCTTGAGCTACCCAATAATAAAAATTGGAAAAACGTCCATATGTACTTAAGTATAAAATTCAAACCAAAAAAGTTTGACTTAGGTATGATGGAACAAAAAATTCAGAAAAATGGGACATGAAGAAAAATAATCAAACGGTAACACGGGTATTATAACAATAACATGTTAACATCAGGTTGATACAGTTCCCGTATTCTTTTTCACAATAAAATTTGTGTAAATGGGAACTGTTATCACATTCAACTAAGCCACCTAATAAGTGGTGACAAACACAATACACATGAGCACTGATGATGAAAGGGTTGCGTCTTTCGAAAACAGCTGTTCTGCTCTGCTGTGTAAGTTGAATAAAACTGATGTTGACTTGCCTTTGTGCCTTGGAATATTTATCATGTCTTTCTGAGATTTAAATTAAAAATTTCGAACAATTAGCCTATAGAATCTTAATTCAAATTTAATATAAAATAGATTTATATCGAATAAAATTTGTCTGTTGTGTTTTCTTGAATTTCAAATCCTGTAGTTTTGCTTGTGTAATTCTCAATTCATATTTGGGAGTTTATGTATAAGCTAAGAGGTTTTGTTATTTTGGAATTAGGTTAAAGTCTACTGATGATTTCGTGCAAGAACCAATGAAATGCAGGGATATAGATATACTTGAACATATAACAAACAAAAAGCACTAATTTAATTGAGACAATATGTCGAATAAACGATTTTGAAAACTAGTTTTAATCCTAAACACATTTTAGGATAAGAAATATACATATGTTAACAATGAAATAAAAATAAGTGACGAATATTTTAGTTCTTACGATAGATATTTTACAATGAAATCAACATAGTTAACGAATATTTTAGTTCTTACGATAAATAGTTTGTAATAAAATTTTAACATATGAAATATTTGGTACGAACATAATTAATAAAAATTCAAATGTAATTAGTACTAATAAACATAAATAGTTTAAAAATAAAATATTTGGAATAAAATTAAGAAACAACCTGCATAAAAGGAAGCATCTTAAAAATAACGTCAGTCATTATGAATATGCACATCTAAAAATATATAAGGGCATAATCATAGTCCCGCGATAAAGCTGACTTTTCTTAAAATAGTTTTAAAAAGTAAAAGTCGACTTTATTTATTCAACTGTCATAGTCGGTTTGGTACATGGTGCTATCTAGTATCGACTTTAGTTGTAGAAGTCAAAATAACGTGGCAACACTTCATGGAAAATAGCAAAGAAAAGCATATGTTTTGTTGAATGAGTTTGCATTTAGTTGTTGTTTACTTATAATGATGGAAGGCGAAAACTAGGTAAGAGATTGTAAATGTTTAAAAATTAATGAATAAGATGTTTTAACACATTTCTTTTATTTAGGAAAGAAAACGTGAACACAACTGGTCAGGCCAGAAGAAAGACTGCTTGCGGGAGCTTATAAATTGCCATATAAGCATTATAGAAAATAAAGTCAACGACTTGAAAATGATACGAAAAAAAAGGATGCGTGGGAAGCCATCCGAATGGATATGCTGGCTTCTGGATTTGATAGGGATGTCGTCAGGCTCAAGCAACAATGGGTCCGAATGAAGGTTGGGGCAAAAAAAGCTGTGTGAGAGGTGAGCAAGGCAACTGTTGCTTCCGGAAACGTTGCAAAAATTCCTAAATTGGATGAAGCAGATGTTGAAATCGAGGCGATCTTGGAGTGCGAGTTTTTAGAAGATTCGATTCTTATAGACAGCGACAGTATTCCTGCACTTCCTTTATCTAGCGGAAGCCCTCCTCCTCTTCCGAAATCTAGGGACGACGCAACTCGCACTTCGACTCCACTACCCACCGGTAAGACCATGCTGATAAGCCGCCTTCAAAATTTAAGAAAAAGTGGTACGAAAAACGATGTTATAAGAGAAAGGCAGGAGCAGATCAGAAAGGAGTCAAGCCATGAAGACCAACTTCACTTACTGAAGGTGGAGAAGATTCGTACTGAAATCGCCCAACAAGCAGAACTCCATGAATTGAAGATTTTGCACACGAAAGAGCTACATGCTCTACAACTTATTCGCCAACTAAATGAACTTTAATTTTTATTTGTATAGTTTTAGAATTTTCAAGAATTTTGTTAATTTTTAATTACATATGTACCTGAAATATCACAATGACTGAATTTAAATGTGATATTGATTTGTTAATTTTTTATTTTTTTATGTTTTTTTTTAATCTAACAAAAATTGATCTCACAATGAAATTAAATGAATTTAAACTTTATTTTATTCATTGTTTTATTTATAGATAAAGGAATTATAGGTAATGAGTGGCCCATTTACATTACTCTTACTAATTATGTAGGTGTAAATAACTAAGATCCATAATCACATACAATACAAAACATAATCACATACACATACATATGTACATCCATAAGTAACTACAATATTGATGGTTCGAGCGTATAGCGTCCCATTTTGCAAATGTCACACATAAACCTGAAAATAATTAATGTTATTCTACCTTCCAAAGTCAAAGTAATCGGTAGTTCAAATTTTAAATGACCCACCCAAGTTAAATGAATTTTATACTTAAGTACATATGGACGTTTTTCCAATTTTTATTATTGGGTAGCTCAAGCCATAGCTTAAATTTGTATGTAGTAATAATTTTAACGAACATTTTATATTGCTATATTAAATTTGAATTAAGATTCTATAGGCTAATTGTTCGAAATTTCAGAAAAATGGGACATGAAGAAAAATAATCAAACGGTAACACGGGTATTATAACAATAACATGTTAACATCAGGTTGATACAGTTCCCGTATTCTTTTTCACAATAAAATTTGTGTAAATAGGAACTGTTATCACATTCAACTAAGCCACCTAATAAGTGGTGACAAACACAATACACATGAGCACTGATGATGAAAGGGTTGCGTCTTTCGAAAACAGCTGTTCTGCTCTGCTGTGTAAGTTGAATAAAACTGATGTTGACTTGCCTTTGTGCCTTGGAATATTTATCATGTCTTTCTGAGATTTAAATTAAAAATTTCGAGCAATTAGCCTATAGAATCTTAATTCAAATTTAATATAGCAATATAAAATGTTCGTTAAAATTATTACTACATACAAATTTAAGCTATGGCTTGAGCTACCCAATAATAAAAATTGGAAAAACGTCCATATGTACTTAAGTATAAAATTCAAACCAAAAAAGTTTGACTTAGGTATGATGGAACAAAAAATTCAGAAAAATGGGACATGAAGAAAAATAATCAAACGGTAACACGGGTATTATAACAATAACATGTTAACATCAGGTTGATACAGTTCCCGTATTCTTTTTCACAATAAAATTTGTGTAAATGGGAACTGTTATCACATTCAACTAAGCCACCTAATAAGTGGTGACAAACACAATACACATGAGCACTGATGATGAAAGGGTTGCGTCTTTCGAAAACAGCTGTTCTGCTCTGCTGTGTAAGTTGAATAAAACTGATGTTGACTTGCCTTTGTGCCTTGGAATATTTATCATGTCTTTCTGAGATTTAAATTAAAAATTTCGAACAATTAGCCTATAGAATCTTAATTCAAATTTAATATAAAATAGATTTATATCGAATAAAATTTGTCTGTTGTGTTTTCTTGAATTTCAAATCCTGTAGTTTTGCTTGTGTAATTCTCAATTCATATTTGGGAGTTTATGTATAAGCTAAGAGGTTTTGTTATTTTGGAATTAGGTTAAAGTCTACTGATGATTTCGTGCAAGAACCAATGAAATGCAGGGATATAGATATACTTGAACATATAACAAACAAAAAGCACTAATTTAATTGAGACAATATGTCGAATAAACGATTTTGAAAACTAGTTTTAATCCTAAACACATTTTAGGATAAGAAATATACATATGTTAACAATGAAATAAAAATAAGTGACGAATATTTTAGTTCTTACGATAGATATTTTACAATGAAATCAACATAGTTAACGAATATTTTAGTTCTTACGATAAATAGTTTGTAATAAAATTTTAACATATGAAATATTTGGTACGAACATAATTAATAAAAATTCAAATGTAATTAGTACTAATAAACATAAATAGTTTAAAAATAAAATATTTGGAATAAAATTAAGAAACAACCTGCATAAAAGGAAGCATCTTAAAAATAACGTCAGTCATTATGAATATGCACATCTAAAAATATATAAGGGCATAATCATAGTCCCGCGATAAAGCTGACTTTTCTTAAAATAGTTTTAAAAAGTAAAAGTCGACTTTATTTATTCAACTGTCATAGTCGGTTTGGTACATGGTGCTATCTAGTATCGACTTTAGTTGTAGAAGTCAAAATAACGTGGCAACACTTCATGGAAAATAGCAAAGAAAAGCATATGTTTTGTTGAATGAGTTTGCATTTAGTTGTTGTTTACTTATAATGATGGAAGGCGAAAACTAGGTAAGAGATTGTAAATGTTTAAAAATTAATGAATAAGATGTTTTAACACATTTCTTTTATTTAGGAAAGAAAACGTGAACACAACTGGTCAGGCCAGAAGAAAGACTGCTTGCGGGAGCTTATAAATTGCCATATAAGCATTATAGAAAATAAAGTCAACGACTTGAAAATGATACGAAAAAAAAGGATGCGTGGGAAGCCATCCGAATGGATATGCTGGCTTCTGGATTTGATAGGGATGTCGTCAGGCTCAAGCAACAATGGGTCCGAATGAAGGTTGGGGCAAAAAAAGCTGTGTGAGAGGTGAGCAAGGCAACTGTTGCTTCCGGAAACGTTGCAAAAATTCCTAAATTGGATGAAGCAGATGTTGAAATCGAGGCGATCTTGGAGTGCGAGTTTTTAGAAGATTCGATTCTTATAGACAGCGACAGTATTCCTGCACTTCCTTTATCTAGCGGAAGCCCTCCTCCTCTTCCGAAATCTAGGGACGACGCAACTCGCACTTCGACTCCACTACCCACCGGTAAGACCATGCTGATAAGCCGCCTTCAAAATTTAAGAAAAAGTGGTACGAAAAACGATATTATAAGAGAAAGGCAGGAGCAGATCAGAAAGGAGTCAAGCCATGAAGACCAACTTCACTTACTGAAGGTGGAGAAGATTCGTACTGAAATCGCCCAACAAGCAGAACTCCATGAATTGAAGATTTTGCACACGAAAGAGCTACATGCTCTACAACTTATTCGCCAACTAAATGAACTTTAATTTTTATTTGTATAGTTTTAGAATTTTCAAGAATTTTGTTAATTTTTAATTACATATGTACCTGAAATATCACAATGACTGAATTTAAATGTGATATTGATTTGTTAATTTTTTATTTTTTTATGTTTTTTTTTTAATCTAACAAAAATTGATCTCACAATGAAATTAAATGAATTTAAACTTTATTTTATTCATTGTTTTATTTATAGATAAAGGAATTATAGGTAATGAGTGGCCCATTTACATTACTCTTACTAATTATGTAGGTGTAAATAACTAAGATCCATAATCACATACAATACAAAACATAATCACATACACATACATATGTACATCCATAAGTAACTACAATATTGATGGTTCGAGCGTATAGCGTCCCATTTTGCAAATGTCACACATAAACCTGAAAATAATTAATGTTATTCTACCTTCCAAAGTCAAAGTAATCGGTAGTTCAAATTTTAAATGACCCACCCAAGTTAAAAATGTCTGTTGATAAATGCTGCTCTATATGCTCTACCAGAATTGGATGAACCTATTAGTTCTATGCCATCATTACTTTGTCTGGTTGCTGTTCGTGGATCATTACAATCCATTTCTAAAACTGAAAATCTTAAATTAACTATGATAACTTCTGTAATGTAAAAACAACTTACATGAGCAATTTCGCTCCTTGGCTATTTTGTGGGGTACAGCGACAGCGACAACTATAGTCTTGGCTGTATCCAATTTCACCCTAAGTCTTCCGAATATTGATTGGAACTTCGATTTTATTTGTCCATTTAAACATTCAATTTTACTTCGAGTGAGGATGTGGCTTTTGTTGTATCTAAAAAAGTAGAAAGTTGTATAGAAGACTTTTAAAAATACGTTAAGATTACCTTTCTTTTTTAGGTGTTGATGGATTTCTAAGTGGAGTAAAATAATATTGAGGAGTTTGGATAGGCACCATCTCCAACTAATACACCCTTGATTATTCGCTTCCTGCAACCTGGGTTTAAGCTGGCACTCGTTCCAAATTCTGGCATCATGCTTAGACCCACGAGACCTTGCGACTATGTCAATTATTTTACAGTCGGCATCACAGACAATCTAAGGGATTTTAAAAATATAAAATAATGATAAACAGAGGGCAAATGTTTATAATACCAACCTGGACATTTAGGGAATATTGTCGCTTCCTATTAAGAAAGTTGCCCGCCATCATTGGCCCAACATCTTTAGTTTGACATTTGATGTTGACATGTGTGCAGTCGATAGCTCCTTTAAAAGTAGGGAACCCAGCAATTTTAAAAAATTTATTCTTTATTGCATTCAGCTCATTTGTGCTCGGAAACTGGATGAAATTCGGCATCAATAACGCTATTCTTTTGCAAACATTTTTTATTATCCGTCCAACAGTACATTGAGATAATCCGTGCAGGTCACCTGAAATAAAAAAGGTTACATTTGTATAAACAAACACGCAACTACTTTACTTTATGTGTAGCTTACCAATATCACTTTGGTGAATATTCCTTCCAAGAAATCGCAAAGTACAAAGCACTTGAATGCTTGCCGGAACGGGAAGGCCTCTGTTATTCATTGGTTCTTCTATGTTTAATACTTCAATTAGGTACTCAACAGTCTCCTTATCAAACCTATACCGAATATAAAACTCCTCGTCGTCCAATTCAAAGGGATTGCATCTATCTTTGTATATTTTTGGACGTCTCAATAATTCCATATCGTTAAATATTTCAAAATCTCTTTCAATATCCTCAAAACCAGACATTTTTCAGAATTAAATTAACACAATTTTAATATTCACAATTTTTCACATCAAATCACTTCTTCACCACTTTTGAGAATGCCAAAAATGTTGTTTGTTTACATTAAAACCTTTTGCTAACTGAGTTAATAACAGCTTTTATCATTATTAAATATGAAGTCGACTCTAAGCCAAAAAGTCGACTTTTGCATCACTATGATTGATTTAGTATACAGCTAACTTAAAAGTGTGCTTTAACTTATGAAAAAGTCAACTTTATTTTGACTATGATTTTGCCCCATAGTGTTAAGTGTCTTCTTAATACTCAAATAAATAACAAGTAAAAACGTGTGATGACCAAAAGTCCCTATGGATGTTTTTGGGCACATCTCAGTAATTTTAGTAACTAGTAAAAGTTATTCCAGTAAAACGTACAAATTTTTGGTTACTGAAAATTTCAGCAAAATTTTACTGAAATTACTTAAATAACTTTTACTGGTGACGAAATAAACTTATATGAATGTACCTTTAAAAATTCACTTTTCACGTTTAGATTAAAAAAAATGAAGGTGACCTTTTTTTTGACTATTAATTTTTATACCCTCCAAAAAAGAATTTGGAGGGTATATTCACTTTGTCATTCCGTTTGTAACGCATCGAAATATCCATCTCAGACCCCATAAAGTATATATATTCTTGATCAGTGATGAAATCTAAGACGAACTGAGCATGTCCGTCCGTCCGTCTGTGGAAATCACGATTCAGTCCAAACGAAAAGAGCTAGACTCTTGAAATTTGGCATAAATATATATTAAAACTTAGAGCAGGTTAAGTTCGAAGATGGACTAAATCGGGCAAGAGGGAAAAAAGTTCCCCTAAGAAGAACTAAACCAACCCAGAAAAAACAACATAATTTTTTAAGTTTTTTGGTTATTTTGTTAAGCAAATGATATATTTTTATGTCAAATACGGTCCAACGCCTTAAACTTGGAGCCATTAAATAAAATAAAAATATTTTTGACCCCGCCCACTTTAGTGGGCGTTATTATAGGCAAAAATAGCATAAAAATTTAACAAATTGTTTTACTTAAGCCTACATTCCTTAAAAATAACACTTTTAAGCTTTAATGACGAAGCTGAGACGAAACCTGGTACTACTCTGCCCTACCCCCTCCTTCCCCTTCGCCCCCTAAATGACCCTACCAAAAAATTTTTTTTTTTAAATTTTGTATATATTCATTCCAAGCATTTATCTTTAGAGTTTTATGACTGCCGATTTCTGCCCTACCTCCCCCCCCCACACCTCTTCCTTTGCCCCCTAAATGACCCTACCAAAAAAAATGTTTATTTTAAATTTTGTATATAATCATCCCAATCATTTATCTTTAGAGTTTTATGACTGCCGATTTCTGCCCTAGCCCCCTCCCTTCTTCCTTTGTCCCCTCAAATGACCCTACCAAAAAATTTTTTTTTTTTTTTTTTAAATTTTGTATATAATCATCCCAAGCATTTATCTTAAGAGTTTTATGACTGCCTGTTGCTGCCCTACCCCCTCCTCCCCCTTTGCCCGCTAAATGACCCTATTAAAAATACATATAAATTTTTTTTTTATTTTGTGTATAATCATCCCAAGCATTTATTTTTACAGTTTTATGTGTATCTGTTTCTGTCCTACCCCCTCTCCCCCTTTGCCCTTTAAATGACCATATAAAAAAAAAAAAGAAATTTTAATTTTGTATATAATTATACCAAGCATTTATTTTTAGAGTTTTATGACAAAGGTGAAATGTTTCCCCCACAGCCCTTGCCAGAGCGACCCCGCCAAAATACAGTTTTTATAGCCTCCAAAGAGAATTGTGATGAAGTCTAAGACGGTCTAGCAATGCCCATACGTTCGTCTGTGGAAAACATGATATTGTATATTTTTGAACCCCGCCCCCTTTAGTGGGCGTTGACGTACGATATTATATAAAGGAACTCTGTCCCACCAAGTTAAACATATCAAATTCACTTACTAAATATTTGGAGTGTATTTAAGATTCGACCCGGTCGAATATAACGTTTTTACTTGTTATTCTTCAAAAAGGGCTATTAGACACGCATACTTGTCTGCAGACATGTGTGATGGCATACCAAATCTCACTGTCTAATAGCATGTATGTCGAGTACGTCCGACATGTATGTTGGTTTTCAAAAATTTTTGATTTACTGATGTCTGTCGCTTACCAATACTCGTCTGCGTGTCTGCCATACTTCATATAAAAATTCAGTTCGCTTGTTGACGCTGCTGTGTGCTAATCGGAAAGTTGTAAAAAAAGGTATTGGTAACATTATTTTTTTGGAAGAATTCATTAAACAAATAAAAGCCTGTCGTAATTGTAGCAAATAAAATCAGATTATAACACAATAAGCAATTAAAAATGATTGGATACAATAAATTAACAGAAAAATTAATAAAAATAGATTGCATTAGTATTTCATTGATAACCATAGCCGTTAAACTTTCCGATTCATTGCCATGCTTTCGCTTCAAAAATTTCTTTGTACTCAAGTATGCCGTCAGTGTTCGATAGTGTAATAGCAAAACACAAAGTATGCCATAACACATGTCTGCAGACAAGTACGCGTGTCTAATAGCCCTTAAACTCCTATATTAAAAGTCTTATTTTCTCAATACAATAAAAGTTATAATCACCAATACAATATTATCATAATCAAATGGAGTGTGCAGAAATGAAAATCTTTTTATCAAATTACTGTAATATATTTGGACATATTTTCTTGTTTAAAAAACATTAATATATGTTAGTTAGTGTGCCATGCCTAAAGTATATACAATTGTTTATAATTAGTGAAATGTTCTTCTTTTTGGATTGAAAAATATGGTTAACATTATTATGGCTCAGCTTAAATAGGGTGCAGACAATTTACAATTTTCAGCAATTTCCTTAAAGGTTTCTCCTGTAGCTAAAAATCTTAAAGTTGCAGCCAATTTTTCTTTAACCGGAATACATTTTCTCAAATGTGTATCGCTTCTTTTCTTTGCCATCTCATCTTCTAGAAGTAATGCAGCAGCTTCAAAGTTACAGGCACTAGAAATTCCTCCTAAGATTATTGCCAATTTTTCATCACTTCCAGCCATATTTGCGCTAAGTTTGTTTCCAAATGTATGTGTACGGCGAACGAAAGACAAACGTCAAATAAACAAAAAAATACTAACACACACTAAGCTGTGTATACGTATACAATTTTATGCCAGATGAATTAATGCAGTGTGTTTTGAAAAGAACAAACATTAAGCGGACTAAAAATTCATCCAGTGTGAATTGCCTCACATTAGAGTGTCTCGAAAAAAAGATTTTCTTTTTTTGCCGAAAGTAGGGGTCGCCAAAATACTTTTTTCATTACATCTCCTACATTTATAGTCGGATCGCAAAGAGTGATATGTCGATGTTTTTGTCTTGCTTTAATAGTCATTAGCCTCAAATATGCCGTTCTTGTATTTACCCACCAGAACTTAGTTCCTACCACCCAAATGTGCACCCTAATATCAGAATATTACAGCACGCAAAAAATCATTAAACTTTTTCTAAGGAAGTTAATTTTCTCAACAGGCTATAAGTTCAAATCTGCGAAACTGCAAATTATTTCTTATTTTTATTTAATAAATGAATTTGTTTAAATTCTATTTATTTTTCAGAGTGTAATATTATGAAAATTTTTCGTAGTCATTAAACCACCTGACCGGATCAGTACTGATTTCGAGGCCGCTACGCCATCTCAATAGCGTTCTTTGTTCAATTTTTCCACTGTTTCAAGTGGTGCTAGTTAGTAAGAATATCAACTATTTAACTAAAGTTTTTAACGAAAAATGAGAAGTTCTCACATTCATTTTTTCAAGTTATTACTTTTTGGTTAGCACGAAACTCCTCAACCCTGATGATTAATATTCCCAATATTCCATATATCTCTTTCGCTTTTTCCAGAGCCATCGACTGCTGATATCTAAAGCTTTTTATTATTTCTGTTCAAGAAATTGCATTTTAGTTAAAAATTTACAATGAACATGTAAACAAGTGCGCGTGAGTTAGCGACTCACAGTCAGACAGCCCTATGTGGGTGCTGTTGGCTGAAGTAGTAGAACACAAGACTATGAAGCGAAGGGTCCTGAGTTCGAGCCCGCGTTGAGTCATGAAATATTGTGTTGAATTTTTCTGATCAGCTTTGTGTGGTTGTGTTAGTTGTTGCCAGCCTGTTTCAATGATGAAGGCATAGTCACTGGTCACTGAACATAATTGGCAGCGACTGACACTATCATGTACTAAAAGCAGAGTAACAGCACCCGCCTTCGTCGGCCCTGTAGCAAAAATTAGCCGGCGAAGTAAAAAAGATTGAAATAGCTACAAAAAAAAACTGTCTATCGTCTCACCTTTCCTCTTCTGTCCCCTCAATACTATCCCCTCGTTTTCAGTTCTGACGCAATTCAATGCATATGTAGGGGTCATCCCCTGAGTGCTGGTCCTACTCCTAAATAAAAAAAAAATAGTAGCCGCGGCAAAAATTGGTTTTTGGCGTGTCGTCCAATTTGGATAAAATTTTCACAGTATATTAACAGATACATATGTATATGAATAACAATTCCCTCAAATGTCGGCGTCATAACTTCATTACTCTAGAGCAAGTCAATGTTGAGGTATGCCAACGCGCTTGAAATATGTTAGTTCAATATGTAATAATCAAAAGCTTATTAATAAAAAAATAAATAATAAATATAACTTTAAAGTATTTTTTAATTAATTTAATTGTTGTAGAATGAGTAGAAGAAAAAATAAATTTAAAAAAAAACACACAAAAAATTTCCTAACAGAATTGTGGTGTAAAAATTGAACATTTTGCATTTTCAATGGACTAGGAAATATAGAGCAGCCCCTCGCCCTAGGTGCAGACTTATATCAAATGAAAGATTGAAGTCTCATCTTTCATTTGAAGTAAAGGACATATTGCAAAAGTTTGCAAAAGTACTTTAAACATACAAAAAACTACTTTTACTTTTAAATTGAATTAAGATTCTATAGGCTAATTGTTCGAAATTTTTAATTTAAATCTCAGAAAGACATGATAAATATTCCAAGGCACAAAGGCAAGTCAACATCAGTTTTTGTTATTCAACTTACACAGCAGAGCAGAACAGCTGTTTTCGAAAGACGCAACCCTTTCATCATCAGGCAAGTCAACATCATAGGAACTGTTATCACATTCAACTAAGCCACCTAATAAGTGGTGACAAACACAATACACATGAGCACTGATGATGAAAGGGTTGCGTCTTTCGAAAACAGCTGTTCTGCTCTGCTGTGTAAGTTGAATAACAAAAACTGATGTTGACTTGCCTTTGTGCCTTGGAATATTTATCATGTCTTTCTGAGATTTAAATTAAAAATTTCGAACAATTAGCCTATAGAATCTTAATTCAATTTAATATAGCAATATAAAATGTTCGTTAAAATTCTTACTACATACTTTTACTTTTATTTTTTTTAATTGTTTACAACTACTTGTTTATTATTATTTTACATTATTCATTTGATTGATAATTTTTTTGAAGGCCATTGACTTTGGGTTAGATAGTTGCATAATTTTTAATTTAAATTGATAGTGCAAGCTGTTGTTCTTATCTAAGTTGTGTTATGCTTACTTTCTAATGTGGTTAGTTTAATTGTTATATATTTAATTTAGTTGTTGCATTATTTATTGGGTTATTCTTCTTGATAAGAGATTAGCACTTCTCTAACATATATGATATTTTATTTTGTGCTCACAAACTTTTTAAAAACAAACTGTTAAATAATATTACATTGTTGTTGTTTTAAATATTATGGATCAACAAACAATTTCAGTTATATATTTAATTCACAATCTATTTGAGAGTGCAAGTTTATACAAGTTTATATTTAAAAAAATTTACAAGGTCATGGATAATTCAAAAATTCCTTATAGTGCAATTTCTGATATTTGGATCGATAGCAATAAAGATATTGATGTTGTTGTTGGTGTCATATCAACAAAATTCAATGAAATGTCAGACTTAATTATTAAAAAATTTCGTGATTTTTTAATAAAATATTTCATACCAAAATTAAAATCCAAATGGCACAAATCTGGGCGCATAAAAAGTAAATTTTTGACTGATAATGAAGAATGGCTTGCACAGCTTTACACCATATGGGAAGAAACTTTAGATGATGAACAACCAAGCACTTCGCATTCCGTTAAGCGTGGACGACCTGTAAAAGCTTTAGAAGAAAGCCAAGAAAGGCCTAAGAGAAGTAAAATATCTCATGTAGAGCTTTATGGCTGGTATTACATGCCTATCACTGTCCATAAAGCTATCATTCACGGCAGCAAAATGGTATCTGAGGCTATATTGCCAATAGGTTTGTTTGCAATTTTTATTTTTGAAAGTATTTTTTAAAATTTTATTTAATATTAACTTTTTTTTTTGTTACAGGAATGTTATCCGAAGAAGCAATGAATAAGGAGTATAGAAACTGTAGGCTATTCCATTCTCGTAAAAATTCACGTATTTCTACGAATGAAGATGTAATGCACTATTTGCAAATATCATCAGATCCTTACATTAATTCATTTAGAATGAGAATGAAATTGAAAAAATTAGATGATGTTAAAAAATTATTGATGGAATGAAAAAAAAATTTTTCTTTTTTATTGCATCTCAATGGGAGGTGGGCGTAATAGTGGGCGTGTTATTGTAATTTTTGCACGAAAAATTTTAAATGATATAAATTACAGTAATATCAAATTTGAAGGTTGTACCTAAAATATTTTAGAAAATATGTCACTTTTTATGTTGAGGTTGTATGGGTGGCGGGCTTAAAGTGGGCCAAAGTTAAAAATTTTGTTCCGATAATGTTTGTAACAATATAACATTCAAGTATACGATAATTTAAAGTTATACATAAAGTATTATGGGCAATACGGCATTTTACAAATTCTATTGTATGGGAGGTAGGTGGGCGTAAAATTGGGCGAATTTTCTTAATTTTTTTATAAACTGGAATTGTCTCAAAAATAACCTGTGCAAAATTTCAGAGCTCTACAATGACTTCTTGTATTTAATGCCGGCGTTGTCCCACTGTTTCTTTATCAATAAACACATGTATGTTATTTCTTCATAATAATATCTGCTAATATTCTTTTAGGATAACAAGTAAATTTCCCATAGATGATAAGAAAGTAAAATTAGTAACTAGTCATATGATAAGTAACAATTATTGTAAACACACATACACAACTCTTAATTAACTTAAGCGATTATATCATTGAACAAAGGAATAAGATAAAAAACGTTAAACAAATATAAATATACAAATATTGTAAATATCATAAAATATCCTAAAGGTACACATCATAAAATATCATAAACAACCTAATATTGTAAACAACCTTAAAAGAGATACGTTTTTAGAACAATAGAATAATGAAATTATGATAAAAAGTATTTGTTATTCCCTTAGTATTTAAGACAAACATTTAGTTAAAAATAAGTAATGTAGACGAGTATACGTCGTGGTATTTTTAATTCAAAATATTTAAGAAAATAAATTTAATAAATAAAGACGCATCGCGTCGTGAAAATATTTATTTTGTTATTTTAAAAAGAATACGTTTCTTTAATTGGCGATCCTGCCAGGAATAATATAAATTGTATTACTCAGTAGGCGGACCATCGGAAATCTTGTCGCAGCAAAGACGTGAAAAATATAAAAAATTCTTCATAGGAAGAAAAAATAAACAAGTAAAAACGTTATATTCGACCGGGTCGAATCTTAAATACCCTCCAAATATTTAGTAAGTGAATTTGATATGTTTAACTTGGTGGGACAGAGTTCCTTTATATAATATCGTACGTCAACGCCCACTAAAGGGGGCGGGGTTCAAAAATATACAATATCATGTTTTCCACAGACGAACGTATGGGCATTGCTAGACCGTCTTAGACTTCATCACAATTCTCTTTGGAGGCTATAAAAACTGTATTTTAGCGGGGTCGCTCTGGCAAGGGCTGTGGGGGAAACATTTCACCTTTGTCATAAAACTCTAAAAATAAATGCTTGGTATAATTATATACAAAATTAAAATTTCTTTTTTTTTGATATGGTCATTTAAAGGGCAAAGGGGGATAGGGGGTAGGGCAGAAACAGATACACATAAAACTGTAAAAATAAATGCTTGGGATGATTATACACAAAATAAAAAAAAATTTATATGTATTTTTAATAGGGTCATTTAGCGAGCAAAGGGGGAGGAGGGGGTAGGGCAGCAACAGGCAGTCATAAAACTCTTAAGATAAATGCCTGGGATGATTATATACAAAATTTAAAAAAAAATTTTTTTTGGTAGGGTCATTTTAGGGGACAAATGAAGAAGGGGGGGGGGGGGCTAGGGCAGAAATCGGCAGTCATAAAACTATCAAGATAAATGATTGGGATGATTATATACAAAATTTAAAAAAAAAATTTTTTGGTAAGGTCATTTAGGGGGCAAAGGAAGAGGGGGGGGGGGAGGTAGGGCAGAAATCGGCAGTCTTAAAACTCTAAAGATAAATGCTTGGGATGATTATATACAAAATTTAAAATAAACATTTTTTTTTTGGTAGGGTCATTTAGGGGGCAAAGGAAGAGGTGGGGGGGGGGGGGGAGGTAGGGCAGAAATCGGCAGTCATAAAACTCTAAAGAAAAATGCTTGGAATGATTATATACAAAATTTAAAAAAAAAAATTTTTTTTGGTAGGGTCATTTAGGGGGAGAAGGGTTCGTCTCAGCTTCGTCATTAAAGCTTAAAAGTGTTATTTTTAAGGAATGTAGGCTTAAGTAAAACACTTTGTTAAATTTTTATGCTATTTTTGCCTATAATAACGCCCACTAAAGTGGGCGGGGTCAAAAAATATTTTTATTTTATTTAAGGCTCCAAATTTAAGGCGTTGGACCGTATTTGACATAAAAATATATCATTTGCTTAACAAAATAACCAAAAAACTTTAAAAATTATGTTGTTTTTTCTGGGTTGGTTTAGTTCTTCTTAGGGGAACTTTTTTCCCTCTTGCCCGATTTAGTCCATCTTCGAACTTGACCTGCTCTAAGTTTTAAAATATATTTATGCCAAATTTCAAGAGTCTAGCTCTTTTCTTTTGGACTGAATCGTGATTTCCACAGACGGAGGGACGGACGGACGGACATGCTCAGTTCGTCTTAGATTTCATCACTGATCAAGAATATATATACTTTATGGGGTCTGAGATTTATATTTCGATGCGTTACAAACGGAATGACAAAGTGAATATACCCTCCAAATTCTTTTTTGGAGGGTATAATAAAGAATCCTCATAGCAGGAGATATAAAAAATACATATTAAAAAATTTTTTATCCAGTGCAATTAAAAGTGAAAAAACCCCAAATAGTGAAGTTGTGTATACATAGATGTCAAAAAAGAAAAGAAGCTCTACATGTGATGAAATACTTCCTTTAAAAGAAGAAACAACTATAGTAAATAATGTAGAAATTGAAATCCTCACACAGCAAATGGCGGCATTAGAAGCCATGATGCAGAAAATGGTGCAGGAAAATACATCAGAAATTAATGCACTGAAACACCAATGGATGCAGTATCAACAAGAATTACAAACCCCAATGAAGTTAAATCAGAAGTTTTCAAGTCACTCCCCGTATTTGATGGCGAAATCGCAAAATACAGAGTATGGAGAGAACATACATCACGTATGATGGATAGTATACAGCAGTGGTGTTCAGCCCATAGAACAATTGTTTAAAAAATTTACACACATTTGTTATGCTATTATAAAAATTTTAATTCAGTCGTCGTTGAGCAAGCGATGAGAGCACATGCGGATGGTCATTGTCATTTTATTTCAGAAATTTATTAAGCATTGTTGTTGGACGAAGCATAGCAAACACAAGCGATTCAATTACAATTGAACACGAAAGTTAAAGTCGAAATTGAATTAGATCTGAAGTAAAAGATTTCGATAAAATTAGTAGTCCGGAGTTTTGGCAAAATTTAGATGTTGCAATATGTCCCCAGCTCAAAAAAATTTATTTAAAATATTTATAATTTTTTTCCACTACTTACTTATGTAAAGAAATTTTTTCAAACATGAAAAATGTTTCTTTGAACTTAAAAAATATGTTACTAATTCGCAATTGTCATTATAACGAGGAATGATACAAGTTTTAATCTTACATAAAAAACAGGTTTAAAGAGATTTATTTTTGTTTTTTCTCAATATAACTGTTCTATACTTTAATATTGATAACTGCTATTTACTGTCCCCGATATTTTTCTTCTTAAAACTAAAATTACATTCATTTAATAAGTTGTTTATATTTGGCAAAATTTTTTCTTATTTTAAGCGTTTGGCATTATGTTTGCTAGGCAAAGTCTCTCACCAACACATCTTCACTTTAATTTTTGAACACCACTGGTATAGAGCAGTGATGTGCATTACTACCAAGGCAGATTTACCAGGTACTCATACTAGTACAACAATGAAAGAACACCAAAAACCACACGTATTTTGTTGGTAAAATGCTTCAGGTTTCTGTCAAAATTGTTTTCTCATTTGCTTAAAAACGTGGCGGGTTCAGTGCTTTTGTTTACTTGTTTTCAATTTTGTAAAATAATAATTTTATTTATTATATTTAATCTGTATAGACAAATTGTTCGAAAAGTGTTTTTTTAAATTCAGAAGACATTGTTAATATTCCCATGCACAAGTAAAAGTAGACGGCACTATATAATAAATGGTGGAACCGCCTGTAACAACTGTAGAAATGCCAACGGTGTACATGCAGTATTAAATACTTAGTTATTAGCGCAAGCCAAGCTAATTGCAGAAGATCATTGATCGATCACTCACCAATACAAGAACTGCTTATTAAATTTTGTAATCTGCCTATACGAACTTTCATGCCATAGCATAGCTAACAAATTTAGCATTTCTTTAAATTGTGGATCACGCATATGTTCCTCACGTATTAAAAGGCAAACAGTTGGTCTGCCAGACAAACGCCAATATTTAGTAACGAATTGTAATTCCGTTTTTATATCATCAATTAATAGTGCCATATCGCGATACAAATAAAAATCTGATACTTCATGCCACAAATACGATACACCTTAATTCATTTTTCAAAACGGGATCTCAGAGATCCTACTTGAATGCTTGCGTGTAGCGGGCAGCCACGTATACGATACACCTTACTAGTGCCCAAAGAACCCACAGGTCTGGAGGGACGGCCAGAGAGACCCACTTTGTTATTTACACCCAAATGTTGATAAACTTTAATTAGTTCGGTGGAAGACCAAATTTGTACTGGTTCAACCTATAACAATATAAATTAAAAAAATTATAGTAATAATAAATGAGTAACCAGTTACTAATTGCGTAAAACTTACTTCATGAGGTGTTTGCATTTGTGTACCATAAGTAGCCATCATGGCTTGTAGACGCATTGATTCAGCAATTAGAACAATTTGAACAATGCAGCAATGTCAGTCCAGACGTTGTCGTCAACTATCATTTATTGCGAAGATTCTTTCACTTGAGCCACTTTTACAATGGGCACTGCACTAGGCATTAAATAAATTCTGCCGCTTTTGAGAATCTGTCCTGGATCAAAGTGATCCGAACAGATGGAAGATGTTGCCGAGAACTTCCTCTTACAAATTTTCCTCCATATTTTGCGTTTGCGTTCATCACTGGGAACGGTAAAGAATGTTTGGTTCCTTTCTCTTTTCATATGGAACAGCTACGCAAGTTAGTTTTTGCTTTATTCATTTTATTCACTCAAGTTTTGATTTGTATTGTATATTTTAAACTTTTTTCACTTTTCTATGTTTTTATCTCAGCAATTTTTTAATTTTCAGCTTCTTTCACAGCACAGACATTAAAAGCACAGGTTAGTTTTCTCATGAAAAATAAAGCTTGTAAATAAACATTTGACAGTTGTCTGACGAATAAACGTGGACAGCTGCGCTAAAAGAGTACCTGTTTAATCTGCCTTGATTACTACCTAAACACAGTTGGGATCAAGACGAATTCATATGAATTCGCCTTGGTTGGGATTGTGTGTGGCGCAAAGAAAAACCTCTGCATACTTTTAACAGAGGTGGAAATGCTTTTGAATCACTTTCTGTTTATGAAAAAAAACTGAAGACAGAAATCTAAAAATTTTATTTAATGGTTGGTACCACATATAATTGTGAAACAGCATTTTCTACCATGAAAATAACTCTAAGCAAAGTACGCAAGAACAAAAGAGTACCCATATATATATATATATATATATATATATATATATATATATATATATATATATATATATATATATATATATATATATATATATATATATATATATATAAATATATATATATATATATATATATATATAAATATATATATATATATATATATATATATATATATATATATATATATATATATATATTTGAAATACACATATATTGTAAATGAGTTTACAAAGTAAATAAAACTTTCATCAGTTCGATGCCAATATATAAAAATGTTGTGTAATATACAATAAATACAATTATAAAAGCAAAACATACGAGAAGTAGCAACAAGCACCTCAACTCAATATATAGATAAAATTGAAAAGTACTTGTTATCCATCCCTGCTCTATGTTAAAGAGAAGCCAACACCTAAGGAGAGCGAGAGAAACCACATTTTTTTCTTTCGTATACATATTTGTTTGCTGAGCAAGCAGAATTTGTTTTTTTCTTAAAGGGCTATTAGACACGCATACTTGTTTGCATACATGTGTGATGGCATACTTTGTGGTTTGCTATTACACTATCGAACACTGACGGCATACTTCAGTACAAAGACATATTTGAAGCGAAAGCATGGCAATGAATTGGAAAGTTTAACGGCTATGGTTATCAATGAAATACTATTACAATCTATTTCTATTAATTTTTCTTTTAATTTATTGTATCCAATAATTTTTAATTGCTTATTGTGTTATAATCTGATTTTATTTGACACATTTACGGCAGGCTTTTATATTGTTTAATGAATTCTTCCCAAAAAATAATGTTACCGATACCTTTTTTTACAACTTTCCGATTAGCACACATCAGCGTCAACAAGCGAAATGAATTTTTATATAAGGTATGACAGACACGCTATTAGACGAGTATGTTGGTATGCGACAGACATCAGAAAATCAAATATTTTTGAAAACCAACATACATGTCGGACTTACTCGACATACATGCTTTTAGACAGTGAGATTTGGTATGCCATCACACATGTCTGCAGACAAGTATGCGTGTATAATAGCCCTTTTACTCTCCTATCACGTGTTATAGGTCAAGAGAAGCTTGATCGTCTATACTATAGAGCCTCTCAAAGACACAAGTATTTATTCCCAAGCGTTACAAATCGTCAAAACAAAAATACAAGGAGCAGCAGCGCAGGTTTTGGCAAATCATGGTACCATCTTCAACTTTGATGCCGTCAGAAATAGACTCGACTACACTTATGCAGATACACGTCACTTATACGTTTTGCAGGAAGAAATGAAAAGATGTACCAGGAAAGAAACACCCTAGAAGAATTCCACGATGAAATAAATAAAAACCTAAGTCTGATAATTTCAAAAATATCGATGTCCGGACATGGACAAGATGCCGTAAATGCAATGACAGACAAAGCCAAACAAGACGCGGTCAGGGAATTTATAACGGGAGTTAACAACACGTTCGTACAATCCACGTTATATGCAAATACTCCAAAGGATTTAGAGCACGCATATACTATTGCACGTACCATTGAGCATGACAGTAGACACCAAAACTTGAAGCTTTCATATGAATCCAAACATCCGCAGAAGACGCACGAAGTAAATAGACAACAGTTCCAGTCAACTCAGAGGTATCCATCAAGACAACAGTTTTCTCAACAATCATAGCAACAGTTTTTCCAGCAACCACGGCAACAGTTTCCAGTAAGACAATACAAATACTATCAACCGAGACCAGAACCCATGGACACCAGTTCAGGTAACACCGCTCACAGACTGTTTATAAATCACCAACCATGGAAACGACAATGAGAACCCAGCGGAAATTTCCGGCAGAATAAAATTATGAGAAACAACAATATCACCCCTGAAAATGATACCAGTAGCCTTATTGTATAACCAGGTACTGTAAATAAATTAGTTGTTAAGAATTTAAACTAAAAAACGGGTCGCCCCATATAACCATGACTAATGTAGACAAAATATTATATGATGTATTAATAGACACTGGTGCAACCCATAATTACATAAAAAAGTCATTAAAATTAAATTACACACAAAAAAATACAACCTATGCAAGTCATTTCAATGCATGGGACGTCATTAATTAATAATAAACAAACAATAAAATATCTCGGTAGAGATATAGACTTTTTCGAGTTGGATAACATGGAAAAAATTGATCTGATATTGGGATGGAAGGGATTAAATATGCTAAACGCAACAATAGACAGTACAGTCATGACATTTACAATAAATAAAAAAGAAGAAATAAGTAATATAAGCTATACTATAGCCAATGACTTATATACAGAGGATATAGATAGGTTAATGAAGGAAAACTATGGCATAGGACCATTACCCTTCACTACAACGATTGAAGCCACGATTAGGACGAACCCATTTGGACGCAGCAGCATCCATATCCCATAGCGGATAACGACTTCGTAAACAATGAAATAAAAAAGCTACTACAAGATGGTATAATCCAACGTAGTAATAGCCCATACAATTCACCCATTTGAACTGCCCCTAAGAAAGGAGTAGATGAGACAGGTAAATCCAAACGACGTATGGTCGTTGACTTTCAGAAATTAAACTCAAATACGATAACAGATAGATACATTACTCCTGACGTAAACATGACTATACAGAACTTAGAAAAGGCTAAATATATCAAAACCTTAGATTTGGAATCAGGATTCCATCAGGTCAAGATTAAAAAAGAAGATAGAGAAAAAACTGCCTTCTGTATAAATGGTGGCAAGTATGAATTTCTGCGTATGCCGTTCGGACTAAAAAATGCCCCTTCAATATTTCAGACGATATACTTAGGGAATTCATAGGTAAATTCGCACACGTTTACATTGATGATGTACTAATATATTCTTCAACATATATATTCAATGCTTTAAATCAGGCAACATTTAGGGTATCAAATGAAAAATCGAAGTTCTTCCAAACAGAAGTCGAATACTTGGGTCACATTATAAAACAATGAAATCTCGAAGAATCTGGAAAAAGTGGAAATAATCCAATAATGTCCTTTACCAGAAACGCTCAAAGACTTAAAAGGATTTTTGGGTATGACAGGTTATTATAGAAAATTTATACAAGGATACGCCAGCATAGCTAAGCCCCTTACAGTTCACTTACGAGGAGAATATGGACAGATAGGAAACAAGTAAAAACGATATACACGACCGGGTCGTATCTTAAATACCCTCCAAATATTTAGTAAGTATATTTAAAATATTTAACTGTATTTTGGCGGGGTCGCTCTGGCAAGGGCTGAGGGGGAGACTTTTCACCTTTGTCATAAAACTCTTAAAAATAAATGCTTGAGATAATTATACACAAAATTTAAAAATTGTTTTCTCTGTAGGGTCATTTAGGGGCAAAGGGGGAGGAGGGCGTAGGGCAGAGTAGTACCAGGTTTCGTCTCAGCTTCGTCATTAAAGCTTAAAAATGTATTTTTAAGGAATGTGGGCTTAAGTAAAACAATTCGTTAAATTTGTACACTATATTTGCATATAATAACGCCCAATAAAGGGGGTGGGGTCCACAATTTTTATTTTTTTATTTTATGGCTCCTTCTTTATTATAAAAATATATCATTTGCTTAACAAAATTTTAGAGGTTGGTTTAGTTCTTCTTAGTTGAACTTTTTCCCTCTTGCCCTATTTAGAGTCTAAATTTTAGACCATCTCCGAACTTAACCTGTGCTATCCTTCAAGATATGGTTGGTTGGTATACGTGGCCGCCCGCCACTCGCAAGCATTCAAGTAGGATCTCTGAGATCCCGTTTTGAAAAAACCACTCCACTCGTGAGTGACTACCTATAGAAGCCGTATCCTGATCTCGGGTACGGATGGTTACTAGATCCACCCCGTCGCATTGAGGTATCTAATAAGGTCCCCCAGACCTATACCTGATAACTCCGCGAGGTCGCCTATGATACTATTGCCTAAGAATTTGTGTCTCGTGTTGTGCAAGGCCGGGCATTCGCAAAGGAAGTGAACTGTCTCCTCCTTGCTCTGATCCCGGCAGCTCCTACAGAATGCATTATGGTTGAGACCTAACCTGCCTGCATGTCTGCCTATTACCCAGTGCCCCGTCACAACCGCTACGAGCCTTGAGATGTCCCTGCGATTCCTGTTAATCAATTGTGCCGTTCTATTGTCGTTATAACATGGCCACATGCTTCTAGCCACCCTGCACGTGTTCAGCTTACGCCACCTGTCCGCCGCTTTCTGCCGGAAATGGCTCTGAATGATGCTCCTTAGGGTGCCAAACGGCATGTCCACCGATACGGCAGTGGAGACGTCCTTAGCAGATCCAGCCTTAGCTACCTCATCTGCCTGTTCGTTTCCAAAGAAACTGCTGTGAGCGGGTACCCAGATGAGGGTAGCGTCTATCTGACCCCCCAGTCTGGATAGCAGCTCTTTGCATTGGGCTACCAGAGTAGACGACGTAGTGAACGACCTGAGAGATAGGAGTGCCGCCTGGCTATCGACAAAGATACCGACTCTACCCTGAACACCCCTATCAATTAACAGTCTCGCCGCCTCCCTTATAGCCAGTATCTCAGCCTGAAATACGCTGGATTCATCTGGGAGACGGAGCGAGAGTCTTATTCCAAGGTCCCTCGGGAAGACCCCAGCGCCTACACCACAGATCATCCTTGATCCATCAGTATACACTCTGAAGTTGAATTCCCTTTCTAAGTTTCCCCTTTTCCAATCCCGCCTGGATGGTAAGAGGACTTTGAATGTAGTGTTAAAGTCTAAGTGAGGTACTATATAGTCGGTGGGCTTCCTCAGTGTCGGTGGTAGCCGGCCAAGGATTCCTGCGTGGCCATAGTTCCTTGACCTCCACCTCCCTGATGCCGCTAGTCTTGCCGAACTGCTTGAGGATGCCCCGAGTACATAAAGGTCAATCGGAATTAGGTTTAGTATAGCATTCAGCGCTTCTGAAGGACTAGTACGTAGACAACCAGTAATCCCGATGGAAGCAGATCTCTGTATCCTGTATAGTTGATCTACCACATATATTTTACTTGTGGCGGGCCACCATACTAACGACCCGTAAGTCAATATAGGGCGTACAATTGCTGTGCACATCCACTTAAGCATTATGGGTTTTAGGCCCCATCTGGAGCCAAACATTCTCCGGCAGGAGTAGTAGGCAACTGTTGCCTTTTTTACTCTATGTTGTATATTTGGTTTCCACGAAAGCTTCGTGTCCAGGATAACTCCTAGGTATTTTGCAGTGTCTGCAAGAGACAGTTCCCGATTATTCAGCCTAGGAAGTTTAAAGCTTTTGACTTTGGTCTTTGTAGTAAATAGTACCAGTTCCGTTTTGCTGGGGTTTACTCCTAGACCGCATCCTGCAGCCCATCTACTGAGTGTACCCAAGGCGTTGGACATGATATCACTAATCACATCCGTGAACATCCCTGATACCATTATTGTTACATCGTCCGCGTAAGCCACAACTTTAACTCCTGCAGCGTCTAGTCTGAGAAGAATCGTGTTAACAACGAGAAGCCAGAGCAGCGGAGAGATCACCCCACCCTGTGGTGTTCCTCTACATGCCCATCTTGACATTTCGCTATTACCTAACGTTGCAGTGACGTTTCTTGCCTTCAACATAGTAATAATCCAGTTGCTGATGTATTCCTCAACGTCTGCATCCCGGAGAGACTGTTGGATGGCTGCCACTGATACATTATTGAAAGCGCCTTCTATGTCTAAGAAGGCAGCCAAGGTATACTGCTTGTTTTCTAGGGATCTCTCCACGACTCCCACCACCTCATGCAGAGCTGTTTCCGTGGAGCGTCCCTTCAGGTAGGCATGCTGACTATCTGAGAGAATAAACGATCCTTCAAGTCGATGCCTAATATGGGTGTCTAGTAATCTTTCTAGCGTCTTAACTAAGAAAGATGAAAGGCTGATTGGTCTGAAGTCTTTTGGGTCCTCGTGACTCCTTTTTCCAATCTTGGGAATGAAAACCACTTTTACTTTCCTCCAGCTGGTCGGAACGTAATTGAGTGTAAGACAGAGTTCAAAGAACCTATAAAGCCAGGGAATAACAGAGCCCTTCGCACTCTGTAGCATCTTTGGAATGATGCCGTCCGGACCCGGCGATTTAAACGGTGCGAAGCTGTCAATAGCCCAAGAGATTCACTCTGGGGATATTAAATCTCTATTGACAGTGTGTTGATTCCCACTAATTGGGAGGATTCCTATGGCCGTGTCAGTACAGCCTGGAAAGTGGGTGTTGAGAAGAATACTTAGGGATTCCGCAGAGGAATCTGTCCATGACCCATCCCCCCTCTTAACGAAGGTTGGACAGGTGCGGTTCATGGTCAGAGCCTTACTAAGCCTTGCGGAGTCCCTAGTTCTATCTATTGACTCACAGAAATTCCTCCATGAGTTTCTTTTGGCGACCTTTATAGCTTTTTTATACGTTGCTAACTTGTCCCGGTAAGGCTGCCACGCTTTCTTCTCATAGCATAAATTGAAGGCCCTACGTGCCTCCTTGCGTAACCTTGAGTGTTCCGAGCTCCTCCACGGAGGGTAACTTTTCTTAGTCTTTGTTAGGGGCAGGATATTTCAAAGGCTTTCGTTATAGCCTTATTAAACGCCCCCACATTGTGTTCAAGTCCATCAATCGTATTCTCGATCTCTGGGAATCTTCTTAGTTTTTGCTTCAGAATCCCATTAAACCTATCCCAGTCTGTTCTCCTCGGGTTCCTGAAGCATTGCTTTTCATTGCCTAATGACGCGACTTCGAAGAATATCCAACAGTGATCCGAGAAGGATCTTTTATTGGATACCCTCCACTTATCAACCAAAGGTCTAAATCTATCATTTACAGGAATGATATCCAGAACCTCTTCCCACCCACTAAACCTGTCCGAACTCGGAAAGATGAAAGTCGGAGAGGAACCGGAGTTACATATGGTTAATTTATAAAGGTTTATGAAATCAAGGATATGCTCACCTCTGTCGTTGATTTCACTGCTACCCCAAACTGTATGCCTGGCGTTGGCGTCACAACAAAGTATGATGTCCTCATCAGCACCAATAGATGACATGAGAGCTTTCACTTCATCTGGAGGGGCTGCTTTGTCGTGCGCCATGTAGCATGATGCGATAAGGAAGCTGGTTCCATCTGTCAGCTCGACCCTCGCAACTGTAAGGTCCTCAGTACTAAACTGTGAACAGAGAAAAATTTTTATGTGCTTTTTGGCTATTAGCCATGATCTGGGCTTACCATTTCCTCTAGCGTATAGTACATTGTATGTGGACCTCGGGAACCCCTTGACCTCGGAGTTTGACATTTGTATGGTTCCTGCAAAATACAAATGTCGATGTTCTCTTCGACTGAGATAACAATTAGGTTATCTGTTGCACATTTCGAGTGCTTCAGATTTATCTGGGCGATTTTTAGAGCCATCGTGCTTATTCCTCAGCTAGGTGCATCCCTCAAAGGAGGTTGTTCGCAGCCTCGACAGCGTCGATCTCAGCTTTAGTTGGGCGGGACACCTTTACCTTAGAGTCCCTGACCCCGAAAAATAGCTTAGAGTCTGCTTTTTCGAGTGCTTCTGCTCCAGACTCCGTGATGGAGAGGATTAGGCAGGTGCCTAATTAAAGGTGCCTATGTTACAGGGAGAATCTTCCCATTTTTGGAATTCGCCAAGGCCACAAGAAGGTTATCCTTAACTAGCTCGTTAAAGGGCCTTCGAGTGGACGACGAAGATGATGTTGAGGGAGAGGTTGTTTTCTGCACCTTCCTTTTTTGCTTCCTGGCCGCCCTCTGTCTGAGAGCGGTTTCTTTTTGAACTTTTTCCTTCGGCTATTTGCTGGGAGGCCGCTCTGGACGTGCTTGGTAGGGCATCCATAAACTTACGATATTCCTCTACCACGGCCTGGTATCTCACCTTATCCTCAGCATCATGTGGGTGCGTGACTCCTTTATCCGCATTCTTGGCGATCTTGTCAAGAATGAACACGGCCTTGGAATATCTAGTTTTAAGGAGCTCTTTCTGGCTTCTTTTTTTGGGTTTTCCCTTCTGCCGGTTATCGGCCTCGATTACCGGTGTTGGGGGCACTGTTTGACTTTGTTGTGCGGATAGCGGAGTACTCTGTCTTTTACCCTCACTATCCGAGAGGTCGACTACTGTCTCCTGGCTGGAGGCAAGAATGTCGTCCTCTGAAGAGATTTCTTCCCTTCTGTTTTGATTGTTTTTTGTTTTATTTGAATTTTCCATATGTTGTTCCCACAAGTAGGCTAGTAAGGGGATGGACCATCTGCGCTGTGACGGCGTACGCAGACTAGACAAATTTTTATTACAACCGGCACGTGTCCTGGCGCCGGAGGGGAGCTGTTATCGACTAGTCTTCTTTTACCACTAACTAGCCATTCAGGTCCTCGGCACAGCTACCAATCACCTTGACCTTACAAGTGGGGGAGGGAAGGGATGTTTGGGAGAAGGGAAGGGTTGATGAAGGATTATGGGAAATGGGAGGTGGAAGGGGGTGGTTAACCTTTGGTTATTAAGGCCTTTTTATATTCTTACTTCACGACAGGCCCTAAACGTACGGGTGTATGTACAGCGGCTGGCCTGAAGTAAGAGACACAGCCTCCCCTTAAGCCACCACATCGCGACAAGATAGTTAACCAGGTGGTGGATCCTTCAAGATATACTATTTATACCAAATTTCAAGGGTCTAGCTCTTTTCGTTTGGACTGAATCGTGATTTCCAAAAACGGACGGACATGCTCAGATCGTCTTAGATTTCATCACTGATCAAATCTAATATGTATCAAATACATATATATATATATATATATATATATATATATATATATGTATATATATATATATATATATATATATATATATATATATATATATATATATATGTATAGATATATATATATATATATATATATATATATATATATATACTAGCAAACATACACGGGTATTAAAACAATAACATGTTAACGTCAGGTTGATACAGTACTCGGATTCTTTTTCACAATAAAATTTGTGTAAATAGGAACTGTTATCACATTAAACTAAGCCACCTAATAAGTGGTGACAAAAAAGTGAAAGGGTATAATTAGGTTTGTTATTACGTGTGTAATTTCTTCGATATGCACATGCGACACCATAAAGTATATATATTCTGGATCCTTATGAATAGCGATGACGATTGAGCGATGTCCGTCTGTCCATCCGTCTGTACAGGAAATCGAGTTTCCCAAGCCCCCAGAAGAGCTAGAGACTTCGTTCTTAGACCGTTGGATTGGAAATGAACTTAAATGGAGTGCTATTGAAATTCATAAAGATGCGAAGTTCCAGAGCTGGGAAGCTTACACCTATTTCTCGACGCAAAATTTATACCAAAAATTTTTTTTTAATGTTTGTAAATTAAACCTATTTCTTGCTTTGGGAAGCCTCAATGGTCTATTAAAAACTAAAATAATAAAAAAAATTTCCAGGGATGGAAAATTAAAAATTTTTTTCGGCACATTCCGTATTTTGTAGTACATGTAGTGACTAAAATTGTTAAAAATTTTAAGCTTTTCTTTTACAAAACCTCTTTATACGTCATGAAAATTTGAATTGGCCAAAAAAAATTTTTTTAATTAAAATTTTGCTTCCATATTTCCATTCTTTTAATTTGAGACAGCGATGCTCCTTTCTTTTCATAATTTTCTTCCTAAAAGTGGTTCGCTAACCATTTTACATTTTCTTCTCGAAACCTGTATGTCCTAATGCGGTATTCCTTCCTTTGGCGAATGTTCATAAAAGCTGGGATTATTAAAAATGTAAAACACTTTCTTTTTTTAATATAACAAAACCAATTTTAAGCACCTCGACCATATGCTTAAAAAAATAGAAGCATAAACTAGTATTTTTAAGCATTCACTACTTTTCAATCACACCTTTTTAAGTCAACACTGGAAAAACTGGCTTATGCTAGTCAGTATAAAGTACTAGCTTTAGCTGAATTTCTTATTCACCTCAAAGCTAGTAAAAACTTCAAAATTTCCAGCATAAGCTTTAGCTACCATTTTATTCACACGACCCAATAAAACTCTATACAACTGTTTAAAACATTGATGGCACTTTAATATGTTTATGTTATTGGCGTCCGTGTTGAAAAAGTACGTAAATTAATTAAATGGTACAAAGAGGTATCAGAAACACCAATATACACAACTAATAGTATAATAAGTTATTCCTTGGCATAAGTTTAATAAAATGGGCACATTTTTTTTGCATATTACAATATATATTATATGTTTTGCAATATTGCAAAATGTTTATATATACGTACAAACGAGTGTTTAATACATCTGAAACGAACAATCACATACAGACATGCGATATTTCATTGAGAATAAAACATTTAATTAGAAAGTTAAACATATAAAATGCGTATATCATGTCCTTATACATATTTATCAACTAAACATATCAAAAGAGAAATAAGTACCAAAAGAGGTCTTTTGTGCCCCATTCTCATTCAACATACATACATCCCATCACTGTCTACAACTGTCACGTAACCTTAGAATAAAATTAAATTTTCTGCAGGTTCCAACGTTACGGCAACATTTTATTAAAGTCAAGTAAGCGTTTTCACAACTTGCCATATTACAGTTTGGATCAGCTGACACATTTACCTAACATTTACGATTTCAACGTTCGGCTAAATGAGCCTTAATAATAGCCGAAAACTGTAGAGAGAGTGAGAGAAGGCTTATGGTTTGAGAGAAATAGGAGACCATCTTCGTTGTCATTCCTACTCCGTGCTGTTTACTGGGTGACAAGTGACACCGGTAGAAACATGGAGGGGATAACTTACCAAGTGATAATAATTGATGTTATCGAGCTGAATAAAAAATTATAAAATTATGAAATTGACTATTAAAAAGCAGGGGTTGGTGATAGAAAAGTGCAAACTTAGGGGTGTATGTATTTTTTAATGCCACATAATAAAAAAAATTTTGGGGTGAACACCCCTTATCACTTAGAGATTTGAAAAATAGATTGTAGCCGATTCTTAGACTAACTGAATATGCATAAAAAATTTCATACGAATCGGTCAAGCCGTTTCGGAGGAGTATGGGAACGAACATTGTGACACGAGAATGTTATATATTAGAGATACAAATGTATTTTATTAAAATTTTCTTAAAACAGATTCCAAATACGTTTTATTTTTTTACGAATATGGGGGAAATAATGTAAAGATCATAAAATATCCTAAAGGTACAAATCATAAAATATTATAAACAAACTAATATTGTAAACAACCTTAAAGAGATACGTGTTTTATAACAATAGAATAAAGAAGTTATGATAAGAAGTACATGTTATTCCCTTAGTATTTAAGACAAACATTTTTTGTAAATCGGGTAGTTAAAAATAAGTAATGTAGACGAGTATACTTCGTGGTATTTTTAATTCAAAATATTTAAGAAAATAAATTTAATAAATAAAGACGCATCGCGTTGTGAAAAGATTTATTTTTTTTATTTTAAAAATAATACGTTTCTTTACTTCGTGCCCTCGCAATGTTTTAAATTATGTATGATTTCTATTTTAATAGTGAACTTTTATTTATGTAAATTGTATTATAGGATGTTAATTTTCTCAACAGGCTATAAGTTCAAATCTGCGAAACTGCAAAATATTTTTTATATTTATTTAATAAATGAATGTGATTACATTCTATTTATTTTTCAGAGGGGAATATTAAGAATTGTTTCATAGTCATTAAACCAGCAGAACAGATCAGTACTGATTTCGAGGCCGCTACGCCATCTTATCAGCGTTCTTTGTTCAATTTTTTCACTGTTTCAAGTGGTGCTAGTTAGTAGGAATATCAACTATTTAACCAATGTTTTTAACGAAAATTGAATATGAGAAGTTCTCAATATGAGTATGAGAAGTTTTCAAGTTATTACTTTTTGGTTAGTACGAAATTCCCTAATCTTGACGATTAATATTCCCAATATTCCATATATCTCTTTCGCTTTTTCCAGAGCCATCGGTTGCTGATATATGGAATACTGGGAATATAAAATGTTCGGTCCACAAGATCATAAATTCATAAACTTAGAGAGCGACTCATATTTCAATATAATCAATTGGTCCAAATTTTAATTGACTGAGCCGCCATGCATTTTTTCTTAGCTCGAGAGCCGTAGGAAATATAGCCAACTTGAATCATTTCAAAATATAATTGACTAAAATTTTTGGATTTTGAATAAATTTTTTTTTAATTAGCGCTTTTTGTTTGTTATGTGGTCAAGTATGTCTATATGCCTGCATTTCATTGGTTCTTACACAAAATCATCAGTAGACTTTAACCTAATTCCAAAATAACAAAACCTCTTAGTTTATTCATAATCTCCCAAAAATGAATTGAGAATTACACAAGCAAAACCACAGGATTTGAAATTCAAGAAAGCACAACAAAAAAATTTTATTCGATATAAATCTATTTTGTTTTTCCACCTTCATACAATTAGTATACCGTTGGCAAACAATAGAAGAGTATAAAAAAAATATAACGGAAATCACTCTTCGTAGCATATCTGCAAACATAGCATACTACATATGATTTTCCGCTACGTAGCATGAGTGTCTTTTTTTTAATAGTTTAAAAGTAGAAAATATCAAAAAACTTCAAGATCCGACTATAAATATCGACGATATGACAAAAAATTTAAAATCGCACCTGTTCAACAAAAGGGTATTAACTCAAAATTTTTAAATTTTCACTTTTTATTAAAAAACGATACATAATGATCAACTCTACCCACTGTAAAAATCTCCCATTATTTTGTCTACTCTTTCGTCAAAAAAATACCGTTATGTCACTCTTCATGTCTTCATAGTAACTACTTAAGTATAAACAAAAGAGATTTATTTTTAGTTGCGCCCACGTGTTTCAGGCATTTAGATCACGGGGTTTTCAACTAAAGAGTAGTATTTCGAATTGTTCCCTTATTAGTGTTATAGCGGTAACCAGAAGTCACGTAGCATATATTTTGTGTTGTTATTAAGTGAACCAAGATAAAGTAAAGATAAAATAGTTATCTTTTATAATTAGATCAGACCAAACAACTATATTTAGTTGTTTTACAACAACAAATTAAAAAATAAAATTCCGTCCTTGTTCTTTTACACTGTCGAATTACACTTGTCTTTGGCACAAGTCGAAATAATATCTCTACTTAAACAAAGAATTTTCAACAAAATGGTAGTAACTGGAAAATTGGTTATATTTCTACAAATACTTAACGAAATAAAAAGAAATCGAGTGTTGTATTGTATATATGTATATATGTTTGTATATGGTTGTGTATGGTCATGTATGCATATATGTATACGTTCATGTATGTATTGATGTAAAAATGTATAAATATATACAAGCCCGTATATATGCTTTTGTTTTTATGTTAATATTTTTGAAAACATATTTCAAAACCAATTTATACAGAAAATTTTAATTTTCAATTATTATTCCTGATGATGTCAACAAATTGTTGACGGAATATCGAATAAAATAGAAAAAAAATAATAACGATTTTTACAAAAACGACCTCGAACTCAATCATTCTAAAATACATACATATATAAGAAAAGGTCAATAAAAGCAAACAACAATATATATATATATATATATATATATATATATATATATATATATATATATATATATATATAGATATATATATATATATATATATTTCTTTTTTTAATAGTTCTGTGGGAATTATTGAAAAACTTCCTTAGCAAAAGTTTAATGAGTTTTTGCAAGCTTTATTTTTCTGATATTATTTCGGTACATTGGGATGGTAGAAACTTTGATAAGGTGGGTAAATACTACAAGAGGATATTTGTGGTCGACGAATATTGAAAACATTGCAATCCTCGAGACAAAAGCATCGATGTATCACTCTTTGAGATCCGACTGAAAATGTAGAAGATATAACGAAAAATGTATTTTGGCGACCTCTACTTTCGGGAAAATTTTTTTTTTCGGAATCACCTTGCAACAATGCAAGGCGAACTTTTTTTCCTGTAATGCGAGACGCTCTAATTTACATGCATATCAACATATGTACATGCATTGCATGCATGTCTATATGGAACTATACATCAGAATTGTACAGTAAGAATTTAACTTAATAATGTGGCATATGCCAATGAATTGTATTTAATATCATTTGCTATATGATATTATTGTAAACACTTGATTAAGAAACATTCTGCTATGCTAATGTATAAAAGGGCTCAGCGGAATGAAATAATGATCAGCCCTTTGGAATCCAACGTGGAGGTAAGTCGTTTATAGCTTAGCATTATTTTAATTGTGGTTGGTATAATTTAACACTTTGTGGGAAAGCCCAGCTAAGTTTGTTGCACCTAATAGGAGTGTCTCCGTAATAGTGAATGAATTTGAATTTGAACCTAGGAGTGGGTAATTGCCGAACCACTTTCTAACCGGAGTGTCTCCTTGCTGGGAGTGTGTTCGTTATTCACCCATAGTTAGTGACTCGAGTAGATTCGGTCCGGTTTAATCAGGGTAGGAGAACATCCATAATCAGTTTATTGCACATAATAGGAGTGTCTCCGCACCGGTGAATGAACAGTGGGGATGTTCCCCAGCTATTTGGTACCCACCCGCCTCCCAAAAACTGAACAGCATTTTCTTCTTTTATTCTCCCTTCGGGGAAATTTCTATAATAAAATTAACTTCTGTTAACAACACTCGTTGTTTTATTGTATCTTTACATATACAATCAACAACCGTGGACGCAGCTGAGCTCTACCCCAGCATCTAGCGAGAACGTGTCGTTACAGGGTGCCCGAGCAGGGACCTTTAAATCCAATCAACAACACCTAAATTTTTTTATTTCCTAGCGTAGAGAAAGATCGGAGAAAAAAAAAGGAATATATTACATCAAGTGACAAAAACAGTTGATGTGAAAAGTTATAGAAAAAACAAGTAAAAGTGCTATATTCACAGATGTAATTCTTCTTTCTTTCTTGCTAAAACAGAAAGTAGCTTTAATTAAAAAATAATTAAAAAAAAAAACAAAATGATGTTATCAGTTACTTTTATATATACGACAATGTTTAAATTTTTTGGTTAGGAAGCTAAATGTTGGGCTCTTCTTACTTCTAATAGCTCTGAACGTCTTTAAAAAATATTAAATATGTTTAATTTACAAACAAAAAGAAAAAATCCGTTTCATGTACCCCAAAAGGTTCTAATTGTCCAACCGTAGAATAGTCTTTTAGATATTTTTGGGTTTTAATACCAATTTATTTCTTCCTGATATATAAAGTAGGTATAATTCATCATAAAAATCAAAAATAACAAATTATATGGTTACTTTTATGAATCAGAAAATGTCGATATTCCAACCCTGAAATTGGATTTTTAATTATTATGGTTTTTAATACCAATTTAACTCTTCCCAAGTATAAAAAAAAATTCATACACACACAACCAAAATAAGGAACTTATATGGCTACTTTTATATACTAAAAAATTTCGATTTTCCAACCCTAGAACCGAATTTTTAATACCAAATTAATTCTTTCTGAAGTTAGTCCACTAAAATAACAAAATTTGGAATTTATGTGGGTACTTTTATATACCAGAAATATTTCGATTTTCCAACTCTGGAAGCGAATTTTTATTTTTTTACCAATGCAATTCTTAGTGAATTTTTATACTTTTTGCTAAAATTCTTAATTCTTATCTTCAGGCTCTAGGTCTAAGAATTGAAAATAAAGATCCGTTTTTTTATATATTTTATTTTCTTATTCATTTATATATTTGCTTTCAACATTTCAAACACCTTCGGTATTCTTCTTCAGGAAAAACTGGAAAACAAATTGATGCAGAAAAATGGGATTAATGCCGAATTTCGTGACCAACGCAACAAAAAACGTTCAGAGGTTGTTTAATTATAATAAACACGTACCTCTTGACACACAAACTAAAATTAATACCCTTGTTGGAAAACATACATGGAATTTTCATGTAAAGATTTTGAATCTAATAATAAAACTAAAACATGAGGAAATAGCAACCATTAGTCTGTGTTTACACCATGAAAGTCTTATATTTAAGATTGCTAGGTTATAGGCAAGAGATGCGAGGGGAACTGAAACGAGTACACACTATGATGTACTGTCGATACCTTTTGTTTTCTCATTCGTAACGCACACATTCCTACACACAACTATGCACAACATATATGTCGCCAACAATAAGACTTTCATTGTGTGAACGCCGAAGATAGTTCAAAGAAGAATAAATAAGAATCTTAAAAATAAGACTTTCATGGTGTGAACACAGACTTAACAATGATTTAGAAGAACGTATATCATATCTGAGGGAAAATATGTTTGAAGATCACTTTACATTACTATGTAAAGGTGAAGATATTATTTCTCAAAATATCAGAAGTAAGAGAACCAAAACACAGATCAAGAAATTCAACGCATTGAAAAGTATCTATGAGAAGAAACCTTTTATTAAGTACAACAAAAGTTGGTTCATAAACAAAACAAGCACAGAGATTACTAACAACTCAAAGAAGTTATTGTCTTTAGGTCCAAAATTCGCTCCAATTACAAAACAACAATTTCCAATATTTAAATGTACTGCCGACGGAGAAGACATCATACAAACAAACAAAAGAAAAACAAGAGATTGCTAGAACAAAACTTGTAATGACAATGGACAATTACTTAAATAAACGATCATTAACAACATATGAAAAAGCTATTGTCCGCACAGTGGAACAAACACAAACATTTTTGAACAAAAATAATATCATTTTGATTTTGAAAGCAGATAAAGGTAATACGACGGTAGCAATGGAGAAGATAGATTATGAAACAAAAATGAGAAATATTGTACACGACATGGGCACATATAGACGACTAAAAGTAGATCCAACAACAAAACTACAAACGCGTAACAACAAACTAGTAGAGAAGTTGTTTGGTTTAAATATAATAGATGCTAGGGAAATATACAGACTACTTACATCAGTAGCCACTGCCCCAAGAATATATGGACTTCCAAAAGTCCACAAAGAAGATATGCTGTTAAGACCGATTTGTTCTTCAATAAACTCTCCGTCATACGCTCTTTGCAAATACTTAACAAAAATTTTAAAAAATATTACAAACGAATCAAAATACAACGTAAAGGATGCAATAGATTTTAAAAGAAAAATTTCCCGGAAAACAGTTTCTCTAGATATTAGTATCGTTCGATGTGATATCACTATTTCCGAGCATACAGGTTAATATAGCAGTCGATTTAATAAAGAAAAAATGGGACAAATTTTCCACATACACAAATATACCGAAAGGTTTATTTTTGGAAATGCTGACTTTTTGTATAAAGGAGAATAGGTATTTCAAATATGATGGCAAAATATATGAACAACTGAAAGGGATGCCTATGGGATCACCAGCTTCACCGGTAATTGCTGATATAATTATGGAAGAGTTACTAGATATAACCATGGACAAATTAGATATGAAACCAAGAGCTCTAAGCAAGTATGTTGACGATTTGTTTTGCATCGTTAACCGTAACAGTGTAGATGAAACACTCAAATGTTTAAATAGTTTCCACCAAAGAATTCAATTTACTGTAGAAATAGAGAAAGATGGAAAGCTACCGTTTTTAGATGCCTTAATTATTGGACAACAGAATATTTTAATAACAGATTGGTATCAAAAACCAACTGCCTCGAGGCGAATTATAAATTTTCATTCAAATCACCCAAAACACGTCAAGATAAATACTGCAGGAAACTTTGTCAGAAGAGTTCTAAAAATAAGTGATGAAAAATTTCACAAGGAAAATTATAAGAAGATAAAAAAAATATTGCAAAGAAACAGCTTTTCATATCCGTTAACAATACACATTATACGAAACACTATAAGGAATTTAAATAGACCACAAACGACAAAGGCGGAAAAGATCTGCAAGTCCTTAGCACATGTGCCAGGTTTCTCAGAAAGAATCACACAGTCCAACATCTACAACACTGGTGATGTTAGCATTGCTCTAAAAACCACGAATACTCTAAAATCCCTATTTTCGAACACCAAAACAAAACTACACAAATTAGATAAATATAATGTTATCTACAAAATAATGTGTAATGGAGATGGCAAAAATTTATGTAAGAAAATATATGTAGTTTGGAATTTGATACTCCCGTAAATAATTTTATTTATTTAGTATTTTAAATGGCTTCAAAATACACTATAAGAATGCTTAATTTATTTGAATAAGTTGTTTTATGTTTGTTTCTCCCGATTACTTTAATTCGTCTGTATTCAATCACGTCGTTAGCTCAACTGCTTGTTGATGTTTCCAATAAAAGAGAACAATGCCATTTACGGCGAATTCAACCCCACATCTCGGCCATCCTGCGGGTCATTTTAATCATCAGAGTCATCGGGAATGGTTCCTGGCCACGGCTTCATGTATTCGGCACAGGTCGACGTACGCTTCGGACCCTCAGAATTTTAATGCTTTTCAACATCATACGTTTCATTAGGTTTGATTTTGATTATGCGATAAGGCCCTAAATACTTGACTTTCAGTTACAGACCTCCACCCAACTGAGTTCTCCTAATCGCAACCAAGTCGCCCATCCGATACTTGTGAGGAATAGCTCTCTTTCGATTAAAGTTTTTACGATTCTTGGACTGCACTTCTAAGATTTGCTGTTTAGCGGCTTCACGTAAAGTATTACGTTGTTCATCATAATTTGCCATGAATTCGTGTTCAACTAGCTGCTTTAGATTTATGTCCATTTTTGTCCTCATCTTTGAACCAATCATCAATTGAAAGGGAGTTGTATCAATGCTTCGGTGATATGTCGAATTTATTATTTGTTGTACGTTGCTGACAAACTTATACCATTTACTGGGGTCTTCAATGCATAGCTTCGACAGAACGGATATAATAACACTATTTAGTCTTTCGACTTGACCATTGGCACGGGGTAGTCCGGTCGTTATCAGGATATGTTCGATTTGTTCTTCTTCGCAATAACTTTTGAATTCTTCACTGGTGAATGCGGATCCACGATCCGAAATAATACGATACGGATTACCAAAAACGTTGCTCTGCATCTGCAGACGGGAAACAGCATATTTCGTCGACGTCGTTCTAGTAGGATAAAGCCAACAAAACTTGGTAAATGAGTCGTTTCTCTGGAGACGGCGATATTTGTTGATTTTCAATGACATGCCCCAAAAATTTTATATGTTTTCTTAGAAACTGGCACTTCTTAATATATGTATATGTCGAGTCCATAATCTATGCTCAACTCTAGGACTTTCTGCAATTTGTTAAGCGCATCATCTTCGCTTTCGGCTGGTATAATTATATCGTCGATGTATGGCAAGGCAATACCATCTCGTGCAAATTCTCGAAAAATAGCATTGACGTGAAGTTGAAAAACACCTGGCGATTTCGAAAGACCGAAGGGTACTTTCCTGAACTGATACTGCCCATTATGAGTTATAAAAGAAGTATACTTTCGGCTATCATTATGCACGGGAACATGGAAAAATCCATTGCGTAAATCAAGCGTACTAAAAATTCTTGCGTTTTGTAGCCGGTCCAGCTGATCTTCGATTAGTGGTAGGGGATATCTATCTTTTACTATCACCTTGTTTATTCTTCTAAAGTCTACACAGAGCCTGACTGAAGAGTCGCGTTTCTTCGCTAATACTATTGGGCTACAAAATTCAGATTCGGACGGTTCAATGATTCCTTCCTCCAACCATTGTACGATTTGATCTTCGACTATTGTTCTTTCTTTAAACGGTAGACGTCTGGGGCTACAGAAAATAGGAGTTTCATCTTTTAGGACTATTCGCATCTCTATATTTGTGGTTCTCGACTTTCGGGCTTGTAGTTTCTTATTAATTCAGTAACGATAATCTTGCTTCCTCTACTAGCGGTTTCCCCAATGTTCAAGACGGGTTCATCATCAATATCAATTTTCATCATCACGTGTATTTCGCCTTTGTTTACCTTCGATACGTTGAAACCTTGAGCAGATATTTGAATGTCAGCTAAAAGGCAAAGTGGTTTACCAAGAACAGCGCTAACATCCATACAATCATTTGGCACGATATGGAAAGTTAGATCAAACCAGTCTTTGTCAATAATCACTGAAAACTTACTATTACCTATTGGTCTTATTCGATTCTCTCTTCTGTTTTGATCAAAACCACTCAGATAAAAATCTGATCTATGTAAAATAATGTTTGGTGATAACATCTTCAATTCGTTAAAAATTGATTCCTTCAGAATGTTAAATTTACTACCGGTATCAAATAGAGCGTTTATATTGAGTCCATCAATCTCGATATCTTTCATCATAATGTCTCCGTCATTTAAAAAACGAACATTTTAATCTCTAGAAATATGACCATATTTGTCACAATTAAAGCATTTGGTACCTCTTGATTTGTTATTACACTCAGCGGACTTGTGGCCCTTTGCACCACAATTGAAACATTTGATTTTCTTCGTAAAATCCTTTCTATCTTTCAAAAAATCTTTACTTCCGACTCTAGGTAAAACTGAACGCTTGCTGGTTGTAATTCTCGTCATGGTTTCATGGCATCCTTAGCGCCATACAAAATTATTTTGTTTGTGTCGTTGTCGGTAATGCCATCAATAACATATTGCATCAGAGAATTAAAATCAATCTTACCTCTAGCTGCCATTTCTTTCATCTTTAAATAGTATTCGTGAACGTTTTCATCTTTTTTCATTTTTCTTTCACACAACATTTTGTGAAGTTGAATGCTACTCGTGCAGGTTTCAAATTCATCAAGTAACGCGTTTTTTAATCTATCATAAGAAGTAATACCTTTTTCACTAGAAACGAAAAGCTTGGCTACACCTTTTCAGGATTTTTTTGCGAATACAAACTTCTGAAATTCATTCCAACCCATTTTTCTTGCATTTTCTTCGAAATCTTCAAGCCATATTTGAATCGGAAAACTATTAGTACCATCGAAACTACGAATCGAATCTTCTATATCCTTAAAACTCATAGAAAAGACTGTTGAAATACTCTGTCGGTAGTTTTGTTGCATGAAACCTTCATTACTGCAGCCGTTGCTGTTGTATTGTACATTTTGTTTATTGCGGTTACCATCATAAGCACCGTCGTGTTGAAAGCCTCTGTTGTTATAAACTTGCCGCTTATCGCCGTCATCGTTGCAAATCTTTTGCTTTTCGCCGTCATAGTCGTTGTTGTGTTGGGAATATTTATTTCTGTTCCACACTTTTTGTTGATTAACACTTGTATTGCTTACGCTTGGCAGACACATCTTCAAATTATTTTCAGCCGTCGTTGAGTTGTTGTTCTGCATGATTGTTCTTTCAACATCATAATCACTTTCGTCTTGATCATCATCGTCGTCTTGATTATCATCGTCATCATCTACATGCCGCGAACATAACAGTTGACCACTTGTTAAATTTTTATAAATGTGTTCCGTCAGCTTCTCTGTATTATAATCTAAATCAAGTAAACTGCATACGCACACCAAATCAGCAAGGCTCAAATTCGCCTTCACATAATCTTCTTTTTGTTTCAAACTCTCGTTGTTTTCTTCAAAACCAACAAACTTTCTTTCTTACTTTCTTAAACGTTGTCTATTGCCTCTGTCGCCTCAAAAATAAATTTCTCAAAAATAAATTTGTGTAAAGCTGTAGTAGTAGAACGACCAATTGTTCTGAGTTTGTTGCGCACATATTCAAAATCACCCAAACGAGCCATCGTTATTATCATAGACAAATAACTAGACACGACAACTACAATACAGAGACCTTATTTATGTCTAATACAGAGATGTCGGTTATTACGATATTGCGAGAGGGATGGCTAATTTCTTTGTTTGCTATCTCTTTTATTTCATCGTAGTAAAATGACATTTAATTTTTGTTTACATTAAACTTAAATTTTTTGGCAGGATTATTGGCGCAAATTGTTAAATAGTTCACTCTACGCCAAATTTATTGCTCAAAAATGGTCATTTATGGATGAAATATCATCTATAGGTTCATCCACTGGTTACCAACAATGTGCGAAGATAAGCAAAATCACAGAAGAACAATAAAATCAGCTACAAAATAGTGGTACCAGCAACAAAATGTAAGTAACAATTGTGAATATATATTTTTATAAAACTTATAATTCTTATGTCTTCTAATGCAAGGAAGGACTGAAGCTACACCTATTCCCTGAATATCTGACCAGGGGGTCAATTCTGGTTCTGTGAAAACGTGAAATGAAAAAAAACTTTTCATTTTCGTTTTCATATAAACTTTTCATAACACTTTTCACATTTACACAAAATGCGATTCCCGTTCATGTTATGAAAAACTGTTTCATTCCAGTTGTATCCATGAAAATACTGTAACCATGCTATATAACTTTCAATGTCACTTACAGAGGGCGAAGTTTAAAAGTTTCGAGTGCGGCGTTAGGCCGCATACACAATTTTGTAATTTCTTGAGCCGCCGCCTTAATGTTCATCTACTGTTGGTTGAGTTTTTGAACATGTTAAACATTTTGTGTCTAACTTATGCCCAGTTTTTAACTTCAAAATTAAATCGTATTTAAACTTAAGTTCTATTTAAGTACAAAATTCACTTTTACAGTCCATATATAAATACAACTTAAATCACCTACCAGGTCTATTTAAATACAATTTAAATATTTCATGCTACCATATGATAATGACAGCTGGTTTTCGTTTTGCATGCTTTGTTGAAAATATGTAATTTGATAAGTTTTCTTAAAACGTGATAAAGGTACGAATATATTGAAAATTAATTGATACAGCAATATATAATTAAGAAATAAATTGGTGATAAATAAAAAGTGTGGTATTGTATTATAACTTACATAAAAGCAATGAGTTCTGATGAAGAAGATATGTATGATGCATCCTTCTGTGAAAAGCTAAAGAAAAGATTATTGAGGCGTCCACGTACAATACGGGCACGACCAAATCACTTTCATGTTTTTGGGGATGCTGAGTTCTACCAGAGATTTCGGATGTCGAAGAAATCTGTGTACACTATTCTACAGCTTATTGGGAATCACATAAAAAATCCAACCACTTGGTAAGTAATACCTTTATACATCACCTTAAAAAGCAGAATTTCAAAAATAATATTCCTATTTTAGGAACCATTCTATTAGTGAGGAGCATATGCTTTTAATAACTCTTAGAGTTTACGCAACTGGTGGAATGTTGCGAACGATTGGCGATGTCTACGGTGTCTCTACGACAACAGTTTCCAATGTCGTAGGTAATGTTACACATTATATAGCTTTGTTGAGAAGTCGGTTTATAGTATTTCCAAAAACGGAAGAACAGCTTTCAAAAAACAAAAAAGATTTCTACGACATCGCAAAATTTCCTCATGTTGTTGCAGCACTTGATTGCACTCATGTGAAAATTATATCCCCAGGTAAGTTTGCATTCATATACATACATTCATATGTACATATATACATACTATATTATTTCATAGGTGGAGATGATGCTGAGTTGTACAGAAATAGAAAAGGGTTTTTCTCTTTTAATGTCCAAACTATGTGTGACTCGCATTTAAAAATTCTAGACATAGTAGCTAGATGGCCTGGATCTGCACACGATTCTAACATCTTAATTAATTCAAAAATCTATTCTAGATTCTGCGATAATGAATTTGGGGACAGTCTTATAGTGGCTGACAGTGGATATCCCAATAAAACTTTTATAGTAACACCCTTATTGGATGTTAAAAATCGCGAAGAAAATCTCTATAATGAGTCACAAATACGCACACGCAACTGCATTGAAAGAAGCTATGGGGTTTGGAAAAGAAGATTTCCTATTTTGTCTTTGGGCATTCGCCTTAACATAAACAAAGTAGAAGCTGTTATTGTTGCAGCTGCAGTTTTACATAATATATGTTGCATAAATAAGGAATGCGAGATTTTACCGGTATCAGACAATCTACAATCAGCTATTGATTTTGTAAACAGTGTTCCACCTACCGTTTGTCCAACAACTTCTCACAAGAACAACACTACACGTCGCAATTTAATTAACAATTATTTTAAAAATTTATGAATTTTAACATTTATTAAAAAAAAGTATAAAAAATTCAATTACAATAACTAAAAAAAAACTACAATCAATTAACAAAACAAAAAACAAATAAATAAAATCATTTTAAAACTTAAAAAATTAGTGTTCTTAATAGTATAATAAAGTGTAAAAAGACGGACCGATTTGGCGCTGATGAAAAATTAAATGCGTGGAAGGAAGTTGTGCGGGAATTTAATTGCAAGTTCACGCAAACATTTAGGAACTACAAGGTACTAAAAACAAAATATTTAAATATAAAGGCGACTGCAAAGCAAAACTTTGCATTTGACAAACGCCAAACATATAAAACTGGTGGTGGGCCCCTACAGAAAAGTGCTCAACTGTCTTCGTTTTCCATTTTGGAAATCTTCAGGCGTAGAAGAGCGATTTCCAGCTCCAGCTTTTCGACTTCAAGGCTATGGATTTCTTTTAAATTTCTAATTTCTAATTGCTGTTTTTCTAATTTTGCAGCAGCTAGCTTTGTCCAGGAGTCAACAGTCTCTTCCTTTTCTTTTTTTAGGGCTCTGGTGGTTGGCTTCTTCAGCATACGTGGTGTATAATTTGCCCAAGATATATCTGCGGAAACAAACATTATTTATAAATAAAAATACATATACATATATGCACATACATATGGAAAATAATTTGTAAATTGTAAATAAATTTCAATTTTTCTATCAATACAAACATAACACTTACCTGTATTTTGTTCCTCTATTTTCACCTTTGCCTCCTTGCTCTCTCCAACAGTAGCATCTAAATATTCATCAACGAATTCTATTTCTGTATATTCTAAGAGAACGTATATAAAAGATTTAAATGGAATATATATTTTATATGAAGAAATAAATCTTACCATTTTCGTTGTTGTCACAGTCATATGCCGAGGTCTTTCCTAAAATTTGCGTCCCTTGGCATATTTCCAAAATGGTCTCATCAGTCTTGGTAGTTGCACTTTTCTGTAGGGGCCCACCACCAGTTTTATATGTTTGGCGTTTGTCAAATGCAAAGTTTTGCTTTGCAGTCGCCTTTATATTTAAATATTTTGTTTTTAGTACCTTGTAGTTCCTAAATGTTTGCGTGAACTTGCTATTAAACTCCCGCTCCACTTCCTTCCACGCATTTAATTTTTCTTCAGCGCCAAATCGGTCCGTCTTTTTACACTCTATTATAGTGCCGTGTTTTTTCACCGCTTCTAACAAATACTCGACTTCGGAGGCAGTGAAATTCGGGCTTCTCTTTTCCATTTTTCACAACAAATTTTTTAACTTTAGTTTACAAAATCTTTTCACTATTTTAAGCCAGCTGTTTATTAAAGGATCGGTTGATAATTTTTGGCATATTTTTGGTGGTACCGTACTTTTATCATAATTAAATACTAAAATTATCTTTATACTGAAAAACTCAACACGTATTTAAATACAATTTAAGTTTATGAAAAAATTAACTAATTTTGTACTTAAATACGAAGTCAAAAACTGGGCATTAGTTATTATTAAACAAATATTAGCAAAAAAATATAAAACACTAAGTATAATTGCAACTATTAGTATTAATACATTGCAAAGGGAAGCTATTTTCATACACATATTTAACAATAAAACATATGTAACCATTGTTACAAACGCGCGTACATGTAAATATATATATATATATATATATATATATATATATATATATATATATAAATATATAGGTATATATACATACATATATATATATATATATATATATATATATATATGTATATATATATATATATATATACATATATATATATATATATATATATATATATATATATATATATATATAGGTATATATATACATACATATATATATATATATATATATATATATATATATACATATATTATATATTATATATCTATATATATATATATATATATATATATATATAT
>OX637534.1:46365322-46482822 GCA_951800035.1 Linnaemya tessellans | reverse complement strand
TCAAACACTGTTTCATTTCTTTATTAACACATAAGAGTGTATGCGTCAATTTACTTCCTCGCTGGAATACGCTGAATGTATGTATTTGCGCACAATTCTTACAAGCTTATTGTTGCTTTGTATTGCGTCAGAAAAATTTATATATATATATATATATATATATATATATATATATATATATATATATATATATATATATATTTTCTTTTTACAGTTTGGTTTTTTCCACTAAATTTGGTCAATTTTAAAACACTGGTCGGCCGTTTGGTCTCATCCACGTTGAGTCCCCACTTTTGGGATTTGATAATCCCGTAAATAATTTTATTTATTTAGTATTTTAAATGGCTTCAAAATACACTATAAGAATGTTTAATTTATTTGAATAAGTTGTTTTATGTTTGTTTCTCCCGATTACTTTAATTCGTCTGTATTCAATCACGTCGTTAGCTCAACTGCTTGTTGATGTTTCCAATAAAAGAGAACAATGCCATTTACGGCGTTCAACCCCACAGTAGGAACAACTTTATGGCTCCAAATTTAACGCGTTGGACCTTCTTTGATATAAAAATATATCACTTTCTTAACAAAATTACAACAAAACTTTAAAAATTATGTTGTTTTTTCTGGGTTGGTTTAGTTCTTCTTAGGGGAACTTTTTTCCATCTTGCGCGATTTAGTCCATCTTCGAACTTAACCTGCTCTAAGCTTCAAAATATATTTATACCAAATTTTAAGGGTCTAGCTCTTTTCGTTTGGACTGAATCGTGATTTCCACAGACGGACGGACGGACATGCTCAGATTGTCTTAGATTTCATCACTGATCAAGAATATATATACTTTATGGGGTCTGAGATGGATATTTCGATGCGTTATAAACGGAATGACAAAGTGAATATACCTTCCAAATTCTTTTTTGGAGGGTATAAAAAGAAAAACAAATAAATTAAATTTTAAATACGCGCGCACCAAATCTTAAATTAAAACAACAAATACTTTCAACTTAAAACATATTGCAATAATAAAATACAAAATCAATAACTCAAACAAGAAAAAACAACAAACAGTGCATTCCTCACCACCAGTGACGACACCCCATAACAGTGTTGGCACTATGAGCCACTATGGGAAAATGGAAGTGGACCAGACCAGGGCTTTTATGACCTGTGTTTCTGCAGTGTTATGCGCCTCCCATCCCTCTTCCCATAAATAAAATAAAAACTCAATTTTATTGTTGTGGTGTACTGATAGCAGCTGGATCATTCACTAGTGAAGGCATAACACTGACTAGTGAATGGTCACTGCAGTTGTTGTCATTGCATCGTATTCGCTAATCTAGAGTTTGGATTTCGGTTTTTTTTCTCTCATCTTGTGATGGTGGTTAAGTTTAGAATCGACTTCTGTAACATACTTGGGTTAAGAGGGAATTTCTTTTCTGTATATGCTCACGTTTGTCTCCATCGGCCGGATGTTTTCGCCTTAAGTGAAACCCAGGTATATGAGGATGCTGATTCACAGGATTTTCATTTGCCCGAGTATCACCTCCAGTCGCTTTTTATTCTTCATAGGGGCCTTTCAATATATGTACGTAATGAAGTTGTGTACCAATGCCAGCAACCATTAGGCACGTCTGACGCAGAATTTAGCTGTCTTTGGGTTAAATTTAAAGTCGGTACACACTTTTTACATTTCGGGTTTCTGTATAGAAGTTAGGCTTGCCAGATCCAGATTATTAAAAAGCTGGACATGTGAATTAAAAATGCTGGATATTAAAAAAAAGCAAGACATTTTGAAATAAAATTTTCACGAAAAGTTACTTGTTTATTGTACAAACAATTTTATTAATTATATCGACATACCTCTTATTTGCTGCAACAACGTCACAACTCAAAAAATTAGTTTCTTATTTTAATGTAGAATTAATTAACGCTTCTATATTTATCTTAAGTAAAAAATTTATATAAAAATCTTGCATATTCAGCTCTTGAGAGAAATATAATTTTTCGTTTTCCCATTGACTTCTTTGAAAATTGAAAACTTTCATTATGACCTTTTCCAGCATATGAGCGATATGTATTTAAGAATTAAAACTAAATAACGAAAACAAAAAATCATACCAAAAAGACGCAAACAAAACAAAAATAAGCTACTAGATATTTTTGTACTTTGAAGTAAAAAAGTTATAGCAAATTTATAAAAATTATTTTAAAGCAGCAATAAATATTAAGAGCATTTTGTGGAAAATTGTTTTTAGCTGGACAAATTTCTTTTTAGCTTGAAACTGGACAGGCCATTAAAAAGCTGAACAATCCAGCCAAAACAAGCCCGACTGGCAACCCTACTGTAGGCTTAAATAGTTAACACTTAGGCTACGCAGCCTAAGGTGAGGGTGCTGATGGCTGAAATAGTAGAACACGAGACTATGAAATGGAGTGTCCAGAGTTCAACCCCGTGCTGAGTCCTGAAATATTAGGTTGAATTCTTCTGATCAGCGTTAGTGCGTGGTTGTGTTGGTTGTTGCCAGCCTGTTTCAGTGATGAAGGCATAGTCACTGGTCACTGAACATAATTGGCAGCGACTGACACTATCATGTACTAAAAGCAGAGTAACAGCACCCGCCTTCGTCGGCCCTGTAGCAAAAATTAGCCGGCGAAGTAAAAAAGATTGAAATAGCTACAAAAAAAAAACTGTCTATCGTCTCATCTTTCCTGTTCTGTCCCCTCAATACTATCCCCTCGTTTTCAGTTCCGGCGCAATGTAATGCATATGTAGGGGTCATCCCCTGAGTGCTGGTCCTACTCCTAAAAAAAAAAGATAGTAGCCGCGGCAAAAATTGTTTTTTGGCGTGCCGTCCAATTTGGACTATTAGAAGTCCAAACACGGAAAGAGATGCTACCATACATGGCTTCGATACTCTTTCCGACTCCATATCGAAGATTCCTGATAGTTGCCCGAGCAGTCAAATTGGTGATTTCAATGTTCATAACACATCTTGGCTTCGCCATTCGAGCCACACAACTTCAGACGGCCAATTTGCTGAGTTGTTCGCCGCGCACAATAACCTTTTGCAATTAGTTAATGAACCAACACATATTCCGTATCATTGCACCATTTCCGCAATTTTTCCATTCTCCAAGCTTCGCATCGTTTCGCGTGCAGCCACTTAGCGTATTTATGAAAAGGGTCGTTGGGCCGAGCTCAACGAATTCTTTCGGAATTTTAACTGGAAACTAAGTAGACAATGATGTCGATTCCATGGCGAAAATGGTTAAAAACACAATTCTACTGGGGATGAAAGCTTTTATTCCCTGTAAGCAAATTTCGGTTAAACCTAGGGCGAAGTCTTGATTTAACCAGGCATGTAAAGATGCGTTGCGATCCAGAGAGACAGCATTCAGTACTTGGCGTAATAAAAAAATGCCTGTACTGATTTGCTACGCAAGAAGGCAAGATCTTCGTGTGCCAAAGTGTTAAGACGCCAAAAGGCTTTATACGAGCAGCGTATTCGCACTAGAATTCTCACTGCCCCCAGGGGTAGTAAGAGTTTTTGGTCATTCGTCAAAAGTGTTAAGGAAAGTGCTAGTTCTTCAATTCCGACTCTTTTGAGGAATGACCAAATATTTACTGACCCGATTGATATCACTTGCCTGATAGCTCTCAACAACTCTCTGCGCTCGAAAGAGTATCCGTAACTATGCCTAAGATATTTTTTCGAGCACGTGCAGTTAAAAGGGTTCTTGCCGAACTCAGCACAAGAAAGTCTCGTGGGCCGGATGGAATCCCTGCACTGGTCCTTAAGCAGTGCTCTTCGACGTTAGCACGTCCATTAGCCAAACTTTTCAGTACACTATACCACTCCGGTAAATGTCCAATGTGCTGGAAGGTTGCTAATGTAACGCCAATCCCCAAAAAGGAGTGGCTAATAACCCCGATTGCAATATGTTCTGCTATATCGAAGGTGATGGAAACTATGCTTAACTTCCATCTTGTGAAATATCTGGAGTCCAACAGTTTACTAAACGACCGCGAGTATATTTTCCGCAGAGGCCGCTCTACGGGTGACCTATTGGCCTTTCTTTCGGAAAACTGGTGTAGTTCTATACACCGTTTTGGCGAAAGTAAAGGGGTGGCTCTAGATATTTCTAAGGCGTTCGATAGAGTGTGGCATGGAGCACTTCTGTCCAAACTTATTGCATTTGGTGTCGGAGACACCTTCTCTCGGTTTATATCGAACTTCCTCAGGGATCGCTCTATACGAGTTGTTATAGATGGGGTCTCATCCGATGAGTTCAGAGTCAACTCAGGGGTCCGTTCTTTCTCCTACTCTATTTCTAATATTTCTTAACGATCTACTTTCCCAAACTTCCTGTCCTATTTACTCTTTCGCAGATAATAGCAGCCTTCGCATTCTTATTCATTTAACTGCAGGCCGTCAACGTCTGAAATCGAGACGAGGAGTCAGTTTATGAATGACGTTCACGACTTCCCGAAGACTTCCGAATGGGGTCAGGTGAACAGGGTCGATTTTAATGCCCGTAAGATCCAGTGTTGTATGCTTACGCATCGACGTACGTATGACCATGCTGCTTCATCTGTTTCTATGGGTGGTGTAAGTATTATGGAGTCAGGGGCTCTTGATGTTCTGGGCATGAAAGTGCAGTGTGATGTCAGATGGACGGAACATGTCTTTCAGGTCGCAAAAGAAGCATTCAAGTACCTTGGCTTTTTAAGACGGTACAAGAGATACTTCACCCTTTCTGATCTTCTACACCACTTACATCCGACCTAAGATGGAGTACAACTCTCATGTTTGGGCCGGTGCTTCAAAGTATATTTTGAAGTTACTCGACCGCGTCCAGGAGAGGGCGATAAAACTCATCGGAGACAGTAGGGTAGCCAGCTCTATTGACTCTCTTGAGCATCGTCGCAATGTGGGGTGCGTATCGTTGTTCTATCGTTACTATAATGGCAGGTGCTCTGGTGAAATTACGGAACTTGTTCCTGAAACCCATTCTTTCTTACGCTCAACGCGTTTTTCATCAAGAGCGCATGCGTTTGTGGTCGATATTCCAACGAAACGCACTACGCATTACAGAGAAAATTCGTTTTTTGGCCGAACAGTCCGTATGTGGAACAAACTACCTGCAGATGTCTTCCCCGCCAGTTACAATTTGAGGCGGTTTAAGTCGAATATCCACAGACACTACTCCCTTCATCCTCCTTCCCAAAATCTATTTTCCTAGTTCCAGCGCAATGCACTGCATATGTAGGGGTTATCCCCTGAGTGCTGGTCCTACTCCTAAAAAACGGGAATTTGCTGGTTTTTGTTTGTTTTATTTAACTTATTTGGTTAGTGAGACACTGCTGTGAATGTATGTACTGCACTAAAAATTACAGTAAGCAGTAAATTTACTGATTACTAAAAAAATTCAGTAAATTTTTCTGATAATGAAATTTAATTTGCATTACAAGTAAAATCGTAGGGCCGTATTCATAATAAAATTGTAGCAAGTGGCAAAGTTTTTTTTATTTAAATTTTGAAATTTTGTATGAAAAAAATTTACCCACTTGGTAGAATTTCATTATGAGTACGGGCATTGCTGATTACCGAAAATTCAATGCACTTCATCATATAATAAATCATTTATGCACTTTATAAAAATTGTAAAAAAAAATTTTAGTAATCAGTAAAAATTTACTGGTTAAAAAATCATTTTTACGGAAATTTTATTATTACTTGCACACTAGATGGTGTTTACTATATATGCAGCTGTATATATAAGAATCTCAAAGACGAAGAAAACTTTCAGTTTGACAAGTTTAGTTGTTTGTTTTCCCTATTTTGCTTTGTTTTGGTAAATTTCTCATTAAAAGTGCAAAAAATCTTTTTAAAAGTTATTGAAATTAAATGTTTTTGTAATCATTTTATTTATTTGTTTTTATTTGCCTACGATAACATAATATACGACTACTACCATTGCACACTAGACTTGTGTCCAACCTGTAATCAAACCTATGTAATTTAAATGGGTTTGATCAGAGGTTCTTGTCAAAAATGAGCTATATGGACACAAGTCTATTGCACACTAGATGGTGTTGAGTGTATTTCTATGCAGCTGTTAAGTTTCTCTGTACTTCTTGCTGTCCGTATGATTATACTAACACACTCATACATAGCTCACACCGATTTGATCTTACTCTAAATTTGTGATTGTATTGTAAAAAATATTTTTACTCCCCAGCGTATAGTTGTTTACACATAAAAAAAAAAAACAAAGGAAGAAATTTTACCAAAAAGTGTGAAGCAACTATGTTGAAAACATCCTGGGTATACACCTTCAAACGAGAGGAGTTAATCACCTACCTAAGTGAATTAAATCAAACATCGAGTGGTAGTGTGGAAGAGCTCAGGAAGCGGTTCAGCAAATTTATAAGCGCCCAGCAAGATTAAGCCATGATGACGCGATTATTGCACCTCCAACAGCAACTCGAGGCAACAGGAGCATCCACGAATCTGAATGTTCCAGTGCCTACATACACCTTCCACCCCAGCATCGCCATCCAGGTTCAGCGGAAAAGTAAGTGACACCTAAACATAACATGAACAGTCGTGTAATTCTGGTAGAATTGGTCCGCAAATGGGGCCTAAAATATGATTGCGGGAAGTATCCAGTCGGGTTTGTAGAACGAATCGAGTGCTAGCCGAATGCTTCAGAGACAAGGCTCTAGTGTGGTACAGAAATAATAACAAAACTGGAACTACTGGCACGCGTTCAAATCCAACTTCTACAAGTTTTTCTTACCAGCGAGGTACTTCGACAAACTTGAAGATGAAATACGAAAACGTACTCATCGCACGCGTGAAGTCTTCAGAGATTATGTCCTGGCACTACCCCAGAACAGAAACTAGAACGAATATTCCGCAACGCCTTATCTGACTATCAGTGGTTCATCCGCCGACGAGACTTCACCACCCTAGATGAGCTAGATTGCTGACGAGCTCGAAGGTATTCCTTCCACAGCAAATTCTGGTAGAGGAGATCACCATAGGCTGATGGCAGAGAAATCTACCTCCCGAAAGCATGCTAGTCGCAAGCATCAGGAGAAGGCACATGCAAACCAGACTTGGCTGGAGTGGGAGGAAAGCAAATTAAAGGCGACAATAATCATCGAAAATCCATTAGTCAGAGGCACTGTAAATGCTGGAGCCACCCGCAGTTTTATTCTGCCACATCTCGTACGCCAACTTTTTCAGCGGCCCGCCTACACTCATACAGAAGTAGATGTGACATGGCAAATGACTCCAAGGCAGTCATCCAGTGGGCTCTGATGATAAAGGTGACCCTGGGTAAGACGACGACCCACTGCGCGTTTCTGCTCGTGGAAAAGGCCACCGAGAAAATTGTATTGGGAATCGACTTCCTGCGTACTTTCAACGCCAGCTTCATACATATGTGCCGGTTTAGTTGTACACAGTAGCAGTAAGTCAGCCGTAGCTACCTGTCCCAGGGTTCAGCTTGCACAGGTAAGAGTAAAAAAAATTACCTCTACAGCTGCAAAGGAGGCGACACCACATCCCCAGGTCCTTTCACGATGAACGGTCCAAGCGTCAACACAGCAAAAAGCCACGTAACCAGCCATAATATCATCGTGAAGGACGACCGACCTGTCAAGATCGGGCATGCCCCCCGCAATTATGCCAGCCATGGATTATCGTCAGCTAACGATATATCGTCCGGACAACCGTTCCGGACAGCTTATCCACGAATACGGCCGCCCTACCTCCCTAACACAGTTCTGACCAGTCCCGTTCTGCATCACGAGCCGAAGCCGCCAGCCTCGACTGGATGCGGTGCTGAAACGGCAACATTGCCAGACGGACGAGCAGAAAATGGTTCAGCAACCTGCCCAACATCAGCTCGCCTCCTCTCACGTTTAGTGACTAAATGTCAATCCCCACTGCAGGATAGCGGTACTTGTTTTCACCCACGAACAGCGTGGCAACAGCAACGCCACCGTCGGCCATCCGGGTTAAAGCCAAGGAAGTTCCCCAGGGCGAAGCCCAATCTGCCGCAACTTGTTGCAGACCTGTTGAGGTCACCTTGACGACCGTTCCACTCAGAGTTCAACTCGAAAATAAAGACCCGGCTAGCACCCTAACCCCTCCAGTTCATCGCCCACAGCGCCGGACAACATTTCCGTATCAACGTGTCCATCACTGGGAACATCCGCATATGGAGATTCGCTAAGTCAACTTGCAATAAAGAACAAAAACCGCACTAGCAAACCACTGTACAACAACAGGGCACACACCGGCATTCAAACAAACTGGTATATTACAAGAGAAAAATTGTAAAAAGAGATATATTTTGGAGATGCTCAATATAATTGATGTCCCCCCAACTAAACGACACAGAAAAATGCGCTCAATTATACAGATACACAGTAGACAAATACAGAAAACAAAATCAAAACAGTACTGTAATTAGTAGGTGATAGAACTAAAAGTAATATTGTATCAAAAATGAATATTGTATCAAAAATAAAAGTTGGGATAGACAAAAAAGCAGAATAGTAGATATATACCCAGTAGAATAGTATACCCAGACTAGTTTTGGAGTTATATATAAGTATTTTAAAAACCCCAAGTATATAGTAAGCACTTGGCAATCTCAATAAGATATCCTCACACATATCCTCTCAAAAAAAATGTGGGCACACGTACACCACATTTTTGTAAACACAACAAACAATTTTGTTAAAATGGTATTTTTTCATAGCATACATAAAAAATATCTTGTTAAAACCTAAAAATGAGGCATCTTGTTTTCTTCACAAGCGTATATTCTCTTTGAATTTTTCGTACTACTTGTACAAGGCGAACTTGTGAACATTTTTTAAAAACAATAATTTTTAACTAAAAGTTGCTACTCATTGTAAAAAACAATAATTTTTAATAAAAACAATTTTTATAATAAAAAATAAAACAATATCGAGTCTTGTAATTTTTGTTGCTTATTTTTTTCCGATGGCGGCAGTATGGGTCTAGCATTTGTTGGTCTTCTTTGGGGTAACGAAATTGGTCGTGAAGAGGCCTGCGTGTAACGTGGTGCAAGGTAGTTCCACCTACAGTATTATAATTTTGGTATGCACCTGAATTAGTTAAGAAAACTTGCGGTTGTGTTGCGAAACCTACTTCACCAGTTGGACTGTAAGTTATAGCAGCGGTTACTGTTTTTTTTTTTTTTGAGTATTATTAGGATTATTATAAACTAAAATGCCCGCGGCAGCAGATTGCTGTTGAGCAAAATGTGCTTGAGCATCGTAATTGAATGTTTAGGCGGGCTTGAATTTGGGCCTGCAGATTTTCTTAATGATACGTCTGTATAAAATTTGCTTCAAGCATAGCTTCATCTGTTGGCATCAGCATGGGTGGAGGAGCCTGACTTTGTTGCTGCTGCTATTGCATCTGTTGCTGGTGATCAGCTTGTGCTGGGAATCCTATTGAGAACGTCGCAGACTTGAGTATCTCATGGGTGGACTCCTCTGTTCAATTGGTTTTTTATTAATGTTTTTATTTCGTGGCTGCTGTTGTGGTGGCTCCGCTATTACCATATTAGCAGTACCTAATGATTCTAGAAGGAATACAAATGAATAAAATAATAATTTAATTTTTTAAGCTTTTGGTTTCCTGGATCATATTAAATATATATAATTACTTTCTTCTTTATAGCCTCTTTTTGACCCGTGTAAATAAAACTATTTTTATTTGTTTTCTTGATCTATATACTTCGAACCTCTCGGTTCATCTTCAGGATCTATTAAAAATGTTTTATATTAAAATATTTTATAATATTATTTATACACAAACATTTTTGATTTATATGAAAATTATTTCAATAAATGTAAATATATTTTAAACATATAAATTTTTTTTTTATAATTGAAAATTATATTTATACTATTAAGTAATAATTATATTACAGTATGTATTAGAGTAATCTGTTTTATCACTTTTATAATTACAAACTACTCGTTCATGTTGAATTATTTGATTTACATCATGTATTTGTAATTTTGTTTTATTTTGTTCAATTTTAAGTATTTTTGTATTTTCAAAATCAAAATTATGCTTATTTGAAATAGCATGTTTAGCTAGAGCTCTTTTGTGTGACGAAATATTGAAATTAAAAATTAAATTAAAATAAAGAGACCTTAAGCTTAAAAATATCAGAATATAATAATAATTCAAAACAGGTCAAGAAACCAGAAGAATTTCATAATATACTAGGTTATAATATGTTTTGGTTTAAAAAGCATCAGTAAATTTATACCTATGTGACCACATCAACTGCATATATTTTTTTTTTTTTTTTTTTTTTAGGAGTAGGACCAGCACTCAGGGGATGTCCCCTATATATGCAATGCATTGCGCTGGAACTGAAAACGAGGGGATAGTATTGAGGGGACAGATTAGGAAAGATGAGAGATGATAGACAGTTGTTTTTTTTTTTTTTTTTTTTTTTTTTTTTTTGTAGCTATTTCAACCTTTTACTTCGCCGGCTAATTTTTGCTACAGGGCCGACGAAGGTGGGTGCTGTTACTCTGCTTTTAGTACATGATTGGGTCAGTCGCTGCCAGTAATTGTCCAGTGATCAGTACTATGCCTTCATCACTGAAAACAGGCTGGCAACAACTAACACAACCACGCACTAATGCTGATCAGAAGAATTCAACACAATATTTCATGACTCAGCTGGGGCTCGAACTCAGGACTCTCCGCTTCATAGTCTTGTGTTCTACTACTTCAGCCAACAGCACCCACATATTTATGTATTTGTGGTGAGAAATCCTTATTATAAAAGCTTCCTCCATTTCCATGTAAATTTAAAAAATTGTAAACGACATATTTAGTTAAAATATTTTTTATTGGACTTCTTAGTGTTTTCTAACGCCTTGTAATGTCAATCAGACTCATGAAATTAACCTCATTGACAGTGTTATGTCGCTTAATTTGTGTCAAGTTAATAACTGTCCCAATAGATTAAATCGACTTTTGGATCTTATTTTTGTACCTGATCTTACTAAATGACAAGTTTATTCTCCTTTGCTGTCGATCTCTCCGCCAAATTTTCATCATCATCCTTTAGTGATGGAAATTGCTAATATTGAATTTTTTAATAATTCGCATCGTTTAACTAGTGATAATCTTAACTTAAATCGTGTAATTTTGATGTGCTGAATTCAATTTTTGATTCGATGGATTGGATGGACATGTTTACTGGTCTGAAAATGTTTGAGTGCTACGAGATATTTTTAAAGACAATACTCGATATATGTTCTGTTAATGTTCCGAAAGCATTAAGCCGTATAAGCTTCCTTGGTACACTCGCGGACTTAAAAAACTTAAAACCCTGCGTAACAAATTTCATAAGAAGTTCATTAGTACTGGTGATTATGAATACCAATCAAAATTTATTGATTATAGTCGGGAGTTTAACTTCTTAAATAAATTTCTTTATAAACAATTTCTCTTGACGAAGGAACAGGAAATTAGGACTAACCCGAAATCTTTTTGGTCCTTTGTGAAATCTAAGAGACAGGTGTCCGATATTCCATCTACTATGTGCTTTGATGGTACCATTTCTGAATCGGGTGATGAAGTGGTTAATATGTTTGCATCCTTTTTTAGTTCTAACTTCGAGCCAGTTGGTGACAATGCCCGTTACACTGCTGATGCGTTTTCAAGATTAAATATTGGTTCACTAGTTGTATCTGAGGATGATTTAACAGATGCAATTTCTCAGGTCAAATTAAGTTATAAATCCGATTTGGATGGTCTTTGTACTTATTTTTTTCTTTAACACCAGTCCTTACTTTTATCTTTAATCTATCGCTCCAAGAGGGTGAATTTGTTAGTAGATGGAAATCTGCAGTGGTCACTCCTGTCTTTAAGGATGGAAAGAGAGATGATATATCATGCTGTAGGCCTATTTCAAAATTGTCTTGTGTCCCTAAAATTTTTGAGCACATTATTCATAAAAAATTATTTTTTCAAGTTAAGCCATGGATATCCCCCAATCAGCATGCTTTTTATACTGGGATGTCTACAATTACAAATCTTACTCTCTTCAGTGAATACAGTTTGGGTGCACTTGAATGTGGGGGTCAAGTTGAAGCAAATTATACTGATTTCTCTAAGGCGTTTGACAAATTATTGTATACTATTCTTTTGCGCAAGTTGGACTCATTGGGATTCCATTCGAATTTTTTGAAATGGATAATGTCTTATTTATCTGAGAGAATTTGTACTGTGCATGTCGAAGGTTACACTTCAAAACCATACTTACAAACTTGGCCCATTATTATTTAACTTATTTATTAACGATATTGGTTGCTGTTTCTTAAAGTCAGATTATCTTTTATATGCTGATGATTTAAAATTTTTTATGAAGTTGGACTCTGCTGCAGCTTGAATTATTTACAATTAAATATTAGTAAGTGTTCGCATGTTTCGTATAGCAGCACTCAGAGTCCCGTAGCGGTATCTTTTAATATTAGGATCATCTCATTGTGTATATTTGATTCAAAACTTGACCTAGGTGTGGTTTTCGATAGCTCGTTATCGTTTGTGGCCCACTTTGAGTATATGCTTCCAAGAGCGTATAAGGTGCTTTGCTTTTTGAAGAGAATCTGCTCTGAATTTACTGACCCTTATACACTGAAGTATATACATACATCCTTCGTACGGTCTAAATTAGAATATGCGGCTGTGATCTGGAATCCTGATCTAGTCATCTGGAATCAATCTAGTTTTCCGTATCGAGATACTGCAGCGCGTTTTCATTAAGTTTGCAACACGGTCGCTACCATATTTATCTACTGTCACATATGAGTCTAAATGCCTTTTTATAGGGCTTCTTACTTTAGAATTTCGTAGAGAATTACAATCAGCCCTCCTGGTGTATGACATTGTTAATGGATGCATTGACTGTCCTGATTTGCTTAGCTCTGTACCGTTTTATATTCCACGTAGGAATCTTAGGGTGGCTAGGCTCTTTGAGGTACCTTTTCATCGAACTAATTATGCAATGGCACTCTAACACGTGCTTTTGCTCACCTTAATAAAATCAATGTTAATTTTCAAAAACGGCATAATTCTTTTGTTGAATTCAGCAAGGACAAAATGCAGCTTAAACTTCTTATTTCTAGTCCAATAATATAATTACTATAATTTGTAATGTAATCTCTTCGTTTGTTTTTTGCAATGTACTATATTGTAAAACATGATTTTTTATTAAACATTTGTTTTACAACCACTAGTTTTTAAGTTCTCATGTTAGTCATAGTCTGGAAGGTTTTATGACCATAACCGAAACATTTAAATAAATAAAAAAACTTTAAAATAACAACAACTTAATGCTAAGTTTTGTTAGTATATTTATAGGTACATTACACTTATTAGACTAATACATTGATAATATTCAATATTAAAATATATTATGCAAGCAAAGCTTTAAATGAATACATTTCAATACCTTTGAAGTAATTTCACGAATATGTGTAACAATTAATTGTGATAAAATTATTTTAAGATTTATTTGGAATTCATAATCTATAGGATATACAAGAACGAAATGCGGGTAGAAATGAAGTTAACCAGCGTAAGAGATCATTCAAAGGTGTATACACACACACACACACACATATATATATATATATATATATATATATATCTATATATATATATATATATATATATATATATATATATATATATATCTATATATATATATATATATATATATATATATATATATATATATTACACTTATTAGACTAATACATTGATAATATTCAATATTAAAATATATTATGCAAGCAAAGCTTTAAATGAATACATTTCAATACCTTTGAAGTAATTTCACGAATATGTGTAACAATTAATTGTGATAAAATTATTTTAAGATTTATTTGGAATTCATAATCTATAGGATATACAAGAACGAAATGCGGGTAGAAATGAAGTTAACCAGCGTAAGAGATCATTCAAAGGTGTATACACACACACACACACACACACATATATATATATATATATATATATATATATATATCTATATATATATATATATATATATATCTATATATATATATATATATATATATATATATATATATATATGAAATTTTTTTATTTGACACATTGCTGTCACAATACTATTTTATATAAATGAAATTTATTTGTTGGTGGTTAAGCAATGTCTATATGGATTTCCTTGGTGCTTTACCAAATCGTCAGTAGACTTTAACACAGTTTTGAAAAGTTAAAAACCTCTTATCTTATGCATATACTTCCGAAAACCATGTGAGAATTCACAACTTGTAAATTACAAATTATTTTCAAAAATAACAACAGAATAAGAATAGTAGGTCTTGAAACTCATACAAAACTAAACCAACAAATAAAGTATATTCGATATGAATCTATTTTATTTTTCTACACCTTTATACAATCAGAAATCCATTGGATAACAAGAAAAGTATTTATAAGGCAAAATGAAAAATAAAATCTAAATCAAACTGTTATGAAATTTTTTTATTTGACACATTGTTGTCACAATACTATTATATATAAACAACAATGTGTCAAATAAAAAAATTTCATACCGTTTACAGTACTCTTGTAAGGTGGGATTCTGAAAATTAGTATATTTAATTGGTCTTCGAGCATGAACTGAATTGAAGCTGAGTTTAGAGACTTTTCGTTGTCTATGACAACCATTCTAGGTACTCCGAAATTAAATAGTATTCTCCTTAGCGGTTCTCGGATGTCTGCGACTGATCTGGAATTGATTGGGATAGCTTGAGCATATTTTGTGAGTTTATCTATTGCAGTTAATATAAAATGCTTTTCGGTGGACCAAATATCTATGTGTAGTCTTTCTCCGACATATTGAGGAACCGGGGTGTGTGATATGTTAGATTTATTGGGATGACGATCGTATTTTCCTTCTTTGCAAACTTTACATTGGTCTATTATTTTTTTTATTTTTTCGCCCATTTTTGGAAAATAATATTTTTCCAGGAGTTGCTTTTTATTTTCTCTTGCCTTCCTATGGGCTCTTTTATGGATCTTTAGTGATTCCTCCTCTTGTCTTAAAGGATCTGTCAAATCTTCTACCTTTGTTTGTGTATATCTAACTTTATAATTTAAAAAATTATTTGAATATATTGATTGAATTTGTCCCATAATATTTTCATTTGTGAACAACCCGTTCACTATATCTGGGTTAAGATATTTCTTCAGGATTGCTATAAGGTCTTCTAAATAATTTGGAGCTGTAATAATATGTCTATGAAATGTTGGGAAGGGAAGTTTAAACTGATAATCGCTTGTCTCTCCTATCAGTATAAAAATTTGGTTTTTATAAACGTTAACAGGACATTCTACTGATGGAATTAAATTTTCCCCTGAACTTTCATTACTGTGTACTGTAGATGTTAAGGCATTAATATTGGTAGTTTTATTACGTGGAGGTCTTGAAAGAGCATCTGCTACAACATTACTTCTGCCAGGCTTATAGTGGAGTTCATAATTATATTCTTCCAGTATAGCTTTCCAGCGTTTCATTTTCGAGTTATTATTTTTATTGCTCATAGCATAAGTAAGCGGTTGATGATATGTGTATATGATCACTTTAGCACGGTCATATCAGTATTTTCTAAGTGAATTCAATGACCAAATAATAGCCAACATTTCCCTCTCGTTAGCAGCGTAATTCTCTTCGTTTTTACTAAGAGATCGAGAGATAAAAGTTATTGGTCTATTTTCCTGACTAAGAACGGATCCTATTGCGTAGTTTGAAGCGTCCGTTGTCAGTTCAAAACGTTTGCTAAAATCTGGGTATGTCAAGATCACATCTCTTGATGACAATATCTCTTTTAGTTTTTCAAATGCTGTTTTTGCAGGTTTGTCTAGATCAATCGTTTTCTTACTAGATTGGTTTCGGGATACTCTTCCCTCTTAAGAGGTTTGTCAAGGGTTTTGCTACTTTCGCGTAATCCTTGACAAAGCGGCGATAATAACCGGATAGTCCAAGAAAGTATCGAAGATCTTTTAAAGTATTGGGATATGGAAAATTTATGATGGCCTCCACTTTCTTTAGGTTTGTTTGTATACCTTGGCAAGAAACGATAAATCCTAAAAATTCAACCTTATCCTTGAAAAATTCACACTTATCTAGCTGAACTTTCATGTTAGCTTCGTGTAAAGTCCGAAAAAATTTAATTATATCAATTATATGTTGATCCTCATCTGGGCTAAAAATGATTATGTCATCAATATAAACATAACACCTAACTCCAATATGAGAACGGAGAATATCGTCCAGCGCACGTTGGAATGTGGCTGGCGCATTCTTTAGTCCAAATGGTAAACGAGTGAACCGCTTTAATTGAAAACGCTGTTTTTTCTATGTCTTTGGGCTTCAAAGGTATTTGGTGAAACCCACTTTTTAGGTCTAAAACCGTAAAATACTTGCTTTTACCCAATTGAGCTATTACCTCATTAATCTCTGGTAAGCGATATTTGTCCGCTATGGTGACTGTGTTAAGTTTACGGTAGTATATCACCATTCTGTACTTTTTTTCTCCACTTGCGTCGATCTTCTTGGGTACAATCCATACTGGTGAATTATAGGGAGATTTTGATGGCCTAATAATACCATCATCTAGTAAAGTTTTCACCTGGGACTCTATTTCTTTTTTCAAACTCATGGGATAGAGATAAGTTTTCGAATAAATCGGGTTTTCAGTTTTCGTCCGTATTTCTCCTATGATTTTCGTAGTGTATGTCAACTTTTCGTCCGGTGTTGAAAAAAGATTAGCATATGTTTTAACAGCCTTCTTGAGCATGTCCTTTTGTCGTAGTGTCATATGGCTAGTTTGAATAGACGTCATGTTTATGCTGTCGGTTAAAAATTCTTTTAACAAAACTTTCTTTCCATCTCCTAATTTTATGTAGTTATGTTTAGTGTAAATAATAGCGTCAAGGTCCTTGAGTGTGTCGTTTCCGATGATGCCGTGAAAGGTCTTTAATTCTGGCCATAGAAAAAATTTTATTGGTAAGGCTGTTCGACCAAATAAATAAGTATTTGTATGAAAGCGAATTTCTACTTTCCCTGCAATCGAGTTTGCATAAAAGGTGTCTTTGTTTGGAATAGGAATTTTTACGAGATCTGGTCGTATGTAATTTTTATTCGAGCCAGTGTCGATTAGAATTTTAATGATTTGTCCATTGTCCATCCTGCATTCGAAATATCTTCCATATTTGGTGGACGAATTTAATCTAAAAAATGAATTTCTTCAACGTTATCATGTTTGTAGTCAGTATTGTCATTTCTTTCGTTGTCCATATATTCGTACAAAGACTGTTCGAATGATTCGTCCTCAACTTGTGTCTGCTCTAAATATGTGTCAATGTCATCTGTATCTTGCCTATCTACAGGATTATTCTTCTCAGCTTGTAAATTAAAATTTCTGCTGTGTTTTCGCGCTTCTGGGTGCTGTGGTGGTGGTCGCTTTCCATAAAGACCGTTGTCTGCTGGTCTATTCATGTAGTTAATATTACGAGTCCTAATACTCTGGTCAATGTCCATTGGTTCTGATGGTTTTCGTGCAAGAGGTCTCGGGGGTGGATGGTTGTGATATTTAGGAAAAGCTCCTTGATTTTGGTAATTGTTTCTATATGTTTGCATGGGAAGCTGTCTCTGAAATTGATTATATGGTTTGTTTGGCCTCGGCGGCGGTGGAATGTGTGTCAATTGCGGGTAAAATCTATCATGACCATTTCGTGGTGGGGAAGTTCAAAAATTTTGTTTTGATTTAACGTTTTGGGCATAATTTGTTCTAAAATTCTGGTTTTCCAGTTTAAGGCATAAGTGCAAGGCTTTAGGCAAATCGGTTGGCTCTTTCATTGCCAGCAGTCTGGGCAAGTCTCCTTTTAACCCTCTAATGAAGGCATCTAAAGCTTTATCCCTATATGTTTGGGTCAAGAGGTGTAGTGATTCTTGTCCTATGTCCATGGCGCTAATATTGTTGAGTATAAGAGATAGGTGGTTGTATACTTTTTGATAAAATTCCTGAACTGTTTCTGTACCATGAATCAAAGATCTTAATTGATATTCGAGGCTGCTAACATCCCTCTTGTCTGCGTAGTGCAGAGTTAGGCAGCGAGCAATACTTTCCCAGTTCAAGGGGGTATTATATGACTCCAGTATGGCTTCCGCATTGCCGACAATTTTATTCCTGATTATACTAAGAATTCCAAAATATTTTGGTGTTCCTTTTAAATGTTTAAAATTCGCTCAACAGACTTACGCCCGGCTGGTTGTCCAGCAAACTCTCTCAAACACCTAACTACATCTGGAACCCTATCTAAATCATTCAACAGAGCTACGTGTTGAGGATCAATTGCCTGATCTTGCTCGATTAGATGGTTCCTACCATTGTCTGCTACGTTTCTAGCCTGTTCCTGAATAGCTTCAGCAACCAATCTTCTTATTTCTGCCTGTATATCTCTCATATTAAATGCAACCTGATTTGGCTGATTTTCCTGCGCATTTATTATAGCTGGTCTGATCAAATTGCTTGGATTGGACATTTTCTGTTTCACTTTTCAAATACCCTTTGGAGTACAAAATGGCTAACTTTAACTTGTTAATATTTATTAACTTATTTTATTAGTAATGGTTTATTTTTTTGAAACTAGAGGGTCCCTTAGGAATCGTAGCTTCTTCTTTAATTAAAATTTTAAAATATGTTTTTATGTAATTTTTAGGCTAGTAAATTAATTTATTAATCTTGAGGGTCCCGTAGGAATCGCAGATTTTCATTCAGCTATAAATCTTAGTATAGCACTTGTTTTCTTTTAAATATTCATTTATATTAACTTAACAAAAGGATTTTTTCCTTACTTCTTTTAAAATATTTTTTTGATTACTATATTTAAGCAATATTTATATATTATTTTTCTTGTTCACAATGATTATTTTATTTAAATTTTTATTTTGTAAAAATTTTATCTAATTTCTTTACTAGGAGCAATGCATTTTTTTCACAATATCTAATTAATTGATTTAATATTTGCAATATAAGAATATACTTAATATTTGATGTGTTAACATCTACATATACGCGCGCCTCTAGGGCAGTAAACTATCAGTTTCAATACATACGCAAGTGTAAGGTGTAAGATGCAAGAGTATGTGTTTGTTCGTTGCTTGGTAGTCGGTATTGAAAGTGATTATGCATAGCAAAGAGAATAGTGACGTGGTTATAGGTACATATATAAAAATGAGATAGCAAGACAGCAATGTATGTAGCTTATGTACAAACATAACAATGTATGTATGTACATTAGTTTGGTGCTTTGCATTCTCTTTGTTTTTGTGGGTTTAATATAAAATAAATAAACAAAAAGGTGTTAACACATCGCCCGTGAGTTCGAACACTCATTGATTTTTTTTTATTGAAATTAATACATTATTTTCTTTCGTTCACTTTTTAATGATATAAAATTTTCTTATATTAACTTACAATAATAATATTAGTTGCATCCTTTTTTTGTGTTTGTAGCAGCGGCTGCTGAATTCCTCAGCTCCTTTTCGTCTGTTCCTGTTTACAGTTACTAAGGGGCCCTTTTGTTTCTGCTACCTGGATATGGATTGAATTTGGGGACCACGCGGATAAGCAACGTGCTATCTTGTAGGACGATTTACACTTTTCTTCACATTCTACCGGTTTAAGGGCTTATTGGTTATTTGAAGAATTTGTGTTACCGCGAGGTCCCTACTCGAGCGCCAATTAAACAAAAATTATATTATTTTTGTTTTTAAAATATGTCTCCAGCCCGAAGGTCTGAAGTGTACTTTAATTATTTAGAGTTGAATAATCACCAAACTTTAATTACAATATTTTATTTAACCCTTTCGGCCCCGCTCCTGAATCAACTGTCGGAAAAATTCTTTTTTATGATTTCCTTGGTTAGTAGATCTAAATTAAGGATTTTTGAAGATTTCGGACTTCTGGAGTTATTGGGTCACTAGATATTGGAAGTTGCTTATAAGCAACTTTGGGCCGTTGAGGAACTATTTAATGGCAATGAAAAAATAATATTTTTTTATTATTTATTTATTAATCAAGAATCCTTTTTGGTATTATAATAAACTAGGTATGATATTCTACAAAACAATTTTTACTGGTATTGCAACATAGGTGAACACCACATTTTACACATTTTGAGAGCGGTGTTCCCGTCTTGCATAGGCGGCATCGGCCTTTTCCTCCACATTCCAACCAATGGCCGCTTTTATCGTATCTCTTCGAATTCGGAGGATCATGATTAATTATATGGCGCTTGGAACTGGAACTAGACGAAAGAGAAGACGGAGACGACTGTGCTGAACTTATTTCCTCTTGTTCGAAAGTATTTCCACTGGGTCGTCTTCTTTTCCTTTGTACTGAACCTGAGGATGATGATGCAGCATTTAGCAACTCATTCGCTATTTCCATTTGAAATGTTATTAGTGGAATATGTTTTGCGCTCGGGTCCACCATTTTGAGGTGCTTGCGATACAAAAGCCTCGAATTGGTTACTGCCGTTCCCAAAGCCCAGTAAAATATTCGCATGTACCATTTAGCAGAGCGATGATTAATTTTATAAAGCTCCATTAGCATGTCAGAGAGATCAACTTTTGGATCAAATAGTTTTTTCCTCCATCGCAACGTAGACAATTCTACTTTTTCCGCCACAAAGCGCTCAGGCCTCTCTGGATACTCTTCGGCATTCTCTTCAGTGGCGATAACTTCTAGTAAGTCAATCTCGATTTCCTCACCTTTCTCCAAAATTTCTTTTAGCCCTTTCTCCAAAAATTCTGCCTCATCATCTTCACACTCCTCATCAGAAGACTAGTCCCAATCAAACTTCAGGGCAGCCTCTATATCTGCTTCACAAAGTCATTTGCGTGGTTTGGACATGCCTGCGATATCAATGTTTTTACTACCACCGTTACCCAAAGTTGCTTATAAGCAACTTCAATAAACAAAAAAATATTGCTCCGTAACAATGCAACTTTTTTAACTTTTTATTACAACTTTAATTGTTAAAACTGCGTACTTATTTTTTAAAATTATATTTTCTAAGTATTTTTATTTATTTTTTACTTTTTGCACTAAAATTTCAACACATGCGTTTTCCTGGACTTCACACCAAAGGATGAATTGTATTTATGTTGATCGCGACGTTGCTGCTACTTTTTTGTTGTTTTTTAGTTCTAAGAACTATAATCAACCAACTCTATGTGCACTTTAATGAGTTAGTTACAATTGTTTGAAATAAAACGGTACCTAAAAATCAAAGTTGCTTCTAAGCAACTTTGGGGGCGAAAGGGTTAATAATAACTATTGCTATGTTAACAAAATGCAACCTCAACAATGTTCTACATATTTTATTGGGACAGCTAATTAAGCGGAAGTATTGCAACACCAATTGCTTATTTCTTATGTTGTATCGCAAGCGTTTTATTTTGGCGCGTGCAAGTTTATTAACCTAAATGTTTATTTGATGGAACTGAATATATTTATTGTTAACTTATATAATAGTATTATGACAACAATGTGTCAAATAAAAAAATTTCATAACAGTTTGATTGAGATTTTATTTTTCATTTTGCCTTATAAATACTTTTCTTGTTATCCAATGGATTTCTGATTGTATAAAGGTGTAGAAAAATAAAATAGATTCATATCGAATATACTTTATTTGTTGGTTTAGTTTTGTATGGGTTACAAGGTCTACTATTCTTATTCTGTTGTTATTTTTGAAAATAATTTGTAATTTACAAGTTGTGAATTCTCAGATGGTTTTCGGAAGTATATGCATAAGATAAGAGGTTTTTAACTTTTCAAAACTGTGGTTAAAGTCTACTGACGATTTGGAAAAGCACCAATGAAATGCATATAGAAATTGCTTAACCACCAACAAATAAATTTCATTTATATATATACATATATATATATATATATAGATATATATACATATATATATATATATATATATATATATATATATATATATATATATATATATATATGTATATATAAATACTTTAGTATGTAATTAATGAAATATTTTTATGTATTAAAAATAATTAAGAAAACAATGTGGAAAGAAATATCTTTTATATATTTATTTCAAGCATTTATTAAACACATAAAACGTTGCTTTGAGTTATGCACCTCTAGTCGGTGTTAAGATGGGCACACACTTCGTTCCGACAGTTAACATAAAGACGCAACAGATATTTGGCTCGTTCCAAATGAACGTCGGTTATTGCCCACATACTAGCAGTTTTAACCGTACAGTTAAAACTGTACGGCTAAAACTGCAAAAAGAACGATGTCTATGGGGCCCTTTAAGTAGCATACACACTGGCAAACTTGAGTGACAGTCAAAAATTCATCATTTTTGAAGGATACGTTTGACTGTCTAGACTATCGATCATGTTCGACACTTAAACCGTCATTTCAGAATAAAATTTGACACACAAACATAGAAAATAACAAAGTAGGATTATTCGCGTCCATGTAGTGAAGTTAAAATTTTGTTTGTGAAGATAAAAACTTTGCTTAATAAGTTCTCTTATCATACACCTTGGCTTTGTTATATCACAGAGATAACGAGGGAAACAAGAAAAGTATGCAAATTATATTAGCTTTGTTAATAATGAATTCATTTAGTGACTTTTTTTATTATGTTTTAGCGAGTGCTAGTTTGCTTGTTTTAGCATCTCCCAACATACACCCTGGCTTTTTATATTCCAGACAATCAATAAATTGTAAAATTTATCAAATATGGCAAATAAGAAAATTGGATGTGCTTTATTATTAGTTTCATTAAGTGAAAATAAACAAAAAAGTAAAAATAGAACCAAAAGCACATTTTTTTTATATTTTTCATAATATTTAGTAGGTCCTCGTAGGATGGTTTTCACATCCCGCATCATATACTCTGGGCTTGTTATGTCCCAGAGACAACGTTGCATATCGTAGCAACATAAACATTCTTTAAGGAAATCACTGTCCATTTTTCCAATAATTTTTAATATGTGTTAAATGTTCATGCTACAAAAATAATTCTTGACTGACACTTTTTGGTACGCACTAGCAGTCGAAAACCAATATGGCCGCTGACTGTCACTCAACCGCAAAAATTTTCGTGGTTGACTGACGAATTTTATGCACACACTATGGATAAACCCACAATTTGAGCAAAACTGTCACTCAAGTTTGCCAGTGTGTATGCTACTTTAGACTAACACCACAAATCTCACTCCATCTTCTTCGGTCCTCTTCCTTAATAGGAACACGAAACAAATTTCCATCACCCTTTGGGTAATTAATTTTGCATACAAGGCAAATCGTCATTTTTTAAATCTTGTTTTTAATATTTTATATATTAACACAAATTAATTTAAGGCTCACGAAAATTGTATATATTATATATAATTACGTTTTATTTAAAAAAAAAAACAAACTTAAAATTTTTCAACATATATTTTTAAATGACTCGACAAAATATTTATGTATGAAAAGTCAGTGAATTTTGAAGGATTGGTTTTTAACGGACAGAGGCGAATCAAACTGTTGAGAATCATCTGCGCTAATAAGGTCACCTGTATTAATTCGCCTTGGGTCGCTCTATGGATTCGCCATGAGTTGTCATTAACGCTGCGATTACTCATGTAAGTAGTGGCATGCCATTATTGTATACGTATTATCAACGAAAAATTATTCGAAATAGTCGAATCTCATGCAATTTGCTTTTCTGACTACACATGCCATTGATAATTCATTTTCAAAATGTCGTCGAAGCGTAAACTTCGATTTTGATTCCATTTCAACTTTTTGTTTTGTTTGTTATGTAGATTTACCGAGTTCACCATATATGCGCATTTTTGGGGAAAAGGTTAGCATATATTATTATTAATATTATTATAATAATATTAATGCTCTTTAATTAACAAACTTGATATTTTTTATGCGAATTTCAAGAAATACTGCATAATAATACATTAAATAAGTTAAAACTTTAATTACAGTTTTACTGTAATCCAGAAAGTTTGCATTAAATTTTTGGCAGGGTAACATTGATTATCGTTTTGACATTTAGTGGCATGCAAGTGCCAAATTTTTACTCGCATGCAAAATTAGCTGCCACTAGAAAAAAATGTATGTGGATTAGAAAAAAGTTGTAAGTGTATTGACTCTTTCGAACTCTCAGTGGCATGTGTAAACACTAAGTAAAACTTTTAGCCGATTTTTATCTTTCATACCGCCGTCTAAAGTAGCATACACACAGGCAAACTTGGGTGACACTTTTGCTCAAATTGTGGGTTGATCGATAGTGTGGACATAAAATTCGTCAGTCAACCACGAAAATATTTACGGTTGAGTGACAGTCAGCGGCCATATTGGTTTTTGACTGCTAGTGTGTACCAAAAAGTGTCAGTCAAGAATTATTTTTGTAGCACAAACATCTATTATATATATTAAAAATTATTGGAAAAATGGACGCGGAAAGTGATTTCCTAAAAGAGTTTTTATGTTGCTACGAAATGCAACGTTGTCTCTGGGACATAACAAGCAGGGTTGCCACTCAAAATTTTTTTTTCCTACCAAATTTAATTTCAAAAACTACCAAATGGCATGTTTACCTACCAAAAAATAAAATAAGCAGTTATAAAAAAAAATAAACTTTGTTAAAAAAAAACAAAACAAGTTTATACATAACAATGTTTATAAAAATAAATAACAATTCATTTGTAAAAGAAACAATATTTTAAGTAAAAAAATAAATAAGACTTCATTAGTAAAAGTAAAAATTTATATTATAAAATTCTTCGACCTTATTTTTTATTAATTTATAATGTTTATTTAAACGAAAGGTCAATTATTTTTTAATTTTTATATCAAATTACACAATTTTATATATCCCTGAAGAAGCTACACAAAGAAGTGGCGAAATATTGGAATAAAAACATAATTTTTATATAAAAATCAAAAAATAATTGACCTTTTGCTTAAATAAACATTATAAATTAATAAAAGTAAAACTCTTAAGTGTTTATTTGGAAAAAGGTTTATTTTTTAAAGTCTCTTTTTGCTGACCATATATAGTGCGAATCAGTCTTATTTATCATTCCCTTGCACGTCATAATATTATTCAATCAAACCAACCTGTCCATGATGCCATACAACGCACAGAGTAACAGAGAGCCGGCAAGATTGATGTAACATCAAAAAGATGGCCATTAAGACCGAAAAGTTGCCACTTGTTATTACTGTCGCCTCTATGATGCATACAAAAGCTGATGACTAAAAATCAAAAAGCAATCATAGATGAAAGCTGATTATTAAAAATCATGCATGGATGAAAGCTGATTAGCGTGAAAAAAATATTAAAACTGAAATTGAAAAAAACTACCAAATTCACGACACAACCTACCAATCTACCAACGCATTTCAAAAGTACCGAATTTGGTAGGAAACTACCAAAAACGGCAACTCTGATAACAAGCCCAGAGTATATGATGCGGGATGTGAAAACAAAATCCTACGAGACCTTCTAAATATTATGAAAATATATAAAAAAAAATTGTACTTTTGGTTCTATTTTCACTTTTTTTTTTATTTTCACTTAATGAAACTAATAATAAAGCACATCCAATTTTCTTATTTTCCATATTTGATAAATTTTGCAATATATTTGTTGTCTGGAATATAATAAAGCCAGGATTTATGATGAGAGATGTTAAAAAAATTTTTAAACTATAATGCGCTCCAATTTTCTTACTTTCCTGATTGTCTGGAATATAAAAAGCCAGGGTGTATGTTAATACAAGCAAACTAGCACTCGCTAAAAAATAATAAAAACAGTCACTAAATGAATTCATTATTAACAAAGCTAATATCATTTGCTTTCTTTTCTTGTTTCCCTCGTTATCTCCTTGATATAGCAAAGCCAAGGTGTATGATCAGAGAACTTAAGCAAAGTTTTTATCTTCACAAACAAAATTTTAACTTCACAACATGGACGCGAATAATAGTATTTTGTTATTTTCTATGTTTGTGTGTCAAATTTTTTTTTGAAAGACGGTTAGATTGTCGAACATGATCGATAGTCTAGACAGTCAAACGTATCCTTCAAAAATGATGAATTTTTGACTGTCACTCAAGTTTGCCAGTGTGTATGCTACTTAAGATTGCCGAAAATAAATCGGCGGCGGCGTCTTATTGCGGCACAGTTCTCTTTATGTTACTTTTCTTTTCCAATTAATGAGCCAGAGACCTGCGCCGTGAGTTTTTCTCGGCGGCGGCGGCTGGTCGACAAATTTAGTAGACTGAATTTAACAACATAAGGCGTCTCGAAAAAAAAAAGTTCGCCGTACACCACAGAATATAAAGTATTGTTGCAAGGCAGTTTTGAAAAAAAATATTTTAATTTTTTTGCCGAAAGTAGGGGTCGCCAAACCACATTTTTCGTTATATCTTCGACATTTATAGTCCTATCTCAAAGTGTGATATATCGATGTTTTTGTCTTGAGGAGGCCAATATTTTGATTTAATAGTCATTAACCTCAAATATCTCATTCTAGTATTTACCTACCAGATCTCAGTTTCTACCACCCTATTGTCAGAAAATTAAAGCCCGCAAAAAATCATTAAACTTTTGTTAAAGAAGTTTTTCGATATTTCCAACAGAACTGTTAAAAAATACAATTTATGTTTTTTGCCGAATGTAGGGGTTACCTTTTTGAGTATTTTTGTCAGATTTTCTGTATTTACTGTCGGATCTCACAGTGCGATATATCGATGTTTTTGTCTCGAGGACCTCAATATAACCGTTCTAATAGTTAAGGCTGTTCTTATGAAATATTTCCATAATTCCGGTAGATCTATAAGAAAAAAATTCATGTTTTTTGTCGAGCCTAGGAAATGTGATTTTAAATTGATTTGAAATTGATTTGAAATTTTTCGTACAAAATTTTATACCCGGAAATCCATCTTTCGGTTAGACGTTAACGTTAGACGTTAAGTAAATTCGAATTAGTTTAAATCCTCTAATAATGGAAGTAGTACCGTTATTACTCTCATAGTTTATTTATTTTTGTATTATCCATGAAATATCTGTTGGAATTATCAATATTTAATCGTGTCGTGTCAAGAATTAATTTAAATAAACTAAAAAATGTCTTTTACTATCAGTGAATTAAACAACACTAAATTACCAACTAAGGGTGATGTTATTAATTTCTTTTTACATCTTCGGCATAACGCTGGTAGAATTCGAAAGCTGGGTGCTTTTAAACAAGAAGTTTTGAGAGGTATCATCATTTTGTGGCAGCGCGCAGGCATTCCAGTAATGTCGGTAAGTGGTGTTCGTAAAAGTTTGGATAAGCTTCTGAATGATTACTACAAAATGGTAAAATATAAATTCGAATACAATGTAAATGAGTGGAATAGATTGTTCTTAATTTCGCGTTCTAAGTGCGGTATTGAAAGAAATATTGCATGCAATTGCACAGCCTCTGATAAAATTCCAGACCACGCAAAAGAGTTTTTCATCGATCAGTGCGGTCCACGATTGTTGACTATAGATTATGTTGCTGATATGATGTCGACGAGTAGCAACGGTGAAGAAATGTCGAAGACTGTTGAATCATCTTATGGGTTGCGTGACGAATTTGTCAGCGTTGGGTATAATGTAGACAGTGAAGAAGAGCAGGAGTTTGAGGAAAATGTTAACCGATGAGCAACGCCTAGGCCACATTTTTTCCAAGCTCGAAAGCCGTGAAAAATATAGCCAACTTGGGTCATTTCAAAATATGATTAAATAAAATTGTTTTAATATACACAGATCTTTGAATTTTTATTGTATTGGTACAGATATTATGGTAAGTTCGAAAAGAGTGTATCACTATTTAAAAAAGAAGATACTAGGCAAAAACATCGATATATAATACTATAAAATCCGACGGTGAATACCGAATATATGATAACTGTTTAAAAAGTCAACCCCTACATTCGGCAAAAAACATAAATTATATTTTTTTAACACTTCTGTTGGAACTATCGAAAAACTTCTTTAACAAAAGTTTAATGATTTTTTGCGGGCTTTAATTTTCTACTATTAGGGTGGTACATTAGGGTGGTAGAAAATGAGATCTGGTGGTTAATACTAGAACGGGATACAAAATACCATTGACTATTAAAGCAAAACATTGGTCTCTTTGAGACAAAAACATCGATATATCACACTTTGAGATCCGACTGTAAATGCCGAAGATATAACGAAAAATTTATTTTAGCGACCCCTACTTTCGGCAAAAAAAATTAAAAATTTTTTTTTTTGAAAATGTCTTACAACATTACTTCGTATTCGGTGGTGTACGGCGAACTTTTTTTTTCTTGCCTATATGGCGAGACGCTCTAATATATATATATATATATATTTATATATATATATATATATATATATATATATATATATATATATATATATATATATATATATATATATATATATATATATATATATATATATATATATTATTATTATTATTATTTTATTGAGGAGTATTTGAATACCTTAAAAATTTTACATATTAGTTTGGTTGACATAAATACAAGAAAAATCTAAAGTGTTCTGAACTAAATTAGTTCTTATGAAATTTACAACATTTCTTCGAAATACATTGCTATTTTGTTCAATTTTAAAATCATTTGGCATCATGTTGTAAGGTCTAAGTCCTCTATGAAACAGCGTTCGCTTCATCGTAGTAGTATTAGCCTGTTGAAGTCTGAAGTCATTAGAATTTCTGAGGTTATACGGCTGAGCTTCTCATACGTACGTTGTCTGGTCAGTTAAATATTGCGGCACATCTCCAATTTTCAGTTTCTGGATAAAATTTATTGTGTTCAGTTGCAGGCTTTGTTTAACATTTAACCATTTTAAGGTTTTGAGCATATAATTTATTGATGTTAATGGATTACATTTTAATATCACACGCATTGCTTTATTTTGAAGTTTTTGTAGTCGTGTAATATGTTGATCATTGCAGCTGGAATACAGGATTGTTGACATGTATTTAAAATGCGGTTTAATAATTGTGTTGTATATATATATTGACATTATTGTTGATACTTTTTTTTTTAAACGTTTAAAAAATCCTTTTCCCCTATCTTCTTACATATATATTCAATATGGTCGTGGAACTTTAAATTTTTATCTATTATAAAACCCAAATATATAATGCTCTTGACTTTTTCTATTGTTATATTGTTTATTTGAAATGTTTTATCGGTGCTCATATTAATTTCCATCAGTTTTGTCTTATTTTCATTCAGCTTTAATCTGTTCATATATAACCATTTGTTTATTCTGCATATCTGCAGTTAAATTTTCATAGCACATATCTTCTGCCTGTGCCTCCGTAAAAATTAGTGTGTCGTCGGCATACATAACTATTTCACACTTTTCCATTATTTTTTCAATATCATTTATATAAATAATAAATAGGAGAGCCCCTAGAATTGAGCCTTGCGGCACTCCGTATTCATTTCCTATCGCTGATGATTTAATATTATTAACTTTTGTTTTCTGTTTACGATTTTCTAAATATGATCTAAACCATTTTAACTCAGTGTCTTGGATACCGTATTTATAAAGCTTTTGTATTAATATATTCCTGTCTATTGTTTCGAATGCCCGTTTAAAATCAAGAAAAGTAGCCAATATTTTATAATTTTTCTTTACACATTTCCATCTGTTTACTAAATAGTTCACCGCTGTTTCACAAGAATGTTTCTTTCGAAATCCTGACTGATACCTAGATAGCAAGCAATTATTTTCCATATAATCTTCTAATTGATTTTTAACCACCTTCTCCATCACCTTCTCACACAGTTGTAATACATTTATTGGACGAAATTCTTCACATTTGTTTGAATTTTTAACTTTTGCAACTGGTGTTATCATCGATTCTTTCAAATTTTCGGGAAAAGTTCCTGTTTCCATTGATTTATTAATAATGCCCAGCAAAATATTGCCAGTTCTATCTATGTATCGATAATTATGGTTTTGCTAATTCTTTTAAAGTCTGGTTTGTTATTTATACTCTTTACTATTGCTTTTAATTCTAGAATAGATATTGCACGGAACTTAAATCGAGAGTTTATCACAGGTATCAAATTTTTGTATTGCACATTTACAATTGAGTCTCTTATTTCCTTAATGATCAATAAAATGCGTGTTAAAGTTTTCAGCTATTTCCAAATTTTTCTTATGCTCTATTTGATTAAATATCACAGTTTTTATCATATCTCTAGGTTTTTTTAAGACAAGTTCTTTTATGACACCCCACATTTCTTTTTGGTTTCTAGCGATTGCAATCTTATTATTTATATAATTACGTTTCTCATTTTCAATTTTTGTTTTATATATATTTCTTATGGTTTTATATGTTGCCCAGGATGCGTTAGTATTGCCAATTATGGCTCTTTGGTATGATATTACTTTTCTTGCTTTTAGATTTCTTAAATCGATACTAAACCACATATTCTTATTGCCTTCGTTAATTTGTTTTTTTACAATAAATTTTGCTACAGTAATTTCCATACATTTATCAAAGTTTTCAACCTGTTCGTTAACATTCAATATTCGATTATATTCTAGTACTGAACTTAGTTCATTTATATATATATATATATATATATATATATATATATTATATATATATATATATATATATATATATATATACATATATATATATATATATATATATATATATAAATATATATATATATATATATATATATATATATAAATATATATATATATATATATATATATATATATATATATAAATATATATATATATATATATATATATATAAATGAACTAAGTTCAGTACTAGAATATAATCGAATATTGAATGTTAACGAACAGGTTGAAAACTTTGATAAATGTATGGAAATTACTGTAGCAAAATTTATTGTAAAAAAACAAATTAAAATATATATATATATATGTATATATATTGTATATATATTATCTATATACATACATATATATATATATATATATATATATATATATATATACATATATATATATACATATATATATATATATATATATATATATATATATATATATATATATATTGTCGTTTGCACCCTATGAGTGGTAATGCAGTGTCTATCAGCTGTGTAGATGTGTTGAATTGGCAAATGGTTTGTTGATATTTTTGTCCTTTTTGTTTACGAGAATGGGAAGGCGGGAGTTTTTGTTGATATGTATGAAAAGAAAGGTAAATAGGGAAAAAGTGGTATGAAAGGGGGGTTGTTTATTTGGAAGAGGCCCATTCTGAAAGTTAACTTTTGGAGTCAAGTTCTTGAATATATAGCCCTTTTTGAAGTCGAATTTTGAAAGATATAAATGTTTTGGCACTTTTTGTTTTGGGTTGGTGAAGAAGTTTAAGTTGGATTTAAGTGGACTAATATGATTTAACTGAAGAAATTATAAAAAAACAAGGCAACTGAAATTTAGATGTTAAAGAAAAAGAAATTAATTTAAAATATAAGTAGAAGCTGCGAGAAAACTGAAAGAAATAATTTTTAAAAGAAAAAAAGGAAAAGCAAAAAAACAAACTAAATTTTTACATAAACCTATACGTTGGAAAAAACTATATCTATGTGTACATATATAATGAAAGGAACAAATTCAGAACGTAAAACCAACCTTTTTATGTGTATAACAAAAAAACAGCAAAGCGAAAACCCCAAATCCAACCTAAATATAAACAAAAACAGACAATTAAAATTATCAAGAGCAAAACTTATAAGAGAAAGCAGCAGGAAACCTTGGAGCGATACGGCAACAGCAACATTTTTGAGGAGACGGTCTATTGGAGCTGCAGCTGAAACTGGATAGATAGCTAAGCCAAGAGGGAAGGTAGCGAAGAAATCGTATATCGTCAAACAGGTATCGTGCCATATCACTTATTACCCGTACAGGACAGAAACTGAGACGGACGGTTTATACGTATATGTATTTAATTTTTGTAGTTTTTGTGGAGGGAAAAGTTTCCGCGGGGCTTGCCTTTTTGCCGCGTTTTTAAGCAAAAAGGGCGCGAATAGTTAGGTGAGCTCATCATAACAGGCGCGTTTGTGATAAGTTGCCGGGATTTAGAATATCCTAAAGCAAGGTTTCGGCATTAAATATATATATATATATATATATATATATATATATATATATATATATAGTTTTTTTATTTTGTTTGTACCTGAGACGACCGAACGTTTAATATAGGACACGCCACTTACGGACGGCCGTGACCTGGATGAAACAAGTTTTTTACCATTTTGGTGTCTCCATTTTGGTTTTGTTTGGAGATTATTGAGTTTTTTGCTTTTGTAATTCTATTTTAAATTCCATAATTTTGTTTAAATTAAAGCCAATTAAAATTGTTTCTAGTAATTACTTTTGTTTTTGATTAATTTGATTTTAATAATTTTGTACAATTTAAATTTCGATAATTTGGTTCAAATTTTTATTTTTTATATTTTGTTTTTTTATTTTTGTTTGAGATTTTCCATTGAATACTTTTTTTTTATATAATTCTTTTGTCTAATTTTTTTTAACCTTTTTTCTTTAATAAATAATATATTTGTTTGAGTCTTGAGGTTAATTTATATTAATATTTGATATTCGATATTTCGCTAACCATCGGTTAGCTTCTTCAGGAAATTATTTAGTTTTGTCAAAAATTTTCTTTTCAATTAGTATATACAAAATTTTTTTAACAACATAAATCAAAAATTCTAAATATTAAAAAATACTAACTCTAAAATGTGTAAATAGTTTAAATTAATACAATTTTAAATATTAAAACATACTAAATCTAAAATGTATAATTATTATAAATTTTAATAATATATAATAATATAATGAAAACCGATGTGTGTGTATTAACTACAATTCTTTTAATGTTGTGTAATTAAATAAATATTATATATTAGTAAAATTTTAAATATTAAAACATACTAACCCTAAAATGTATAAATACTATAAATTTTAATTATATATAATAATATTATGAAACCGATCTGTGTGTTAACTACAATTCTTTTAATGTTACGTAATTAATTGTAAACAAAATTATAATTTTTTTTTTTTTTTTTTTATAAAAAATTTTTTAAACATAATAAAAATATTAATATAAATTAACCTCAAGACTCAAACAAATATATTATTTATTAAAGAAAAAAGGTTAAAAAAATTAGACAAAAGAATCATATTATAACAGAGTCCGTTGTGAAAAATAAGTAGGATGAATTACGGATACTTAAAAAGAAAACCGTATGCTAGATTTTGGATTCATAAATATGAAGCAGTAAGGAACAAAGTAATTAGAACTAAAGCAACAATTACATTTTTGATGAGATGCAGAAATTCTGGAATTATACCAAATTTTATCAAGAATTCAACAAAAAACATCACAAATATATTTAGAGAAAATGGATCAACATCTATAAATAGTCCGATTTCAAGATTTATTGAAGATTTTCAAAATAAAATTGTAAGATTTTCTTTAAAAAAATCTCATGAAAAACTGAAGCAATTTCAAAGAGAGATGAACGTTATAACGTCAAATTTAAATGTGATTTTTACAAGAGATGAAATGCAACAATTTGTAATATTTGAAGAAAGAATAGGATTTTCAGTTAGTAAAAAGGTAAATATAAAACATAAAAAGAAATTTGAACATCTCAGGTATTTACAAGAGAAAGAACTACATATTAAATTTAACAAAAAATGGTTTGTGAACAAAACAAACTTAGATATACCAAAAGGTATACAGTGGATTCTTTCTCTAGGCCAAAAACATGCCTTACCAGTCAGTAAAGAAGAATTTCCAAAATTAAAAATGATAGCTGATGGAGAAGATTTTATTAAAACTATTGAGAATAGGGAAGAACAAGAAATAGCAAGAAACAGATTTACAATAATTATTAATAATCACTTAAATAAAATGAGGATTAATAATAGAGATAGGTACACATTAGAAAAAGTGAACGAAACTAAAAGATTTTTAAAAAAAAATAGAGATATATTAATTCTTAAATCTGACAAGGGTAATACAACGGTTGCAATTAATAGACATGATTATAATCTAAGAATTGAAAATATTTTAAGTGATAACTTTAGTTATAAAACTCTGAATAGGGATCAGACAGGAAAACTACAAAAGAAAAATAATGAATTAGTAGAAGAACTTTTCAAAAAGAAGATAGTAACAACACTGGAGAAGAATAGACTTAAAACAATGACTGCAGTAGCTCCTAGATTGTATGGGCTACCTAAAATTCATAAAGAGGGATTTCCATTGAGACCTATTTGTTCATTTATAAATTCACCATCTTATGAACTTAGTAGATATATTACAAATATTTTGAAAAAAATCAATGAAAAATCGGTATATAATATAAAGAATTCATTGGATTTAAAAGAGAGATTAAAGAAAATTAAGTTAGACAAAAATGATAGACTTATTTCATTTGATGTAGTGTCTTTGTTTCCAAACGTCCCAATAGACTTAGCTATAAATGCAATAGAGGAAAAGTGGACTTTATTGGAAACATTTACTAAAATAGATAAAAATTTGTTTTGTAGAATTTTAAAATTTTGTATAGATGACAATAGATATTTTAAATGTGATGACAAATTTTATTTTCAACAGAAAGGATTACCTATGGGTTCTCCAGCATCACCAGTTGTAGCAGACATTGTTATGGAAGAGTTGTTAAATACATGTATTAACAATCTTGACATTAAACCTAAATTTATTACAAAATATGTAGATGATTTGTTTTGTATTATATCTGAGAATGGAATTGAGGATATGTTAGATACATTAAATAGTTTTAATAGTAATATTACATTTACAATTGAGAAAGAATGTAATTTACAGTTGCCTTATTTAGACACGTTAGTTATGAGGAGAGATAACAATATAGTAATGGATTGGTATCAAAAGCCAACAGCTTCAACTAGGATAATTAATTATTATTCCAAACACAGTAAAAGAATTATAATTAATACAGCAAAAAACTTGATAGAAAAAGTCTTAACAATTAGTGATAGCGCATTCCATATAAAAAATAAGAGAAAAATTAGAGAAATTCTTATTGAGAATGACTTTCCAGAAAAATTTGTTTATAGTTTAAAAAATCAATATAAGAAAAGGATAACAAATAATACAAATAATAACACAGAACCAAAATGTTATAAATCATTAATTTACATACCAGAAATGTCAGAAAGATTAGAGAAATCAAATATATTTGATACTCAAAAATATAAAATGGCTTTCAAAACATATAGTACCAACAATAAACTATTTAGTAATATGAAAGATAGAGTGACAAAATGGGATAGATCAAATATAGTTTATAAAATACCATGTAAAGGGAATGGATCTGTCAATTGTAATGAGGTATACATAGGTACAACAAAAAATAAATTAAAAACCAGAATAACAGGACATAAAAGTAATCAAAAATATAGACACATTAATTCAGAAAAAACAGCATTATCATCTCATTGTTTTAAATTTAATCACTATCCTGACTTTGAAAATGCATCAGTTTTAAGAACAGAAAGTAATTATAAACGAAGACTTTTGTTAGAAATGTTAGAAATTATTAATATACCTGTTAGAGAACGAATGAACTTTAAGATAGATACTGACAATTTAGCTCAAAACTATAGATATTTAATTCATAGAGATTAAGTTATTAGAATTATTTGTTTATGTTAAATTATATAAACAATATATAAAATATTTTGACATATGCATGCATGTATAAATTTAAAATTGATAATAATAATTATGTTAAATTATTTGCGTTGTATGCATATGTTAAGATAATTTACCATAAGCTTTATGACGTATTATGTTTAAAAAATTTTTTATAAAAAAAAAAAAAAAAAAAAATTTATAATTTTGTTTACAATTAATTACGTAACATTAAAAGAATTGTAGTTAACACACAGATCGGTTTCATAATATTATTATATATAATTAAAATTTATAGTATTTATACATTTTAGGGTTAGTTTGTTTTAATATTTAAAATTTTACTAATATCTAATATTTATTTAATTACACAACATTAAAAGAATTGTAGTTAATACACACACATCGGTTTTCATTATATTATTATATATTATTAAAATTTATAATAATTATACATTTTAGATTTAGTATGTTTTAATATTTAAAATTGTATTAATTTAAACTATTTACACATTTTAGAGTTAGTATTTTTTAATATTTAGAATTTTTGATTTATGTTGTTAAAAAAATTTTGTATATACTAATTGAAAAGAAAATTTTTGACAAAACTAAATAATTTCCTGAAGAAGCTAACCGATGGTTAGCGAAATATCGAATATCAAATATTAATATAAATTAACCTCAAGCCTCAAACAAATATATTATTATTTTTATATAATAAACATGTATTTTGTTTTTATTTGAAATTGTAGTAGTTTTTAGAATGGAATATTAATTTGATTTTATGCGTAAGTAAGGGACAGGAAAGATGCCAAGGAATCGTCATTGGGACATCCAATAAAGGACGATGTGATGTCACGGAGGAGCCGCAAGGTTCCTAAGGCGAGGGTGAATTCCTGGCAGTCCAGCCGCCAGAGGGTTTCATTTGGTTTGTATGTTGTGTAAGTGTACTGAAAGGGAGTAAACGTGTGTTTGTTTCGGGCTCTAATTCAAAAAAAAAAGGAATTATTATTTTGTGCACAAAACAGCTTGCACCACAATGCTGGTTTTTTTTTATATATATATACGTGTTGTGGTTTACTAGACTGGCTGGCAAGATCCCACCCAAGACGGCGAGCTCTAGCCGGAGCAACCGCCAGAAAACCAGCGCAGCCGGCAGTCTGGTAACGTAGTTGTGTCTGTTGGCAAGTTTTGCGGCGAAGGTGCAGACACAAAACAGATGGCACACAAAACCATCTGTCCAATATAAGCATCAATACATCATAACACACATGATACTCATTAAATATATTATAATATATATATATATATATATATATATATATAAATATATATATATATATATATATATATATATATATATATATATATATATATATATATATAGTCGACTCTTGATAATTTGAAACTCGTTAATTTGAATCTCGCGGTAATATGAACTGTTTTCCAAGTCCCTTGAAAAACACTCAATAAATTGAAAAATATCTATGTAATTTGGTCCCCTCAATAATTTGAAATTATATGAATGGCATTTTAATCGCCGACTCGCTATAATTTGAATTGTTTGGCTCTACGCTCTATAATTTGAATTATTTTAATTGCTGTGTTTATGCAAAATATACAATAAATAAAACAACCATTTATTTTAGTTTTTTGCGATGTGCTACAAAAATGACATCTTGCTAGCCAACGTTCTATAATTTGATGTTCGGTTATTCTAAGCTCGTTAATTTGAACTCCTAATGTGATTTTGTTTCTGTTTTTTAAAGAAATTTAAGTCATTTGCTTTAGTTTCTGTGCCACGATTTTAGTTAACATCGACAGTTTCTAACATAAAAAATTAAATATCTTTGCTTTGCTTTTGCGGAATTTAGTGCGTGCAAATGGTTTTGCTTTTTTTTTATGAAAACTCTTGTTAATTTGAGTTTTTTCTGTCTCTCTTTCGATATTTTGAAGCACAGAATACGGCTATGTTTTGAAGTCTCGTTAAAATGAAAACTCGATTATTTGAACTTTTTCTCTGGTCCCTTCAGTTTCAAGTTATCAAGAGTCGACAATATTACGTTTGTCGAAAAACATTATGCATGTAGATACCATATACCACAGACATAATCCATATACCATGGCGTAATAAAACCAGATGGCAGCGTAAGGGCTACTAGTACAACAATACAACAACATAGGTGTTTTTGTTTGTGTAATAGAGTTGAGATTGTCAAAACAATGAGTTAAGACATAAATGTCAAAAGCGTAAGAAAAAGAAGCATTTAAAATTTAAGAAATAAAATATCTTGCATCATGCCAACATACAAAAGTGAAGAAAAAGTAAAAAAAAATGATTTAATCAAAACACAATATTTTCTTGTGACCTGAAATCGGAAATTGGTCTATATATGATATGATCTAATTCTTCAAAAAGTTATCACTGGATATAAGCGATCGCTTTGTGAATTGCTTTTGGCGCATGCTACTCCACTTTTCCATTGTTATGGAGCACTTAGGCACACGAAAATATGAACAGGAAAATATTTTTTTTTTCACAGCTCACAAAAAGGCATATTTTTATAAAATTTGATAATTAATTTTGACCAATTAAAGAAAAACTATATAGTTCCACTATGAAATGCAATATAATTGCAATATTAAACGATTTTGTTCCAAATATATTGAAAACACTTTTAAAAATAAATTTGAAAATAACAGAAAAAACGACTGTAGCAAACATAAAACACCTTTTATCGTGTTTAACTAGTTTTTTTATCTAGATTGTTATTATTATTATTATTATTATATTCTTTTAGTTCTCTTTTTTCACAACAATAATTTAAAATATTCGTTTTTCAATAAACAGTTTTTATTCATATATCAGCTCTGAACATATATAGTATATGTATAATTACGCCGTACTTTGACAGTTTAAACTCACAACAATGTATATATACATATAGCTGCAATGTTGTGTTTTTCAAATTTTTCAATGTCGGAAAAAAATTGTGTGATTATAACACTGCGACCACACGAGCAACATTTCGTGTCTTGATACAAGCAATAACGTCGGCAGAAACGCGACGTTAATTGCCAATGTTCTTGCTTGTATATCTTGATGGCGAACACGAACAAATCTTAAAACATTATAACTACCCGTCCACACGAGCAATAAGTTTGGCAATTATTGCCATGGCAACCGTCAAATTTGATTGCCGACACAAGATATTAACGTGTGGACCACATGAATATATGTTAGAACACATATTTGGCAACAAATGTTATAATACATTGCCGAGCAATAATCTTTTAACACATGCTGTCAAATTGAATTGTAATTTGATTGAAATTTTTGTCTTATAAGAAAATAACACTGTTTATAATGTTTTAAGATTTTTACGTGTTCGCTACCAAGATATACAAGCAAGAACATTGGCAATTGACGTCGCGTTTCTGCCGGCGTTATTGCTTGTATCAAGACACAATATGTTGCTCGTGTGGTCGCAGTGTAAACAGTGTTGTTTTCTTATAAGACAAAAATTTCAATCAAATGACAATTCAATTTGACAGCATGTGTTAAAAGATTATTGCTCGGCAATGTATTATAACATTTGTTGCCGAATATGTGTTCTAACATATATTCATGTGGTCCACACGTTAATATCTTGTGTCGGCAATCAAATTTGACGGTTGCCACGGCAATAATTGCCAAACTTATTGCTCGTGTGGACGGGTAGTAAGGTGATAGGAAAATTTCGTTTATATGTACTTTATTGAATATTATTTAAAGTGAAGTAAACAAGAAATATATGATATCCTTTTCAAAACAATGAAAAATCAGGTTATCCTTTATGAATTATTGCGACAATCGGCGGCTAACTTTAAGCCGATTTCAGCCTTATAAAGATCGGCGGCGGCGGCTCACCAAAATGATTCGGCGGCTCGGCTTAGCCGGCTCAAAGGCGGCTGGCGCATGTCTCTGTAATGAGCACGTTTGCAACGTTTAATAATTTGTAACAAAATTTCGATTGATTATAGAGAAAAATGACAGAAAATAAACAAACTGCTTTAAATGATGCAGTTCCAACTGCAGAAAATGGAACAGGGGCGCCGAAAACTGCAAAGCAAATTGAAAAGGAAGCTAAAAAAGCAGAAAAGTTAGCTAAACTTCAGGCAAAATTGGATAAAAAAGCATATCCCTCGCATGTAGCTACGGAAAAAAAGGAAAGGTGTGAGGTAAATTCTACCAATATCAAAATGATTAAACTAGAAGTAGGGATAGAAAATGTTTATATTACTAGATTTAATCTATTCCAAGGAGATTAACTGCCTGTGTTATAATGACTAATGAATTCTTTCATACAAAAATACATTAAAATATTTTATAAATTGTTTTTGGTTCAAATGCATTTATACAAAAGAAGAAACTTTCGACAGTAACAGAAGATATTAAAAAATCATGCTCAAAGCATTAAAATATTTTTAACACATACTATGTTAATAATTTTGGGAACAAATATACATCCCGTATCATGCTCCGCTTTTCATGAAATTTTTGTCATGGTTAATACTCTTAAATCTAAGAATTATGGTAAAAAAATTTTGGAGCGGACGTTCTTAGTTTTGGAGTTATAGGCCTCTAAAGTTAAAACATATATCTGCCCATAATATCCCCCAAATTAACGCTACCTCATTGATATGGATATCTTTGGAAAGGTCTTGTAAATACCTTTCAAACAGCATATAACAGTTAAGATGGTACTGATTTCGAAAAGCTAGGGGCTAATAAAAATTTTTTATTTGATATTTTTGGCTTAAAAAACTTTATGAAACTTTTGTCATGGGTAGTACTCTTAAATCTAAGAAATATGGTAAAAAAATTTTGGAGCGGACGCACTTAGTTTGGGAGTTATAGGCCTCTAAAGTTCAAACATATATGTGTCTATAACTTCCTTTATATTATTGCTACATAGTTCATATGAATATCGTTGGAAAGGTTTGATAAATACCTTTCAAATCGATATATAACCTAAGGTTCTACTGATTTGGAAGGGATAGCGGTTAAAAATGCATTTTTTACAAAAGTACCGTTAAATCGAAAATGGGTCTATATAGCGGTATTTTATTATATAGTAAAATGAATAGAAGACATTCACACCATTTGACACCTATATCATAAATATCTGATAAGGAATGAAGACACTACAAAGGAATTAAAACTTAGAATAAGGCCAGGTATGATTTTACTGAACGTTAAAACATTTGATACAGATGTAAAAACAAGCCTGAGGCCGGCAATGCAGAAAATCTTTACTCAGCGAAACCACTGTTCGACATACATAGAGGAGAAAATCCGTAAGCCCGGCCGAAGGCCGGCAATGCAGAAAATCGTTGCTCAGCGAAGCCACTGTTCGGCATACATAGAGGAGAAAATCCTTAAGCCCGGCCGGGGGCCGGCATTGCTGAACATCTTTACTTTACAATTAAAGGATATAAATGGCATATATACAAATGTACAAGGAATAATCAACAACTTTAATCAGGTAGAAGCAATTGCAGATATAGAAAAACCACATTTTATAATATCAGAAACACATCTAACAGGCAATGTAGATGAAGCAGAAATACAGTTACCAGAATTCTGTCAATTAGCAACATTATCAAATTCTACTAGAACCGGTGGCGTAATGATATATTATAACAAATGGTGGGATGTAAATATATTGTATGAAAGAGTTTGTGATTTTAAATACTGGATTTGTGCATATACCGTAAAATACCAAAACTATTCGATGATATTTGTAGGATTGTACTGATCACCAAAAAGTCAAGAGGCTGAATTTTGCGATATATTTGAAGAAATAATTGAAGACCTCAGTGAAAAAAATAAAGACATAGTTATTGTTGGAGACTTTAATATTGATTGGTCAAAGGACAGTGGTTATAAGAAAAAAATAGAATGTATAATTAAAGATAACGGGTTAAAACAAATAAATAATTTTACTAGGATAACGAAGGACTCAAGAACAATAATAGACTACGTTATAACAAATATAAAAAAAATATAAGTGCAAACATCAGTAGAAAGAATAAAATATCAGATCATGAATTAGTAGAAATTAAAATAAAGAATGTAATTAATTCAAATAATAAGAATAAGATTAGAATTTTCAAATACAAAAAAAAATTATTTAAAAGAGAAATCAGCACATTAATTAAGTATGAAGAAGGACAGAATCTAAATTTTAATGTAAACTCATTTGATGAAGTTATTGAAAATACAGTAGAAAAGCTTTCGATAAATAAAATAATATTTGAAAAGAGTTTGAAAAATACGTGGTTTAATAAGCAGTTGCAAATACTAAAAAAGAAAAAAATAATAAAATACAATAGTGCTAAAATTCAAAATACAAGTGCAGCATGGAATGAGTATAAGATAGCAAGAAATTCATATAAAACAAAACTTGAGTTTGAAAAAAAATACTATATTAATAAAAAAATATGTAACTCAAAAGATGAAAAACAAATGTGGACAAATATTAAAAATTTAGTACTAAAGAGTAACCGAAATGTGATAAAGTCAGTGATATTTCTTTTCAAATGGAAAGAGAAGAGAAGCAAAAGAAAAAGCTCTGGAGAAAATAAATAAATTAAAATATTAAAGCGTTTTAAAAAATAGTAAAAAAACCATTTAACATTTTAATAATAAATAAACTTTAAAGAAACATAAAAATTCATACAAAAAATATAATATTGGTTTCGAAATAAAACTTTAAATAAAAAGTCAGCGGCGAAGTCGTTTATTGAGAAACATGGCTGAGTGCAGTAAATGCACATCAGCAATTAGAGGCGAAAGTGGAATTAGATGTAATGGCGTATGCGATAAAATTTATCATTTTACGAAAAAGTGTGCTGGAATTGATCAATATTCCGCAAAAATTATTGATGAGGATAATTTTGTTCGATTTATATGTGATGACTGTCTGCAGTATATACATAACGTTGATCATGCTTTAAAAGAAATCCAGGATAGTGTTAACAAAAACAAAGTAAATTTAATGGAATACAAACACGAATTTGATATCTGTTTAAAACAAAATGAGTTGGAAATAAAATCATTATTGGAGGCAATAGAAAAAAGATACGATGAAAGATTTAAAAAAATAGATAAAGTTCAAAAATTTTGTGAAAATAATGTTGAAGAAGTAAAGAAACTTTTCGGAAATGTAAAGGAAGTGGAAAATACAAATAAAGATATGATCAACAACATTGAAAAACAAAATATGAGTATGTGTAATGAAATAAAGAAGATGGTAAAAGACACAAATGTAAAAACAAAAATGTCATATGCTCAAACTCATGATACAAAGAAAACAAAGATAATGCAATGCGCAGGTCCGTTATGTTTGTATATGAATCAGCTGTTTTGTGTGACGTCACACCCTTTAATAAATTTTTTGTGAGAAAGCAGTTTATTTAATTTGAGCTAATAAAATTTAATAAATTTACATTCTAATATTAAAATAAAAGTTTAACTTGTGAAAAAAAGCAAAATGAAGTGCAGTGTTGTAAATTGCAACAAAATATACAAAAGTAATGCGGCTGAATGCAGTTTTTTTCAATTTCCAACAGACGGTGCCCTTCGAAAGAAATGGATTAGCTTTTGTGGCCATAAAAGATTCAATCCAGATAAATCATTGGTCTGCATGCAACATTTTAAAGCGGAGGATTTCGCCAATACGATGCAGTATGAAATGGGTAATAAAAGTACAATTATATTAATTTTAGAGTTGCAATATTCATATATGTTTCCGAAGGTTTTTCTAAAAAAAGATTGCTAAAGGTAGGTGTAGTCCCAACAATTAACAGTGCGTTAGCCCAGGCCGATGAGAATACTTACCGCGTTTTAAGAATTGAGCGGAGGACTAATAAAAAAATTGTTGAAGATATTTTAAAAAATCACCAACAAAAGAATATTTTGCAGTCAACTGAAAATATACCTGTAGGTACATCGGAAAGCATGGGTGAAATTAAAACTTTGGAGTCAATTCAAAATGAACATGCAATTATTTTTATACTTTTAAAAACATACAAAATAAATAAAAAAACAAATTTGTAGTGGTCGCAGCAAAAAATAATAACTTTTTACAATAAAAAAATGTAAACAAAATTTTTCCATACCATTTACATGTGTTTGTGTGGTAGTGTTTATATTTATTTGAGGGTGTGACGTATATGCGCAGAAGAAATGTGTTTTTAAAATTTCTTTGCATTATCTTTTCTTCTTTGTATCATGGCTCAAACTGTCGCAAATAACTTAGTGATGCCAGATCTGTCAAAAAATGTCCCCTTAGTTATTAAACCCAAGGAAAAACAAAGTATAGAAAAAACAAGGGCAGAATTAAATGAAAAGGTAAACCCAGTAAATTTTAAAATAACTAACGTCGAAAATAGAAAAAATGGAACTTTAGTGATACAGACCGTGGATACGGAAGAAAGAGAAAAAATTAAGGAAGCTATAGAAAAGGAAATAAGTGAAGACTATGAAATAAAAGTTCCAAAACAAAATGAGATGCATATATTGATCACAGACATGAGTTTCAAAATACAGGAAAAAGAATTAATAGAAAAGTTAAAGAAACAAAATGAAATACTTGAAAAAAGTGAAATGGAAGTCATAAAAATATATGAAACAAAAAGATACAATAGAACAATTATATAATGCGAAATTAAAAATTGACATTGATTCATATCCAAAAGCTATATCGAGCATGAGACTAAATGTAGGTTGGGATAGATGCAGAGTGTTTGATGGTACAAATATTATGCAATGTTAGAAGTGCCAGGGTTATAGCCACAAATCAACTGATTGTAAAAATGATGAAGCTTGTTATAAATGTCATGCTAAACACAGAAGCAAGGAATGTAAAAAGGAAATAATAAATAAATGCGTTAATTGTATAAGGGAAAACGCGAGACTTAACCTGGGACTAGATGAAAACCACAGCACATATAATAGATAGTGTCCGGTCTATCAGAACAAACTTGGTCTGAAGAAGAAGAGAATTGGCTTAACAATCTAACAATCACAGAATATAAATGGCATATACACAAATATACAAGGACTAATAAATAATTTTACACAATTAGAAATTGTAGCCGAAGCCGTTAAACCAGAATTTATTTTGCTCACAGAAACTCATTTAACCGATCAAAATGATGAAACTGAAATTGAATTAAGATATTATGACAACTATAATACATATTCGAATTCTTCAAAAACTGGTGGTATTACTTTATATTTTAAAAAAGAATGGCATTTAAAGAAACTAAAAGAACTTAAAATCGATCACAAATTATGGATAAGCGCGTATATTGCAAAACGTGAACAAATATCTTTTATAATAGCATTAATATATAGATCACCGAGCAGTTCAAAGGCAGAATTTTGTGAAATTTTTCAAAACTTCCTGGAAGACATATGCGAACAAAATTATGACATCTTAGTAGCTGGAGATTTCAATATAGATTGGTGCAAAGATTTTTATAAGAAAAAAGTGGAAAGTATTTTAAACGATAATGGTCTCAAACAAATAATAACCAATTTCACCAGAATAACAAAGGAATCAAAAACAATAATTGACTACGTGATAACAAATAATGACTTAATATTGGTTAAAAATAATATAAATAATAAAATATCTGATCATGAATGCATAGACATTGTTATTGGTCATAAATCAAGCAATACCAAAAAAGATTTTAAAGAAGTTGAAACTTTTAAATATGAGAGAGAAAGCTTTAGTAATGAAATCAGTGCAATATTAAACTGTGATGAAATAATTAATTTAAATGAATATGTTCGCTATTTTGATGAATGTTGTGAAAATACAGTAAACAAATTTACTAAGAAGCGGATATTAAATGACACTAATATTAACAAATGGTTTAATAATGAACTCCAAACGCTTAAACGTGAGAAAATAAATAAATACCAAAAAGCTATTTTCGAGAATACGAATGCAGCATGGGACAACTATAAATTAATAAGAAATACCTATAAAGTTAAAACTGTAAATGAAAAAAATAAATATATAAACAATAAAATAACAAATGTAACCGGTCAGAAGGAAATGTGGAAAGCAATAAAAGAACTAGTAATAAGAAAACCAAAAAATATAATAAAATCTGTGATATTTAATCAAGTGGAATATAAAGAAAATATAGAAATAGCTGAAAACTTTAACAATTATTTTGTGGATAGCATAAAAGAAATAAGACAATCAATAGAAAAAGTGCAATACGAAAATAAAATAAACGTGATAAATACTCCGTGCAATATCTCTCTTAGAATTAAAAATAGTATGTAAAAACATTAAAGGAAAACCTGACTATAACAAAATATCAAATGTCATAATTTTAGACAATTGGAATGTAACTGGTCCTATATTACTCAAAATTATAAATAAATCGCTTGAAGATGGAGAGTTCCCTGCAAACTGGAAACAATCTTTAATAATACCAATAGAAAAAGTTAAAAATACATGTTTATGTGAAGAATTCCGCCCAATTAATACATTAAAAACATTTGAAAAGATATTGGAGAAAGTGGTTAAAAATCAGTTAGAAGAATATCTAGAAAATAATAAAATTTTATCAAAATACCAGTCAGGGTTCAGAAATAAATATTCATGTGAAACAGCAGTCAACTATATTATAAACAGATGGAAATATGTCGAAAGAAGTAATAAAATATTGGCGATATTTTTAGACTTTAAAAGAGCTTTTGAAACAATAGATAGAAATATACTTATAAAAAAACTATACATGTACGGAATAAGAAATACTGAACTAAAATGGTTTCAATCATATTTAGAAAATCGTTCACAAAACACAAAAGTGAACAATATTATATCATCAGCGAATAAAAATGATTATGGAGTACCTCAGGGTTCAATTTTAGGAGCCCTTTTATTTATTTTGTATATAAATGATATGGAGAAAATGTTGAATAGATGTTTAATAGTGTTATACGCACACGATACCTTGATATTTAGTGAAGCAGAAACCGAAAATATATGTTATGAGAACTTGTCAAATGATATGGACAATATAAATAAATGGCTTAAAATGAACAAATTAAAATTAAATGAAAATAAAACAAAACTGATGGAAATTAATATTAATACAAACAAACAATTTAAAATAAATAACATAACAATAGAAAAAGTAAACTCGATTAAATATCTAGGGTTTATTATAGATAAAGACTTAAAATTCAAAGAACATATCGAATATATTTGTAAAAAAATCGGGAAAAAGATCGGATTTTTTAAACGTATAAGAAATAAAATTTCATTCACAACATCAATTAATATATATAATACAATTATTAAACCACACTTTGAATACGGCTCTACAGTGTTATATACATGTTGCTCAGATACACAATTATCCAGATTGCAAAAACAACAGAATAAGGCAATGTGCTCAATATTAAAACTTAACCGGTTTACCCCAATCCAATTTATGTTGGATGCATTAAAATGGCTAAATATACACCAAAGACTAGAACTCAACACAATAAATATTATACAAAAACTTAAGCTGGGAGATGGACCTGATTATCTGGTGGAGCAGTTAAAATATGTTGGAGAGGTACAACCATACAACCTGAGAAATACTATAGATTTTAGGCTACAAAGAGCACATACAAATGCAACTCAAAGATCTCTATTCTACAAAGGACTAAACCTTTACAATTCTTTGCCAAGTGATATTAAAAATGAAGAAAATTTTTATTGTTTTAAAAGAAAACTAGTTAATTTTATTAGATTAGATTTAGATTTATTTATTTAGTAGTATTTGTAATACTTTATAATTTCTTAAATTGAATTACACTAGATTAATTATTTATATTCCTAATAAAATATACAAGTTTTTTTCTAAATACATAATTATTTTGTTCACTCTTTAAAACATTTGGCATTGTGTTGTATATATTCAGTCCCTTATAAAATAGTGATTTCTGCATGCTACTTGTATTTGCCCTTTGTAGTCTAAAATCTGTGGCATTCCTTAGGCTGTACGGTTGTACTTCTCCAACATATCTTAATTGTTCGATTAAATAATCTGGAGCATCTCCCGTCTTCATTTTTTGAACGAAGTTTATGGTGTTGAACTGTAATCTTTGTTTTATATTAAGCCATCGTAGTGTATTTATCATAAAGTTAATAGATGTATATCTGTTGCATTTTAAAATCACTCGCATCGCTTTATTTTGTAATTTTTGTAGTCTGGATATTTGTTGATCTGTGCAGCATGTATACATTATAGTTGACCCATATTCAAAATGTGGTTTTATTATAGTGTTATATATATTTATTGATGTAGTAGTTGACATTTGTTTTCTAATTCGTTTGAAAACCCCGATTTTTTTACCGATTTTTTTACATATGTATTCGATATGTTCCTTTAATTTTAATTCGCTGTCAATTATGAAACCAAGATATTTAATATTATTAACTTTTTCTATTAGGAAAAATAATCAGAGCTAAAAATTTTTGTATAATTTAATATTTTTTATTGTAAATTTAAAAGTATTCAATAAATACTACTTACTTATTACTAAAAAAAAAAAAAAAAAATATTCAACGATATACATAGAATATAAAACTAATAGTGAAATAGCAGCAAATTTTAATGAATATTTTGTTAATAGTATAAAAGAAATTAGAGATAAAATAGAACATGAGCAATATATAAATCAATCAATTGGTACAGATTCTATATTTAAATTCCGTGCAATAACAAACTGTGAATTAAGAAACATCTGCAGAGATATAAAAAAGAAACCGGACTATAACAACGTAAATATTAACATGATATTAGATAACTGGAATACAATGGGAGAGATATTACTTAAAATTATAAATAAATCACTGGAATCAGGTATTTTCCCGGAAAATTGGAAAAAATCATTGATAACACCTATAGAAAAAGTGTCGAAAACAAATAAATGTGAAGAATTCCGACGAATTAACTCGTTAAAATTATGTGAAAAAATTTTTGGAAAAAGTAGTAAAAAAACAACTAGAGCAATACCTAGAAATAAACAATATTCTATCGAAATATCAATCGGGATTTAGAAAAAAGTTGAAAGTGAAACCGCTGTAAACTACGTCATTAATAGATGGAAAAACATTAATAGAAATAAAAAAATAATGGCAATATTTCTGGACTTTAAAAGAGCCTTTGAAACAATAGATAGAGACATTTTGCTGCAAAAACTATATAACTATGGAGTACGAGATAATGAATTAAAATGGTTTAGATCATATCTGACAAATAGAGTACAAATAACAAGAGTCAATAATGTTAAATCGTGTGAAATGAAAAATATATATGGTGTTCCGCAAGGATCGATCCTTGGTGCCCTGTTGTTTATTATATACATTAACGATATGCCTAATGTACTACAAAAATGTGAAATAGTGTTTATACGCAGATGATACTCTTATCTATAATATATCAGAAACAGAAGAAGAATGTCAAATGAAATTAAATTTTGATTTAGTAAACTTAAATAAATGGTTAAAAATGAATAAACTTAAACTTAACGAAGATAAAACGAAAATTATGGAGATAAATATGGATAACAACACAGACTTTAAAATTAATGATAAAACTATAGAAAAAGTTGATAAAATAAAATACCTCGGTTTTATAATAGACAAAAATATGAATTTTAAAGAACATCTAGATTATATTTGTAAAAAAATTGGTAAAAAAATTAACTTCTTTAGAAGAATAAGAAATAAAATATCAATATTAACCGCAATAAATATATATAACTCAATAATTAAACCTCATTTTGAATTCGGATCGACAATACTTTATACATGCTGCACAAATGTTCAAATAGAAAGACTACAAAAACAACAAAATAAAGCAATGAGAATAATATTAAAGTGCAATAGATATACACCAATCCAAATTATGCTTGATATGTTGCAGTGGCTTAACATTAGACAAAGACTACAACTAAATACAAGTATGTTTATTTACGAAATGAAGACAGGTAATGCCCCAGAATATTTAACACAACAAATAACCTACGTCAGCGAAGTCCAGCCATATAACCTTAGAAACGCTAATGATTTTAGAATCCATAGGGCATCCAACAATGCTATGAAAAGATGTCTACTTTACAAAGGTTTACAAGTATTCAACCAGTTACCAAATGAAGTATATATATATATATATATATATATATATATATATATATATATATGTATATATATATATACATATATATATATATATATATATATATATATATGTATATATATATATATATATATATATATATATATATATATATATGTATATATATATATATATATATATATATATATATATATATATATATATATATATATATATATATGTATATATATATATATATATATATATATATATATATATATATATATAGCTATATATATATATATATATATATATATATATATATATATATATATATAGCTTTCTGAGCATTATTTGTCGGTCTGTTGTTTCAAACGCTCTCTTGAAGTCGAGAAATATTGCCATTATTTTTTTATTATTTCGTATGCCCTTCCATTTGCTTATGACATAGTTTACTGCCGTCTCACAGGAGTATTTTTTACGAAATCCTGATTGATACTTCGAAAGTATATTTTGTGTCTCAATATATTTTTCCAACTGTTATTTCACAACCTTTTCCAATATTTTCTCACATGTTTTCAATGTATTAACTGGCCTATATTCCTCACATTTTTTTGTTCTTGGTACTTTTTCAATTGGTGTTACCATTGTTTCTTTCCAATTATCAGGAAAAACCCCCGTCTCTATTGACTTATTTATTATTTTCATTATTGTATTACCTGCTACATTCCAATTATCAAGAATAATTTTATTTGATATTTTTTCATGGTCTGCTTTGTTTTTCATTTTTTGTATTATATTCTTAAGTTCTAAAATATTTATTGCACGAAATCTGAACACATTAGTAACGTTAAATGTTATTTGGTTTATATATTGCACTTCCTCTATTGAGTCCCTTATATCTTTAATGCTATCTACAAAATATGTGTTAAACTTATTAGCTAATATATTACTGTCGTTGTATTCATTTTGGTTAAATATCACAGATTTTATCACATTCTGATTTGTATTAAGTACTAATTCTTTTATTTGCCTCCACATTTGTTTTTGATCAACCGCGCTATTGATTGTATTGTTTATATAATTGTTCTTTCTGTTTTCAATTTGTACTTTATATTGGTTTCTTATTATCCTGTAGTTTATCCAGGATTGATCTGTGTTTACTGTTTTAGCTTGCAAATATTTAATTATTTTTTCTCTTTTCATTGCTTGTAACTCTGCATTGAACCACTTATTTACATTATTATTTTCATGTATCTTTTTTTTAAAAGTACATCTTTTTATTGTTTCCTTTAAATAATCATCAAATAGGACTACGTTTTCATTAATATTTTTATTGTCATCAAATTTCATATTATTGATTAGCTCTGTATTAAACATATATTTATTGTATTTAAATATCTCTATAATCTTTCTTTCTTTTTCATTTATATTATTTATATTTGGAATTGATATATTTAATGTTTCGTGATCGGCAATTTTACTCGTCACACTATTATTTACTGATATATTATAATTATTTGTTATTACGTAGTCAATTATTGTACTAGAGGTTTTTGTTACACGGGTGCATTCATTTACAATTTGTTTCATACCATTATCATTTAATATACAATTAATTCTATTTTTATATGCGGAGTTTCTTAACCAGTCTATATTAAAGTCTCCGGTAATTAAAATATCACAGCTATTATCACAGATTTCTTCCACTATTTCTTCAAATATGTTACAAAATTCATACTCACTATGACTAGGCGATCTATATATTGCACCAATTATAAAAGTATAGTTTTCATATGTGGCTTTACAAACTAATATCCAATATTTTGTATCATCTACCTTTTCAAATATTTTGGTTATATTCCAATGCTTTTTAAAGTATATTATGACACCACCAGTTCTTGTGGATGTTGATAGTGACATAATATGTCCGTAGTCATGTAACATCGCTTCAAAATCATTTATATCTTTTGTTGCATGTGTTTCGGACAGAATGAGGAAATCAGGGCTTTCAGTTAATGCAGTAATTTCAACTTGACAGTAATTGTTAATTATTCCTTGCACATTAGTATATATAACACGTACATCCTTTAACTGTTATGTCGTTAGACCAATCCTTCTCATTTTGTTATTTAATTTATTTTGAAATACCGGACATTTCCTATCATTTGTATGGTGATTTTCATCTAGGCCCATATTTAGTTTGCTATTTACTTTTACACAGTTAATACATTTCACTATTTGTTCATTACTTCCACAATTTTTTGTACTATGTTGACCATGGCATCTCAGACACACCTCCTGGTTTTTACAGTCTTTTGCTAAATGGTTATATCCTTTGCATTTCATACATTGTAGTACTTCTGTTCCATCGTAAACTTTGCACCTTTCCCACCCAATGTTTACTTTTGCCTCCTCCATGATTTTTCGATATGCTTCCTTGTCGATTTTTAGTTTAACATTGTATGTGGCTTTATTTCCGCTCTTCATTTTATATATCTCAATAAATTTGATGTTGGCATTTGATAAGCTTGGATTCTGTTTTTTTAATTTTTCAATTATTTCTGTTTCATCATGGTCGAAAGACATGCCAGTAATTTTTATTTTTAATTCCAATGGGTTGGGCACTTTTATTTCATACTCGTTCGATATTTTGTCCTGAATAGCCTTCTTAATCTTTTCTCTTTCTTCGCCGTTCTCACTTTGTATTACTATTGTTCCATTTCTTCTACTTTCAACATTTGTTATTTTTAGGTTGACTGGATCCACTTTGTTTAAGTCTTCTTTGGTTTTCTCCGCTGACTGTTTTTCTTTTGGCTTCACAATTAGGGGAACTATTTTGCTTGTACCTGGCAACACCTTGTTTTTAACAGATTCTGCATATGTTGTTACTTTCGCTGTTTTATTGTTTGTTTGATTTATAACTTTCTTTATTTCTTTACACATAATTTCATTTTTTTCTTCTATTGTTTCACTTAACTTCTTGTTGATTTTCTCTACATCATTTATATTATTATTATTATTATTTCAAGTCTATTATAATTAAAATTACAATAAACAAAAAGAAGTGAAGGCACTAGCAACTAATGGCTATCGGCCCTCATTTATATTATTAACCAAATTTTTCATTTCTTCAACATTATTCTCACAGGATTTTTCATATTTAATCATTTTATTTATTCTTTCTCCGTATCTTTTTTCAATAGCTTCTAATAATTGTTTTATTTCATCTTCATTTTGTTTAAGCGACGCTTTAAATTCATGCTTATATTCCATCAAGTTTTGTTTGTTTTTGTGCACTTCATCTTGTATATCTTTTACCACCATATCAACATTTTGTATATACTGCATACAGTCATCACAAATAAATCTTATGAAACTGTTCTCTTCCAATATTCTTGATGAGTATTGGTCAATACCACAACACTTAGTAGATGTATGAAACACTTTATTACATACACCCATACATTGAATCCCTGTTTCACCATGGATTGCTTGTTTGCACCTGTTGCAGTCAGGCATTCCGAGTGTTTTTTTATTATTTTTAAATAAAATTAAAGAAAATATATAAGTATTTTATTATAATTTTATTTTCCACGACAAAAGGAAAACAATATTTCTTTTTCTTTGCAGTTTTTATTTATTTATCCTTTTGTTTTCTATGCGCCTATTAAAACACGTCCGTTCACTTCAACTGTCTTCGCTGAAGAAAGATTTTCTGCATTGCCGGCCTTCGACCTGGCTTAAGGATTTTTTCCTCTATGTATGTCAAACAGTGGCTTTGCTGGGTAAATATTTTCTGCATTGCCGGCCTCTGGCCTTGCTTAAGGATTTTCTAATCTATGTACATATGTCGAACAGTGGCTTCGCAGAATAAAGATTTTCTGTATTGCCGGCCTTCGCTGAGGAAAGATTTTCTGCATTGCATAGAACCTTAGGTTATATATCGTTTGAAAGGTATTTATAAAACCTTTCCAACGATATTCATATGAACTATGTAGCAATAATATAAAGGAAGTTATAGGCACATATATGTTTGAACTTTAGAGGCCTATAACTCCCAAACTAAGACCGTCCGCTGCAAAATTTTTTTACCATAATTCTTAGATTTAAGAGTACTATCCATGACAAAAGTTTCATAAAAATCAGAGCATGTAAATTTAAGCCTAATTTTGTTCATCTTATTTCAAATCATGGTATAATAAATACAAAGTAGTTCTATTCCCTCTTTATTGATTTTAATAAGGTTTTTTGAGGTCTATTTTCAGCATTGCCACACAATGAAATAGGGAATATAGGGATTTTTTTACATAAATGGGTAGTTGAATTCTTTTAATAAATACTGCTAAAGGTAAGATCGCACTGGGCGACACGACGCGACGCGACACAGCACGACAAAATATTATTTGCATTAATTCTTATGGAGCATATCGCATTAAGCGGCAACTGAACTACGCGACGCGACACTACGCGGCAAAGTTGACCAACTAGGCAAAAACGTCGCGTCGCTTAGTTCAGTTGCCGCGTAGTGCGATCCTTCTTCATACCTCGAATCTGAATGTCATGCAACCATAATTTTTGCCTTTTCCTACCTCGCTCTTGTTCCAATTTTTCTTCTTCGCATATAAATGAGACTATTATCGCATCAATTTCACTTACACCCATCTTGTTTGAAGGTTTAAACATTAGTCATATAAACATTTTGCAGCGAAGTGCCGCGTCGCTGCAGTTTCAGTGCGATATACTAAAAATGTCGCGCAGTTCCGCTGCAGTGTCGCGTCGCCCAGTGCTGTCTTACCTTAACAATTCTGAGTATTACCTTTAGTCGGGTACCAAATATATGTATCTTTAAAATTTTGAAAATAACTTTCTGGTACTCATATAAAGAAAAGTAAGCGCAATCAAGCGATATTCATAACGACCTTATAATGAGTATTTAAATTTTTACGATACGTATGTATGTATGTATATGTACTGTATATTTATACATATACATATTTATAAGTTGCTATTGATTTCAACTCAGTTTTCAAGATCATAGCCATTACTGTCGAATACCATGTATAATAAGAATTTAAAAAAGTCGATATTTGTATTTTTACATTAATAATTCGTGTTTTCACAATTAGGAAAAACGCAAATCATTGCGTGTATCTAGACACATTTTAAGTGTTGAAATATAAATTTGCAGATCTTTATGTATATAAAATATGTACATACTATATTTGAAATATATTTTTTTTTAATTTTTAATATTATTCTTTAAATATGGAGTCATTAAAACCGGGTTCTACTGTGCCTTAAGTTTTAATAAGGTTTATATCATCCTTGTTGGATGCCTTTGTGATTTCAACAAGTGAACTGGTAACCGTATTTAAGTGTTGTTGGACCATTTTGGCAAATTATAATATACATTTTTTCACTTACTTTCTGGATACCAAATCTTACACTTCGTGTAATTATCAAATCAAGTTGTATAACCTTTACAAGGTAAATATATTTATATTTTAAATAAAGTGTGTCATATAATGATACATTATGATATGGCATCATCATTCAATTTACTTAAATAAGGAAAGGGTGGGTATTCTGTCAACGTTTTTGGCAGAAGTAACACACGTGTTTTCCGAAAACCTGTAGTTAGATATAGATATTAAAGTTTGTTAAAATAAACTATTTGCTGAATTAAATTTATTGTTCTACTGATATTATAACATGGTGTCAGGTGTTAAAAGCACAAACAAAACAATATCAACATGAACGAAGTCGAACAGCTAAAACAACAGATTGAGGCGCTACGCCTGCAGATATCAGAAAATACAACACCAGCATCAAGTAACATTTTGCCACAGATACCATTACCTGGTCCACTAAAATTGAGAGAGGGAGATGTAAGTGAAAACTTCAAATATTTTAAACATCAATGGGAAAACTACTTAGCAGCATCAGGCGTAGGTCTGCAAAGTGAAGAAACAAAAAAGGCAATTCTACTGACAGCTATTGGGGATGAAGCATTCAGAAGATACACAAACATGCCAATAAGAGACGAAGATGTCCAAACTGCAAGCTCCCTGTTAAAAGAAATAGAAAAAAACATAACACCTGTAGTTAACAAGCGATACATTAGAGCTGTTTTCAACTTGGCAAAGCAAGAACAGGACGAGCCATATGATGAGTATTTCAATAGATTAAGAAGTCTTATCAAGAATGCTGAATATGGTATACTGGAAGAAGATCTGTTACTTGATAAAATAATATGCTCGATCAAGGACATGGATTTAAGAGAAAGATTATGGCTCGACAACAATATAACTTTAACAAAAGCTATTGAAGTTTGTAGATAAAGAGAAACAACAGAAAAACAATTGCGTGGTATAGAAAACAAACAACCCGAGATCAACAAAGTAGAAAAAATGATAAACAAACACAAATACCGACAGAACGAACCAGAAATTAAAACATGTAAGTTTTGTGGTCATGAATACCACAACAAATTGGATGAATGTCCGGCCAGAAAAGTAACATGCCACTAATGTAATAGAAGAGGACATTTTGCTCGAGTGTGTTTGTCTCGTTCGTTAAACAACAAAAAGAGCAGCAACAGCAGAAAGGCCATAAAAGAAGTGGTAACTACAATTACCAGCGGTAAAGATGATTCGGAGGAAGAGGAGAAATTTGTATTAAATACGTTTTCGACAACAAGCAACAAAGGACTGTTTGCAGAATTAAATATTTTTGGCAGCAACAACATACCTATTCATACAAAGTGTCAACTCGATACCGGCGCATCGTGCAACATCATAGGAATCAAAAATCTGAAAAGCATCGAAGAAACACCAAGTATAAACCGTACGCATACAAAACTAACAACCATAGAAGGAAACCATATTACACCCATTGGAACAACGTATCTACAAGTTGAAAAAATTGAAGCTAAGTACAAATTGTTATTTTATGTCATTAAGAACAACCACTGTCCCTTATTATCTTTACAAACGTGCCAATCATTAAAATTGATAGAAGCATGTAAAAAAATCGAGTCGGACAATGCAGATGGTGCCTATCAAATCATAAAGAAACATGATGATGTATTTCAAGGACTAGGCAAACTCAAGGGCGACATAAAACTAGAAATAGACAGTGGCATAGTACCCAAAAGTGAACCTCCAAGAAGAATACCAATGGCATTAAGAGAGCAGTTACGTGAGACATTAAACGAAATGGAGATGATGGATGTAATAACGAAAGAACACGAACACACAGATTGGACGAGTAACATTGTATTAGTAAAGAAAAACAACAAACTCAGAGTTTGCATTGACCCAAGAGAGTTAAATTAAGCTTTAAAAGATATTAAATATCAACTACCAACCGTAGAAGAAATTTTCACTGAATTAGCAGATGCCAAGGTATTTTCCATACTTGATGCCAAACATGGATTTTGGCAACTTCAGTTAGACGAAAAAAGTAGCAAGCTTACATCGTTTTGGTCCCCATTTGGTAAATACAGATTTAAACGTGTACCGTTTGGGATAAAGCCAGCAATGGAGATTTTTCAAATGCGACAGAACCAAGTAATATCCGGATTGAAAGGTGTCGTTTGTATCGCGGATGATATATTAGTGTTCGGAAAGGGAAATACTAGAAACAACGCCATCAAGGATCACAACAAAAACTTGGAACGCCTACTACAACGTCTACGAAATGAGAACCTGAAAATAAACAAGGCAAAAATGAAGATTTGTCAAGAAAAGGTAAAATTTTTTGGTCACATACTAACCGGCGAAGGCATACTACCCGACCCAGAAAAAATTACTAGCATTACAAATATACCAACACCATCAGACAAAAAAGAAACCTTGCGGTTTTTAGGACTTGTAACATATGTGGGTAAGTTCATTCATAACATGTCCGAAATTACAGAACCACTAAGAAGAATAACACATGTAAAAGCAAATTTTGAATGGAAAGCTGAACAAGAAAAAGCATTTCAAAAATTGAAAAAAGTTATAACAGAACCACCTATTCTACGATTTTATAATGTAAATAAACCTGTTTTGATACAAACCGACGCTTCGTCTTTTGCACTTGGGTGTGCGTTGCTGCAGGATGACCACCCAATTATCTACGCCTCTAAAACACTCACACCGACACAAAGTAACTACGCCCAGATAGAAAAGGAGATGTTGGCAGTTCTCTTTGCTTGTAAGAGATTCGACCAATACGTGTGTGGAAAAAAAGATGTAACAATAGAAACCGACCATGCACCATTAATAAATATTTTTAAGAAACCGTTACTTAAAACTCCAAAAAGATTGCAATCAATGATTATGGAATTACAACGTTACAATTTTAAGATCAAATACAGAAAGGGCAGTGAAATGTACATAGCCGATGCATTGTCTAGAGCTCCTTGGAAAGTTCGATCGACATTTACAAAATTGATGAAGAACTGAAACCACTTGATGAGTGCGACGACATAGTAGATAAAAACATAAGCCCAACAACATTAAATAAAATAAAAACAGCTACTGCTAGTGACAATGGTATGCAAATCTTAATGACAACTATAATAGAGGGTTGGCCAAAAGACAAAAGCGATGTAAACGACAACATAAAACAATATTGGAATATCAAAGATGAACTGGTAATAAGTGGTGGCTTAATTCTGAAAGGAAACAAACTGCTAATACCTCAAAGTTTAAGACGCGAAATTCTGAACAGGTTACACCAGCCACACATGGGTATAGAGTCAACTTTAAACTTAGCAAGAGAAACCGTATATTGGAGAGGCATTACAGACGACATCAAACAGATGATTCAAAGCTGTGACGTTTTTAACACCTACGCAAGGAAACAAAGAAGAGAACCTATGCTTTTAACAGAAATTCCATCAACACCTTTCGAAATTGTGTCTATGGACACATGCGAACTCCAAATCAACAACAAAACAAGATATTTCCTCATAACAGTAGATCATTATTCTGACTTCTTTGAAATCGACGAACTAAGTAACCTTTCAGCAAAAGTAACAATAAATAATTGTAGAAAAAACTTTAGCAGACACGGCATACTGATAAAGGTGATCACCGACAATGGAACAAATTTTATGAATGCAGAGTTTAAAAATTTTGCCAAGGAGTGGGAATTCAATCACTCCAAACATCTAGTCCTCATCATCAACAGGCTAATGGAAAAGCAGAGGCTGCAGTAAAAATTGCAAAACACTTATTAAAAAAGTCATTTGCTTCAAATACAGATTTTTACAAATCCTTACTCCTGTGGAGAAATACACCAAACAAAATGGGCTCTAGTCCAGCCAAACGATTGTTTTGTAGATGGTTAAGATGCAGTATTCCATCAACAAACTCGAAGCAAGAAGTAGAACAAAACGTTCCAAAACAAATTGAGCAACAACGGACTTACAACAAAAGATATTTCGATCGCGGAACGCGCAAGGGACAAACCATAGAAGAAGGCGATAATGTATTTTTTAAAAGGAATCCAAATGATAAATGGACGAAAGGAAGAATTGAGGAAAAACTATCAGATCGATCTTATATAGTAAATTCCGACCAAACCAAATACAGACGTAACACCATTCATATAATGAAGCCCAATATAGAACGTCCCACTTCAAAACAAGGAGAAACATACCAACACAGAATCAGAGGGCGAATCCATCAACAGTAGGGATATAACTTTTTGCAATTTTTTGCAAATATCAAAATGGCCCTAGCATAGTCGAATAGGCCATTGAAAATTATATAAAAAAATGCTATTACTTTTTCGCAGTTGTCAAAAAAGTTCACCCACCAAACGCGGTAAAGTTTTTAAATGATTTTTTTTTTATTTATTTACCTAAAAGGCGCAAAAAAGTTTTTTTTATCAATATATCAACCTGCATTTAACATTTGTGTAAATACTTACGAAGCTGAATGTATGTCATTGAAAATTACGTTATGTACTTTAATTGTTTTTATTATTCAAAGAAAATTATTAATGTGTTTCAAATATTCCGAGTTTGTGTTTAATACTTAAAAACAATGGATTTTAAAAGAAGTCGTTTAAGCGTTTTGAAAAATGCAAAAGTTTCGACAAAGGCTTTGACCAAATATAAAGATAGCACAACAATGTCGAGAAACATTCCAGATATCGTCATTCCATTACATGAATTGAGCAAAATGCCAACCCAAATAATTATAATTGGAAGATTTCATGCTTTAGCTGCTTCAGAAAAATCAAAAACAAACAGGTATAAAATTATCTCAAAAGAACTTTGCGATTTGTGGAGTAAGATGAAACTACCAAAAATTCAAACTAAATCAGTAAACAGAAAAGTTGAAAAATTAATTCAAATATATGATAAAAATTTAAAAAAAAACGTGGTTATAATTTTGAAAATATTTTCAATATTTCAAATGAAAATACAGATATTATTCAGTCCGAATTAAGTAGCTTGAAAGACGCTATGTCTGATGAAAATTCAGTATCAGAGTACGAGTGTGAGAACCAATACTCGTCCGACGATTGTGATTACAAGCCCCCGGAAAGAATGAAATTAAATAAATCATTAATAAATCCATCGGTTGCTTTAGTTACTAATGCCAAAGTCAGTACTAAAAAAGCAGCTAAAATCTGTAAGGAATTAGCAGAGTCTGGTATTCAGATTGCAACTCCATCACAGCCAGGTGTTTATAAAGCTGTAATCAAGTCGGCCGAGCGTAAAGAAAAAATGTTAAAGGAAACTTTGAAAAATGAAAACTGGTGCTTTCATTTCGACGGCAAAAAAATTGGCAATAAAGAACTCCAGGTAATGGTTTTAAAAAATGAATATACCGAAATTAAGTTAGCAGTGCTTGTTTTGGAAAATGGAAAAGCCCTCACAATTTTTAATGGTATTAAAAAAACATTACACAAATTTGATTTATGGCAATCCATAAAAATGGTAATTTCTGATACAACAAGTGTAAATACTGGTCACAAAAACGGCGTTGTTAAGCTATTAAAGGACTATTATAAATCAATTGATCTTCCTCCACCACAATACGTCGGTTGCCAACACCATATTTTAGACCTGATCCTAAGGCATGTTATGGATGAGTTATTGGATGGAAAACATCATCTCCTAATATCTCTTATAATTTTGTTCCGGAACTAATAAATAACTACGTGGATCTGAAAGCCAACTACATACTGAATAATGAATACTTAAAAATAAAAAACATTAAATGGCGCGACGATATGCAATACTTGTACGAGCTTGGTTCTGCATTTAAATACTACCAAAGAAAAAAAAATTCCCTTATATAAAATTTAAAGCCATACCACCATTAAGCAACGCTCGATGGAACTCAAGGGCAATTCTTGCATTTTAGCATTTGTGCTTATCCCGAAATACCGAGACCAGCTTACCCCAATATGTGAATTCATATGTGGACCATGGTATAATATATGGTTTTCCAATCATTGTTTTAATAAAGACAACTTCGCAGCTTTAGATCAATCCTTAGCACGATTTAAGAACGGTCAAGCATGTCTTAAAAGACACTGGGTTAGAGAAGCTTCAATAATCCCAAAGCAACAGCGAAGCAACATATGCGCAGAACGCGGTATTAAAGTAATACAGGACATTTATCCATTATGCAAAACAACGCGCACGTTAAATTTGAAGTTTATGTCTTTTAATAATTAAACAAAATTTTTCAGTTCACTATTTTACTTTATTAATAAAATATTTAAAAATTTTTATTTAAAATGAATGTTTTTTTTTGGGAGATTTTAGAAAATCGTTTTCGTGGGTGAGGTTTTTTATCCGAAATGACCCCAAAATTATTTTTTCGTAAATAACAGAACCTTCGCCATCGCGTGGTGCTAGGGCCAAAAATTGGTTATACCCCTAATCAACAGTAGTATGCAAGATCAACATCTCTCTGAGAACGAACCACGCACTGAACAACCAACTACATCTACACCAACGATGTCTCGCAACCAAGAAGGGTTGGATAAAAATGCTTCGCAGGATCATAGCAATTACAATCACTTCAATGAGGTTCGTAGAGAACGTAAACTTCCGAAGCACTTGAAAGATTATGAAATTTATTAGCTTTTATGGAACGAAGGGGATGTCATATAATGATACATTATGATATGGCATCATCATTCAATTTACTTAAATAAGGAAAGGGTGGGAATTCTGGCAACGTTTTTGGCAGAAGTAACACACGTGTTTTCCGAAAACCTGTAGTTAGATATAGATATTAAAGTTTGTTAAAATAAACTATTTGCTGAATAAACTATTTGCTGAATTAAATTTATTGTTCTACTGATATTATAACAAAGTGGGAGAAGTATCATCTCCATATTTGAATCTTGAATTTTAAATCCTTGTGTTTTGTTTTGCTTTTATGAAATTTAACACCTAATCGGATATACGCCAAATCATTGGTCCTTACGAACCGGATTTTATACAAGAATTCAAGAATTCATCGCAAATACCTATACCCTTCACAAGCAATCGTTTTGAAATTTAATTTGATCATCGAAAACAAGGAAAACAGGTTAGTAAGTTGTGAGTAAAAGGTGGTTGAATTTTTAGTGCAAAAAATAATATACGGCCATACATACATATACACGAAAAACATTAATTCTATGTGTACACATATGTATGTTACAAAAGCTTGGTTAAGTTAAGACAGGTTAAAACAGTGCCGGTGATAATTGTGAATAGCGAATTTACAATTTACATGCATTTTTATACCCTCCAAAAAGAATTTGGAGGGTATATTCACTTTGTCATTCCGTTTGTAACGCATCGAAATATCCATCTCAGAAAAAAGTTCCCCTAAGAAGAACTAAACCAACCCAGAAAAAACAACATAATTTTTAAAGTTTTTTGGTTATTTTGTTAAGCAAATGATATATTTTTATGTCAAATACGGTCCAACGCCTTAAACTTGGAGCCATTAAATAAAATAAAAATATTTTTTGACCCCGCCCACTTCAGTGGGCGTTGTTATAGGCAAAAATAGCATAAAAATTTAACAAATTGTTTTACTTAAGCCTACATTCCTTAAAAAAACACTTTTAAGCTTTAATGACGAAGCTGAGACGAAACCTGGTACTACTCTGCCTTACCCCCTCCTTCCCCTTCGGCCCCTAAATGACCCTACCAAAAAAAAATTTTTTTTTTAAATTTTGTATATAATCATCCCAAGCATTTATCTTTAGAGTTTTATGACTGCCGATTTCTGTCCTACCCCCTCCCCCCACCTCTTCCTTTGCCCCCTGAATGACCCTACCAAAAAAAAATTTTTTTTTTTTAATTTTGTATATAATCATCCAAAGCATTTACCTTTAGAGTTTTATGCCTGCCTGTTGCTGCCCTACCCCCTCCTCCCCCTTTGCCCGCTAAATGACCCTATTAAAAATAAATAAAAATTATTTAATTTTGTGTATATCTAATGTTTGCGTGTAAAGAGGGAGGTATAAATAAAAAGATAATTGTTATTTAGTGTTTTCAAATTGAATTAAATATGTATTTCTTTATTACCTTTTTTCTATTATGGGGATTTGTATAAAAACAGTTGGAATGTGCCACTTTCTCAAAGGCTCACAGACAAGTAAGAGTTTATACATAAGAAAAACAACAAAGGACCGAACAAACGAATAAAACCAAACCGTTAGGTATATTAACTAGTCAGAATCCAAGATAATACTCCGAAAAATCAGGAATGATTTAAGAAAGGAGTAAATTTGGGTCTTGACAAAGTAGCAAATGTTAAAAGAAAATTAAATAATAAACAAATTGAAAGAAGCAATATAAAATATTAACGATCTGGCTTAAACATTGCCGGCCACCTTGCAATAACGAAGTTATTCAATAATAAAAATTTTAAATCTTGTATTTATAAAAAAAGTACAATAAATGACAAGACTTAAACGACATTAAATGGACTGTATAAATCTTTCAAATTAAATCGGCGACGCTCCGGAGATCACCCAACCAAAGATGGTATATTGGGCCAAAGGTGAACCCGGAGTCGAAAAAATGTTACCAGTCATTATCTGCCCGCTCAATTCCGGACCCAAAACCAGTGCCACCTGCCCAGAATGATAAAACGTGGGGTCAGCTAACTGTAACCCCGGAAATCTGTTCTTAACAGCCTCTGCCACACTTTCTCCAGGCGTCCTTATGCCATGCATGCGCTGCACCTTGGCAGTAAGGGATATGTGTTTCGCAGCATCATATATAGAGCGTATGCGTAAGCGACAGTAGCCATCTGGAGCTGGCAGCTTCAGTTTGACGACAAGCTGATCGCTTACATAGCTGACCTCACAGCATACGTCTATCACCGCTCTCACCGAAACCTCATGACTTCCCGCCTGCAACTTAACCTGCGCCGTGGGGGAAAATGAAACAACATGGCGGAGTGGCAACGGCGCTATACTAGCCGGACCCGCTCCCGACAGCACAGGCTTCGTTGAATTTGTCTGCTTTTTCGGGGGGAGGACAACCTTTGGCTTCGGTGCACCTTTTTCAGCCGGCCTAGAGAAATGTATTAGAGTGTGGTGGTCTCCTTGGCATTTGCCACATTTCCGCACGCTGCCACAATCTTTAACTTTGTGGTTGCTGGCCAAACATTTTGAGCAATGACCCCAAACCAATAAGTGACGTAGCTTCTTTTCATGTGACAGCCGCCTGAAACGGAAGCAAGCTACCAAGGGATGCGGTTTCTTGCAGAGGCTGCAAGCAGGTGCAGTAGCTTTAGGCCGCTCAGCAGCAGGCAGTTTGGGTATTTCATCGGAGCCACCAGCAGTAATAGTTGGGCTCTCCGTAGATTTCACCACCTCCGCAATATCAGGCCTAGTCGCAGCAGCCGGAGTCGTTTCCAAACCCGCAGAAATGTTGCCAGACAGCATCACAGCCGGAGGGGCTACTTCCATAACCTCCACAGTCTCTTCCAAGAGAGCCTCTTCCATTAACAATGATAATGAGTCCATAATGCTAGGAAATAGTGGAAGTTAATAAATTTCAAAATTTTATGGGGTCAAGATGACCAATTTTGTGATTGGTCGCTTCACAATGCCGTTTGCAGTACGTATGTCCGCGACGCGAATATGATCATCAGTCCCGGGATAGGTCTTAATTACTCTGCCTAATTTCCAAGAAGTGGGAGAAAGCTGTTCATGACGAATAACAACTAAATCGTCAACTTGTATATCCCTCTCAGGAAACTTCCATTTATACCTCTTATGTAAATTTTGCAAATATTCCTCTTTCCATCGTCGACAGAAATCTTGAGAAAATGCCTTAATCTTACGATATCTATTTACAATGCTATCATGAGTTTCCAAAATACTTGGTTCCGGAGGAGCCAATATAGGATAGCCGATTAAGAAGTGACCAGGCGTAAGAGCCACAGGTTCATTAGGGTTGTCTGATATGGGACACAAGGGACGAGAATTGAGGCATGCTTCAATTCTTGCCAATATAGTAGACAATTCTGTATATCGCAGATTTTGAGCTTCCTTCCGAAAATGTGTTTTAAAACTTTTAACAGCAGCCTCCCATAACCCGCCCATGTGAGGGGCACCAGCTGGGATAAAACGCCACGTAAGACCCTGTATGCCAAAAGTAGAACACATTCGGGCTCTACATTCCGATAGAAATGTACGAAAGTCCCTTTCAATATCTCTAGAAGCGCCAACAAAATTTGTTCCATTATCAGAAAATATAGTAAATGGACAACCTCGCCTAGCAATGAAACGATGAAAAGCAGCTAAAAATGCATCCGTTGATAAGTCCGTGGTAGCCTCCAAGTGTACTGCTTTTGTAGAAAAACAAACAAAAATACACACATATGCCTTCGTTATCCTACAAGCGCGGCCAGTAAAACTCTTCATATCAAACGGACCAGCGAAGTCTACACCCGTGGTGTTAAAGGGTCGATCTAGAACAGTCCTTTCTGGGGGCAAAGCTGCCATAATTTGAGTGCAAGATCCAGTATACAACGTTCGCATCGACTCACTACAGTACGTACTAAAACTTTCAAACGGGGAACCCAATATTCAATGCGAATAATTCTCAGCATCAATTGATTTCCGCCATGAATCGAAAGTATATGCACAAATTCTGCTACAGAATCGTAAAACGACAAGAGTATGGTAGAATGATAGGATGTTTTTCTGTATAGGACAGAGATGGAGATTTAACCAAACGACCATTCAACCTCATAGCTCCATCCTTATCCAACAATGGATTGAGCGATTCCAATGAACTTTTAGAAGAAATGGGTTTCTTCAATTGCAAAAATTGATACTCCTCTGCAAAATGAACCTTTTGAGCCAAAATTGCTAAACGTAACTTAACTCTAGACAATTCCTCACTGGTAGTTGCCGTAGAAGTAAACGAATTTTTGCCTCTGTGAGACGGGTGTGTCATATAAAAGAATCGTAACATATAGGCTATTACTCTAAGAGCACGATCCAACTTAGAAAACCTTTCAAGAATATCTTCAAATTTGGTAAAGAAAGATGCATGGGTCTTCACCGTTCGAGCTTCCGTCTCCGTGTCCATGGACGACATGTCATTTAGCTGCCAATTATGCCTATTTTTACGAAGCTAAATCCGCAGGATTTTCCTCAGATCTGACATGATACCAATTATTATTCTTAACATTCTCCTGAATTCGACAAACCCTAGTGGCTACAAAAGTGGTCCAATTACTAGGAGTTTTTCTTAACCAACAAAGAACAATGGTAGAATCTGTCCAGCAATATACTTCCCTAAATGGAATATCAATTTCCCTAACAATGGTTTTCAATAGTTCGGAAGCCAGTACTGAGGCATCAGAGAAAACATGAAGCCTGAGGCATCAGAGAAAACATGAAGCTCGGCGGATGTATTAGGCGCATATTTCACCCATCTCGGTATCTGTATATTGTTCACCTCAGTGTAGAAACTCACGAATTTTTTCCATTCCATATCTGTAGAAGGAATTAATTTATCATCCCACTCAATGTTGTCACGCCAAATCCTTTGCATAATAATTTTTGCAACAATAATGACAGGACCTAACCAACCAACGGGATCAAACAATTTAGCTATTATGGACAATACTTCCCTCTTTGTATAATCTATATTATCAGCAATAGGCTCCACCTTAAAGTAAAAGGAATCCAATTGAGCATTCCATTGAATACCCAAAGTGTTAGAGCTGCTAGATTCAACAAATGTTAAAAGCTTCGAATCCACCAAATATTCTGAGTTAAGGCCATCTAAAATTTCCATGATGAGCAGAATCAAGTCGAATCTGTCTATACATCTGCGTAATGTCACAATTAAAAACATATCGAAAAAGCCTCCAACGTAAAATCAAAAGCACCAAGTCCGATTGCAATGTGGGGCCCACATATAGGCAATCATTCAAGCTAATTCCGTTTGAAGTCTTATTCGATGCGTTAAACACGACACGCAACTTTGTAGTTTTCCTATCAGGTTTAATAACAGGATGATGAGGAAGATAACACGATGATATATTCCTACTAAAACATTTTCCGAAACAGGCCTCATATGATCCAAAAGCCTATATTCATCAACGACATAATCATACAATGTTTTAGTATCAGGTTTGCGTAGCAGAGAAGATTCGTTTCTCAAGAATTGTGCCATGACATTCTGTCTTGAAGAACCCAAACTGATAGAATGAGGAAATTGTGACGACACGTTTCCGCTGGTATGCTGGGGTATGGCTCAGCGGCGTCCAGGGTCGTTACATAAATTTTTCATTTTGCAGGGAAATGAAAATTAAACTCCAGAGATTGAATTAATTGGGCTCTTTATTGTAGACAACTGGGCTTCGACGAAGTGATGATGATTGCAGCGGCGTGGCGGGTGGCACAGTGGCCAATAACGTATTTACTTTACGAGGTTTTGCCGGCCTGACTAACACGCGGTGTCGGTGAGCAGTGAGCGTACTATCAGGTAGGGATTTCAATCCCGTTTAGATAGCAGTTCACCCCTAACGTTCACTAATGCTTCCAAATATGAAGCGATGCGGATAAGGTACAACGCGGTGTTGTGAGTAAAGAATATATCCTCAGGTAGGGATTTCAATCCCGTTTAGCTGATAAATTCTCCTCTAACCAGCACAAATGCTTCTCAATATGAAGCTAGACGCAGGGAGTGGCTCGGACAAGTGTCTTTACAACGCGGTGTTGGTGAGCAAAGAATATATCCTCAGGTAGGGATTTCAATCCCATTTAGCTGATAAATTCTCCTCTAACCAGCACAAATGCTTCCCAATATGAAGCTAGACGCAGGGAGTGGCTCGGACAAGTGTCTTTACAACGCGGTGTTGGTGAGCAAAGAATATATCCTCAGGTAGGGATTTCAATCCCGTTTAGCTGATAAATTCTCCTCTAACCAGCACAAATGCTTCTCAATATGAAGCTAAGCGAACAAAATAAATTTAATATTATAAATGACTTACCTCCACGCCGGCTGCTCAGGAACTCCTCGTTTGTGCGGAATGCTTCGCCTTTTATAGCTGTACGCAGCATGTACAATATTTTCTTGTCTGTTTTCTTAACTTAACATCTACTATAAAATTCTATCATAATGTACAGTTCTTACAATATATAAAAATAATGTATAAGCAACGTAATAACTACGAACAATTCTTGAAATCATAGCGCGTATGTTAAATTAATATATAAGCAATTCATCACCACTCTACTTCGTTGACAACCAGCTTAAATATTACAAATAAACAACAACCAGTATGTGTACATACCGACATACATGAGTAGGTAAACGCGTACATGCCAACTATATGATCACGGCTGTGCGATGAAGAGCAAAGCAGATCACAGTAACAACTAACCAATGCATGTATGTATGTTTATGCACAAGCAGTATGTAAAACAAATTGATATTTTGGATGGCGACCGTAACTCCTGTCGTATGTGCATAGGCATGTATGTAGGTACGTAAGTAAGTATTTTAATATATAAGCTAGTTTGCAAGTTTATCAGCACAGTGGGGATGTTTCGTTAATTAGGTAATTAAAAATAAAATTCTCTTCGAATTCAAAATATACGGGTACTTATCTCTAGTGTGCGCCAAAACGAGGTCGGCGACTTTTGGTCGTCACAGTATCCCCCCTCTTTCCGGGATGAGAGCGTCTAATTTAATCGCCAAACACGGACGATGCCTTGCCGTGATATGGCCGTTCGGTAGGTGTGTCCGCTGCTATGGGACACAAAACGCAGCTTCTGGTGCCGTTGTCTCGCTTGCAGCTTCGCAGCGATGACCTGTTGTACATCCGGTGGTATTTCGGCGGTCGATATGGGCTTGGGACCATTTGGCTCTGCCTGCGGTAGTGATCTGGCGGACGGTGTTGGACCCTGGTCTCTGCTGAGCCCTGGCACTACGCTCGCTGGCGCAACTAGCGCGAACCTGTCCAGGTCCACTTGGTATGGGATGGATATGGTGTCTCTAAGCGTCAACGGTGGGGAATTGATATCCCGTAGTGGGCTAAACCAATTCCGCCCGGAGGTGTCGGGGAGTCGTGATGGCGTGTGCTTGCCGTTGCGACCCGGTGAGACCTCTGTCATCATGGGGAGATCGGTTCGCCGAACCGGTGGCCGAGGAATGGTGGCAGCCCGGGCCTCTATACTTTGCCAGGGCAGCGCTGGCTGGGATTTGGTGCGTCTCTGCTGCTCGTAGCAGTGATATCCCATATACGAATACTGTGGATCCGTTACGTCCACTAAGCCAAAACTTTTACGGGTCGGTGGTGTTGGGACGTGTTGAGGGGCGTTCTCTTCGTCAAATGAGGAGTCGAGTGACGGTGGTGATGGTATGTTATCGTCCATCACAATTAGCTGTGGTGGAGGGGACACGTCCTCCTCGATGCGTGGAGGAGAGGGTGTCACTTCCTTCTTTTCTTTACGGAAGCTGACTATGTTGCCCCGTGGTGGAGGGCGTTGCCGGCTTTGCCGCGATATACGGGGATAACCCATGCCGTGCATTGGCGTGCTGGGTTGCGATGCAGTTGGCCGCTCCTGCGTGGTCATGCGGGAGTTACGGACTGTCGGTGTCGTGGGCTGCGACAATCTGCCACGTCTTCGGCCGCGTGTTGGGACCTCACCGTCCGCCAGATCCCTACCGCAGGCAGAGCCAAATGGTCCCAAGCCCATATCGACCGCCGAAATACCACCGGATGTACAACAGGTCATCGCTGCGAAGCTGCAAGCGAGACAACGGCACCAGAAGCTGCGTTTTGTGTCCCATAGCAGCGGACACACCTACCGAACGGCCATATCACGGCAAGGCATCGTCCGTGTTTGGCGATTAAATTAGACGCTCTCATCCCGGAAAGAGGGGGGATACTGTGACGACCAAAAGTCGCCGACCTCGTTTTGGCGCACACTAGAGATAAGTACCCGTATATTTTGAATTCGAAGAGAATTTTATTTTTAATTACCTAATTAACGAAACATCCCCACTGTGCTGATAAACTTGCAAACTAGCTTATATATTAAAATACTTACTTACGTACCTACATACATGCCTATGCACATACGACAGGAGTTACGGTCGCCATCCAAAATATCAATTTGTTTTACATACTGCTTGTGCATAAACATACATACATGCATTGGTTAGTTGTTACTGTGATCTGCTTTGCTCTTCATCGCACAGCCGTGATCATATAGTTGGCATGTACGCGTTTACCTACTCATGTATGTCGGTATGTACACATACTGGTTGTTGTTTATTTGTACAGTGGGGATGTTTCGTTAATTAGGTAATTAAAAATAAAATTATCTTCGAATTCAAAATATACGGGTACTTATCTCTAGTGTGCGCCCAAACGAGGTTGGCGACTTTTGGTCGTCACAAAATTCAAGGTTAAATGGTAGCGTCACTACATATCGGCCTTCGGAGTTGCGTCGCGTAGTTCTCCGATAATTTTCCTCACAAATCTTATCAAAATATGTCAATATTTTGCGTTTTGGGGTTTCCTCCAACTCCCAAAACCTAAGAAGATTCATATTAAGATTATATTTAGGCAAATTTTCTATAGTAGTGGAATACACCTGAATTGGTGTGTTAACAACAGATCCCGTGATAATCCACCCGAATACCGTATTCTGAGCCACCAAAGCTTCGAAACCATCCCGTTGAATACCGCCCAAGATCAATTGCGGATATATATCAGCCAATAATAGTATATCAACCGGTCTTGATTGGTAAAAATTAGGGTCGGCCAATTGTAAAGTTGCGAACCTATTACGAAGACTCGAACCTATACAGAAAGATGGCAATGCACCAGAAATGCTTGGTAACACAAAAGCCTTTGTCTCTAAGACAAGAGTCTGATCCACAAACGAACTAATTTTTAAAGAACAAACTTTTCTAGTCTTAGCAGAAACCGTTTGGTTAATACCGGAAACTTCAACATTCGTCGAATGTGTAATTAGTTTCAAGCGATTTTTTAAATTTTCGGACACAAAGGATGTTTCTGAAGCAGGGTCAATAAGAGCTCGGGCTGGGTACGTCATACCCTGATGAATAATATTGACCATAGCGGTTCCCAGATGCACTTTGCGGTTCTGAGTAGCATGAAAAACTTGTCGATTTGCGGACAAGCCACTAGAAGTAGACGGTAGGGACGAATTAATATTATTATTCTGTGAAATAGCAGGGGGAATCGAAGAACCCTCCCGCACTGACATATTCAACGCACCTTCAGTAGTAGATAATTCACGGTGTAACAATGAATGATGTCTCTTATTGCACGTCGTGCAATTAAAGGCACTTTTACAATTTTTAACTTCATGTTCTCGCGACAAACAATTAACACAACAACGATATTTTTTAACTGTTGCAAACCTTTCCGAAATTGAGAGATTCTTAAAACGTTTACATGTCCTCAAGAAATGCCCCGATGTACGACAAAGGACACAAGAAGTTAAATTAGAATTCACAACATGAACTTTGGTCCTCTGTACTGAAGGTTTTACTACTGTGGAGTCCCTAAGATCGCGAACACATTCTAAAGTTTGAATCCTTTCTGTCAGAAAGGCGTCAAAATCTCTCCATTTAGATAATTCCGCTTTATCCCTAACACTTTGTTCCCATAAACTAATAGTGGACGTGGGCAACCGTTGAATACATAAGAAAATCAAAATTGGATCCCAACTTTCAGTTGAAACTTTATATATTGCCAGTGAAGTCAAACAATTATTGACACCACGCTGCAAAGTTTTTAAACCGTCACTTGTTTCCTTATCAAATGCGGGAAGCTTAAACAAAATCTTCAACTGGTTATTAACAAGCATACGCGGATTCTCATATGCGTAATTTAAACTTTGCCAAACTATATCAAAACCTTCATTACTAAGGGGGTATTTTGATACAATTTCTTTTGCTTCACCGGTAGTTTTTCTTAGTAAATGGCAATACCGCTCTATATTACTCAAACGCGAACTATTTATATACAAAGCTGTAAAAAGGTCTCGAAAGGCTGGCCATGAAACATAATCACCTTCAAATGTGTTTACATCACACGGAGGTAAAACCAGATTATGATCAGAATTATTTGAATGACAATCTTTCATCACAGATTCATTCATTTTCGGTACCTTTTCAAAACCTTTAATTTTTTCATTAATTGCCGACAAACAATTCGAATAAGCTGCGTAAGAAGTGTCATACATATTTAGCCGTAGTTGTTGCTGCGTCGTTGGGATCTGCCTTTGCATTATTGTCAATATCATCAAGACAGTCCTCATAAACAACTTCCACTTTATCCCACAATTCTTTTAATTCTCCACGGTGAATATCCAAAGTATATATAGTATGCAAATCTTCACGTATATCATTAAATTTTGCTTCAAATATAATAAGAGCATTTGATACACGAATAAATTTCTTTAAAATTGCAGTTGCCATAGTTTTTCTTTACGATACCAATTTATTTTATTATTTCTTTTTGTTTTTTCCAAGGAATTTTTGTTGCAAAATATTCGTATTAACTATACCGAATATAGGGTAAATTTCTATAAAATTTAAATAAATTTAAAAAAAAAATATTTATCTTAAAATTTATTCACAAAAATTTACCACAAACACTATCTCGACCAATTTGACCGACTATAGAGTGCTAGTTAAACAAGTATATATGCAAAGAAAAAACACAAAAAATGTATGTGTTTATGTATCACAACAATATATGTATATCACAGCACCATTTATTTTCTCAGGCAACCACAAATGAATTTTATATTTGCAACTTAATTTAATTTTCCCTTTGGAAATTCACCGATAATAATACATTTTCTTTAATAATTATTAAATTAATTTTAATAAATCCGTCCGTCCACGTAAACAATACGCACGATTGATTTATATAGCACGATGAAAAATAAATCAAAGCAAACGTCACAATTTTTAAGGATGGTTGAAAACCAGATGGCGTTTCAGCACAAATATGTCTGCTTGTAATAATTTTTACAAAGCGATCAATCACATATGAAAACAACAACAATTGTAATTGTTTCCCTCTTTATCTTTACACTATAAATATATCCTTATATATTTTATTTTTTTTTTTCACTTTTAAATAATATTAAAAATGTTTTACGCACCTTTTAATTAACCAGTGAAAATATATTTGTATATAAAAAAAATGCTGTTCTAATACTCCGTCGGAAGTAGGGGATGATGGTGATCTTTTAATGATAAGAAAAAAACAAAATTAGCACCTTTTGCAATTTGTTTATTTTTCCAAAATCCGGCTCGAATGGACCAAATGTTTGCGTGTAAAGAGGGAGGTATAAATAAAAAGACAATTGTTATTTAGTGTTTTCAAATTGAATTAAATATTTCTTTATTACCTTTTTTCTATTATGGGGATTTGTATAAAAACAGTTGGAATGTGCCACTTTCTCAAAGGCTCACAGACAAGTAAGAGTTTATACATAAGAAAAACAACAAAGGACCGAACAAACGAATAAAACCAAACCGTTAGGTATTTTTACTAGTCAGAATCCAAGATAATACTCCGAAAAATCAGGAATGATTTAAGAAAGGAGTAAATTTGGGTCCTGACAAAGTAGCAAATGTTAAAAGAAAATTAAATAAACAAATTGAAAGAAGCAATATAAAATATTAACGATCTGGCTTAAACATATAATCATCCCAAGCATTTATTTTTGGAGTTTTATGTGTACCTGTTTCTGCCCTACCCCCTCTCCCCCTTTGCCCTCTAAATGACCCTATAAAAAAAAAGAAATTTTAATTTTGTATATAATTATCCCAAGCATTTATTTTTAGAGTTTTATGACAAAGGTGAAATGTTTCCCCCACAGCCCTTGCCAGAGCGACCCCGCCAAAATACAGTTTTTATACCCTCCAAAGAGAATTGGACCCCATGAAGTAAATATATTCTTGATCAGTGATGAAGTCTAAGACGGTCTAGCAATGCCCATACGTTCGCCTGTGGAAAACATGATATTGTATATTTTTGAACCCCGCCTCCTTTAGTGGGCGTTGACGTACGATATTATATAAAGTAACTCTGTCCCACCAAGTTAAACATTTTAAATTCACTTACTAAATATTTGGAGGGTATTTAAGATTCGACCCGGTCGAATATAACGTTTTTACTTGTTTTATTATTGGTAGCTCAAGCCATAGCTTAAATTTGTATGTATTGGGTGTTTTTTATTGAGGTATAGAACTTTAAGTTGTCATCACTTTTTTAACTGGCGGCCATTTTGTCAGCTGTCAAGTGATTAATATATTTAAATTATGTATGAATTTTTATTAGTCGAACTTTTTCTTATGTAAATTGTTAATTTTTAACGGGCTTAAGTTCGAATCTGCATGACTGCAAATTATTTTTTTGTTATTTTTTATTAATAAATGAATTTGTTTTTAAATTCTATTTATTATTTTATATTAAGATTGGAATATTAAGAATATTTTCAATAATCATCAAACCAGCAGGAATTTAGTTGTCAATTTACTTGACAATTTATGGCGAAAAAGTTCGACTAATAAAAATTCATACATAATTTAAAAACATTGCGGGGGCACGCGCACTTGTTCAAAGTAAATTGACAACTAAATTCAATTACTTGAACATAAATAACAAAGAAGCTTTACCTATCAGCAGCCGATGGCTCTGGAAAAAGCAAAAAGAGATATTGGAATATTGGGAATATTAATCGTCAGGGTTGGGGAATTTCGTACTAACCAAAAATGTAATAACTTAATAATATGAATGTGATAACTTCTCATATTCAATTTTCGTTAAAATATTGGTTAAATAGTTGATATTCCTACTAACTAGCACCACTTGCAAAAGTGGAAAAATTGAACAAAGAACGCTGATGAGATGGCGTAGCGGCCTCGAAATCAGTACTGATCCGTTCTGCTGGTTTGATGATTATTGAAAATATTCTTAATATTCCAATCTTAATATAAAATAATAAATAGAATTTAAAAACAAATTCATTTATTAATAAAAAATAACAAAAAAATAATTTGCAGTCATGCAGATTCGAACTTAAGCCCGTTAAAAATTAACGATTAATATTTAGTTTGGTTTGCCATTTCATCATGAACAGGTTGACAAAAGAACAACGCTTGCAAATCGTGCAAATTTATTTCGAAAGTAATGGTTCAGTTCAGTTCGCGAAGTTTACCGCAAGCTCCGTCCATTTTATGGTCGACATAATCGTCCATCAGAGCAATTAATTCGGTTAACCATGGATCGTTTTCGCACTACGTTTACTCTATGTGATAATACGCATCCGCAGAGACGTCGAACAGTGCTCTATGGGCTGGTGGAGTCATTGGGCCATACTTCTTCCGAATTAATGCTGGAGAGTCAGTTACCGTTAATGGAGACCGGTATAGAGCCATGATAACCGACTATTTTGTTCCCGAATTGGATGGCATGAATGTGGATGAGTTGTGGTTCCAACAAGACGGCGCTACATGCCACACAGCGCACGTCACAATCGATTTATTGAAGGAAACATTCGATGAGCGCATAATTTCGCGGAATGGACCTGTCAATTGGCCACCAAGATCGTGTGATTTGACACCATTGGATTATTTTCTTTGGGGATATGTGAAGTCGCTCGTCTACGCCAACAAACCAGAAACGTTAGGGTACTTGGAAGCCAACATTCGTGGCGCTATTGCTAACATACGGCCCCATATGCTTGAAAAAGTGGTTGAAAATTGGACCTGTAGAATTGGCTTTATTCGAGCCAGCCGCGGCGGCCACATGCCCGAAATCATATTTAAACATTAATGGCATAAAATTATCCTTCCAATAAAGCCAATTTGATGGACATTAAAACGATTTTCTTGTGTTTTATTTCAATTCGAAGTTCTATACCTTAAAAAAAAACACCCTGTAGTAAGGGTCTTAACGAACATTTGTATTGCTATATTAAATTGAATTAAGATTCATAGGCTAATTGTTCGAAATTTTGTTTTTAAATCTCAGAAAGACATGATAAATATTCCAAGGCACAAAGGAAAGTCAACATCAGTTTTATTCAACTTACACAGCAGAGCAGAACAGCTGTTTTCGAAAGACCCAACCCTTTCATCATCAGTGCTCATGTGTATTGTGTTTGTCACCACTTGTTAGGTGGCTCGAACAACTTCTCGCACATGTTGACATATAACATCTATGTATGTGCTTACTCCTACCATGCAGCACCGGATTTTTCACAGTGTTGAGCTCCAAGGTTATCGCCATAAATTGTCATCGGTTCATCTTCTGGATAGCAATTGATTTCCGTTAAGAGTCGCTTTAGGTATACGGCTTCTTTAGCCGCTGTTGAAAGAGCCACAAACTGTACTACTAAGTGCGATATTTGATTGCTTCTTACTTTCCCTGCTGAATACGCAACCAGCCAAGAAAAACGAGTAACCCGTGTACTATTTTCTGTCCTCTGCACAACTCGCCCAATCTGCGTCAACAAAACCTTCAGGAAGTTTTCCAGTTTTCCTATATCTAAGCTTCAAATCTTTTGTTGTAGATAACGCAGCATATGTTTAACGGCTTTTTGATGTTCAGCATGTGGATCCTGATTCTTTTGTGCAAGTTTACATACGGAGTGTAGAATGTCAGGTCTTGTACTTATTGCCAAATACATCAGCATTCCAATAATTGATTGGTAGTCATTTGCATCAACCCGGTCACAGTTTTCATTATGGCACGGTATAAACCCGGATCAAGTGGCGTAGATGCTGGTCTACATGATTCCATCTTGTAGTGCTGCAGAAGATTTCTAATATATTGGCTGTGTCCAACGCTAATTTCTCCAACATCACCATCACGGTCAATTTCCATGCCGAGAAAGTGTTTCACCTTACCATTATCAATTAGCTAAAATTTTTTCAAAATAGATTCTTTGATGAAATTTAAGTCTTTCAAACTTGAGCAAGATATCAAAAAATCATCAACATATACCGCAACTAAAACGAATTCATTGCCATTTTGCATATCACTAGGACAAGGATTTAGACCTATATCTTTGAGGGCTCTGTCTAAAGTGGCGTTCCATGCACGACCTGACTGTTTCAGGCCATAAATTGCCTTCTTTAATTGTAGTACTTGATCTGGATTACCTTCTGTAAATCCCTTCGGTTGCTTCATGAACACTTTCTCATCTAACTCGCTGTTTAGATATGCTGTTGATATATCAATGTGATGCAAATGAAGTTGTTTCTCTGCTGCTAATGCAAACATCATTCTGATTGTTGAGTATCTCACTACCGGTGAAAATGTTGTACTTCTTCTTTGGACGACCCACACTACCATCGCGAACTATTTTTGGTCTACCACGACCTCTAGCACCTTCTTGCCTTGATAATTGTTCTGCAATTTTTTCACCGCCACCCTGATAATCAAAACAAAAAATTCAGACTCTGAACTCCACGCATACTCCTCGTCACTTTCTAACTCTGCTGATATTTTATCACCATTACCGCCGTCTATTGTTGTCGAATCGTTTTGAACGGGAATAAAGTCAAACGTATTTGCATCAATTTTTGTTGTCTCAGTTAAAACATCTTTAAGAATATTCTCGCAAAACATCACATCCCTTTTTTCTACAATGCATTTTCTTTCCGCATCATACAATCGGTATGCTTTTGCTGTTGAAGAATATCCAACTAGTATATACTCCTTAGCTTTTACAGAAAATTTTCGTGATTGCGCCTTGTCTAAACCAATTGCAATGCACCCAAATATGCGCAAATGACTAACATCTGGTTTCTTGTTGTACCAAGTTTCAAAAGGTGTTTTGTCTTTTAAAATCGCAGTTATGGAACGGTTTCTTATGTACACAGCAGTATTTACTGCTTCCGCCCACAATGACTCACTGGTGCAAGCATGAACAATCATACTACGTGCCATTTCAACCAAAGTTCTATAAGCACGTTCTGCCGTACCATTCTGCTGGGGGGTGTAGGGAACAGTTAATTGTCGTTGGATATCCTTTTCCTCTAAAAACTTGCTGAATTGGTTATTCACGTATTCACGGCCATTATCACTTCTAATTGCTTTTATTTTTCTCCCATGTTGGTTCTCAACCAAAGATTTATAAATTTTAAATTTGTACATACATAAAACTCGTCTGCCAGATTTTACGAGTATTTTCACCCCGAAATGGCTGCCGCTAAGTTCGCCATTTCTTGTGCGATACAGCAAGGTTTAAGAACTATCATCTGTACAGGCAGCCTGAGCGCATGCAGAGCCCTAGTAAATATGATGATGTTATTTTTCCAAAATGCAACGTCAAATTCTAGTACTATATGGGTATAAAGGGCAACGAATTTGCTGATAAAATTGCAAAGGACGTATTAAAATTGCCTAACATTACCTTACCACCTGCCTTACCTACTTCCACTGTTAATACATTTAAGGCCTTGCGATCACAATCACTTTCTACAACAAGAAGACCGAATTATACTATAAACTTTTCAAGAAGTCAATGCATCACTATGGCTCCCTTAAAAGTTGGCAAACTCCTTTTCAACACGAAACATTACTATGATGGCTCTGATTCCCCAACATGTTCTCGCTGTAATACTTATTTAAACATCCCTCATATACTTGCAAAATGTCCGTTGTCTAGAAAGAATGAGTCTCTAGACCAAGAGCAAGTGGAAAGCAACAACACTTTCCTAAGGTTTGCTGGTAAACATTAACAACAGCGATCATCTGAATAAAAATTCGTTTTTCTTTCAATGGATTGATGTTTACTGTTCCATAAGGAACTTTTGGGCGCACTTGCTCTAGACATAATTTTAAGCTACTATACTGAGGCAAATTGGGCGAAAGTCAGAAAATGTCTGCTGAAGCACAACATTCAAGATAGTTCGTTGTTTAATCTATTTTGATGCTAATTTTAATATCCGAGTTTTTCTTAATACTTTTTATTTTCTCATAATCTCAATTGAATTCTAATTTACTTTGTATATTTACTCCTGCGCTTATGGTCTAGTCACCCGCGCCTTTGGTTGTATTTTATAAATTGACTTTATAAAGTATATTTTGAATGGAATAGAATATCTTTTTGTCATGTTTCAAAACAATTTTTATATTTCTGAAATTAATTTTGTATTACTTATTCCATGATGTTAACAAATTCTTAACGAAATATTGAATAATAAAGTAAAATTAAAATAATTTTATATATAAAACCACCTCGTGCTTAATAAACAATAATGTAATACATTACCAAAATAAAGGTCAAAAACTTAATAACAATAAGAATCACGTAAATAAATGATTTCATAAAAAACTTATCGAGCTGATGCCTTTTAATTAAAAATGAAAAAAAGCAATATTGCCACGATGTATAAGTATAATTTTTGCTTAATTTGGAGAGATTAAAATTCTTTGAATGTTTTTCGACTATTTTAGAAAAAAGTGAAAGAGGCTGCAGTTTATATTGGCAACACAGCACCCGGTGAAATGAAAGACATATCTGGGGCCTTGCCTGATGCTTATAGTCCAGGCTATGTTGAGGCTCAATGGTATAGTTGGTGGGAAAAGCAAGGCTTCTTCAAACCAGAGTATGGTGTAAGTATTACTATTTACTTTTGCTAGATATATAATATGATATAATGACAAAATGGAACAAAAATTGCGTGCGTCTAAAGTACTCATGCCAGAAGTGAAACTTCTTTGGCAAACTAATTTTTAAATCTTGCTTATATATGGTAATCTAAAGCTTTAGATTTTCGAGACTTTGAGGAAGGGAAAAATGAAGATATGTTAGGATTTTAATTATAATTAAATTAATTAAATATAATTACCCTACAAGAACACGAACATTTGACTAGTCATTTGTTTGATAGTGCTGAGGGCTTAATACCTCATTGCGTATACAAAACTTGCTATAACTTTCTTAAGGGCAATATGAAAAAACTTGCATCTCTGTCGTACTTATTAATTCTGCCGACATTAGAAAATATAGCTCACCTGCTCACTCTAGTGCTTTTTTTGTATCAGTATGTAGACACATATGTCTCATCAGTTGAACGCTCAATACTGAGGAATCAAATGACTACTCAAACCTGACAAATCAAGTATTTTGTTTATATTTTTCAATTAAAATAAAAAAAAACTATTTCGACCACAATTTCAATTAATTCAAAATTTTTATTGAAACACTTGCAATAAAAAGATAAACAAACTATTTTAAAAAGTAAGACAATATTTAATAACGACTTCTTGGTTTACCCGCATTCTGCAAAGGGATGAAAATGCCTAAAATGAAACAAACAAACAATATTAAGCCAGTGAGATTTACCTAAAATACATATTATCTAAGTTTACCTTCATTTCTGGGTTTCCGGTGTAGTTTCTCAGTTTAACAAAACTGGGAGTTGTGCCACAATTATTCAGCGTTTGTTAGCCTGCGTTCCAAGTGCATTAATGAATCTTCTAGTGCCCGGAAAACATCTTTCCAATCACTAATACCTATAAAAAGAAGTTCTTGCTATTACAATTTTTATTTGTCACTTTAAACAATGTACTTACGTATCCCATTTATCTACATGATATTGATATCTTTTTTAATTTGCACCACATCTTTCACCATAAACAACACAGACATAAAATACACCAATATTAATTGAAAACTGAAATTAAAATCTGAAGGCATTGTCGAAAATTCAACAAATGTCAGTCATATGTTCAATAGGGTTGGAATAGTATTATATGGAAATCTTTAGTAACAAGATTTGGATACGCTAGAACCCCTAGTTTTGTGGGGTTTGGCAAAAAAATGCTTGAGCCAAAAAATTAGGAGGGTGGGATGGGGGTAAATGGCTCCTCATCGGGGTCAAAAGTAGGAGAAAACGTGTTAAAATCCACTAAAAACTCAATAACTATCGCTGGGTTGCTCTTAGTGGGGTAAAATGTAAGATGGACTCCTACTAATATTTCCAGCCCTACATTTTTTCTAAACATACCTACCCTTTATCTGCCCTCCTTAAGGGTGTTCCCATACAAAGTGTTATTTTTTTTTTAAATTAGCCATACCGCCCTAACTAGCTCCAGAGTGCTCCTAGAGGGGTCAAACATATGACCGACTCATAATATTTTTGTCAGCCCAACAATCTTTCAGAACATACCTAGCGTCCATCTTCAGTCAGTAGGGTGGCTCCCATACAAAAATTTTAATTAAAAAAAATTATATGAATTATTAAAACATATTTTGTTATTGAATAATGCTTATTATTATGATAATTAATTTTAATCGTTTTTTTTTTATTTAGCGTCATTGACACAAAATTAACGTTATATTTATATGAATTTTTAGTTATTGCATACACACATGCATATAAATACAAGCGCTGCCACATACTTTGCATAAAGTTTATAACTTGATTTACTTTAAAGCCTTAGCATGTGGTAGCACAATTTTCTTTTGATATGAATTAGGGGATTTACAAATTGTTCGCTTTGATTTATCTTATTTTATTGTTATACATATTAAGCCACTTCTAAATGAGTTTTGAAAAGGAAAGTCACACTTTTACGTAGTGAAAAAAATTTACATTCTTTACATTAACAAGTGAACAAGGTAAGTAATTATTAAATAAACATGTGTATATGATACAATTGTATTCCTATAATACTTATAAATTTTAAGAGCAAATATGGCATCAACATCAATGGAAATTGCGAGCAGTTTGAGATCTCATACCGAACTCTTTTTGATTGGACAACCATGCTCGAATATAACGGGGACAAAGTTGCCGTCTAAACAACAAGTGCTTAGACTCTATTTTTATGGCACTGGACAGCGTAAAATAACTGCTGACGAAAGTGCATATTTGGTAACTGACTCTGTCATGATTTTTTGGCGTCAAGCGTTTATTCCAACGAAACACAGGGGCGATGTGAAAAAAAAGGTAAATTCTTTAGGCGCTGAATGGTTAGCAATACAAAAGAATACGTTAAGAGGCGGTGAAACGCAAAGAAAAAAGGAGGCTGAATTTGTCGGGAATTTGGATGATCTTTTTGATATTGCACATGCTAATGCTCTCGAAATGGTAACGAATCCGGAAGATATAGCTTTTTTGCAACTTCAAAGAGAAAAGGGGCGTCCAGGATGCATGGCGGGTATTGACAAGACTCTAGCTAAAAAACAAAAGACGAGCGGAACGAAAAAAGCTAGAAGAAGAGCAGAGAAAACGCGCAAAACTTCAAAAGGATGCTTCAATAACGGGTAACTTTTTTTATTACAATACAAATATAATACAATTGTACATCGTAATTATGATATTAACAAGTGCGTGCTGTGTAATTTCAGTTTGCAAGATTTCATCCACTGAATCGAGTGAATCAGATGTTGAGGTCGAAGCGGCCGATGATGGAAAGTTTTCGCCCAAGCCAATACCAAAAAGAGCAAGAGGCAGAATCGAGTGCATTACTCCGGATCTTGTGTCTGTTTTCGACCGATGTAAAACAACAGATATAGCAGCGGTTCGTATATTGATTGCTGCAGCACGAGCTTTTCAACTTGATCCGAGGCTATATATAATCAATCGGAAGTCACTCCGACAAGCCCGCACAAAAAACCGTCAGCAGATTACAGAATTGTTAAAGGAAAACCCACAGGTAAGCTATATGAAATGAAAATTATATTTCTGAACAATGCAGCACGAGTACTTTTTCAGTTGACTGAAACACAATTTTTCAATGTGCACTGGGATGGCAAAATGTTACCAGACTTGCAAGGCAGCGATAAAAAAGTTGATCGACTTCCTGTTATCGTCACATATGATGGAAAGGAGCAGCTCCTGGGCGTGCCAAAGATACCGTCGGGTAAAGGGAAAGGAAAACGTATTGCGGATGCCATTTATGAACTTTTGCTTGAGTGGAAAATCATTGACCGTGTTCAAGCTATTTCATTCGATACCACGTCAACAAATACTGGCCAATTTCAAGGTGCAGCACTCTTGCTGGAGCAACTTCTAGAAAGAGATCTTTTCTATCTACCGTGTAGACATCACATTTATGAACTGCAATTAAAAGAAGTTTTTGAAGCTAAATTCGGTAAAATGTCCGGGCCAGGAGTGCCCATTTTCGCTCGTTTCAAAGGGCAATGGCACCAAATTAAAGATAAACCTTTTAGTTCTGGCATAGAAGATAGCAAGGTTTCAGAGAAAGTACCAATTGAAGTTCAATTAGAGATCAAGTCGTTTTGCTTAGCGCAACTGAAGGAAAAGCAACCTAGAGACGACTATAAAGAGTTTCTTGAAATCATTTTATTGTTTCTTGGTGAAAATACTCCAAACTATCGCTTTAGACCACCAGGAGCCATTAGCCATGCCCGATGGATGGCGAAAGTCATATACTGCTTAAAAATATTTTTATTCCGAAAATATTTCGAACTGAATAAGGAAGAACTAAGTGGAATTCGCGATGTTAGCATTTTCATTGTAACACTTTACGTGAAAGCTTGGTTTAACGCCACAAGGGCAATCGAAGCTCCAAATAATGACTTTAATTTTTTGAAAGCGATTGCTGATTATGCCTTGATTGATGAGGATGTGTCGCAAAGGTTGTGGAAAAGATTCTCTGGACATCTTTGGTACCTCAGCGGAGAAGCTATTTCTCTCGCATTATTTGACAGATATGTCTCCTTCAACACCAAACGTAAAATGGCGAACGCAATTCGTGCATTTGAGAATGAAAAATATAAGAAACACGAAGACAGCGAGGAAGAAGACGATGTGGATGATGCCTTGGAAGAAGAGTACGATAGCAACGTGGACCATTGGGTCAGCAGTGTCAATCAAGATCGTCCAGCACATATTTTTGGTTACAAAGGTGTGAAAAGAATTAGCGTGCAGTCTACACAACAAAATGAACAAATGATTAATAATGATTTAAGCCAATACGTAACACCTGAAACAGCCAAATTTTTCGTGCGCTTCGGATTGTCATTGGACTTTATAGCCACTGACCCAGAAAACTGGGAAGAACGCAAAGATTACCAGCAAGCCACAGAAATATTGCGTAAATTACATGTTGTTAATGACGCTGCCGAAAGAGGAGTAAGGTTAATAGAAGAATACAACAACATATTGTGCAGCAACGAGAAAGAAAAAATTTTTTTGCTTCAAGTTGTCTCTGAAAATAGGAAAAAGTATCCTTCCCATAATAAAAAAGATTTAATTTAATTTTTATAATAATTAACATTATTCAATAACAAAATATGTTTTTATAATTCAAATAATTTTTTTAATTAAAATTTTTGTATGGGAGCCACCCTACTGACTGAAGATGGACGCTAGGTATGTTCTGAAAGATTGTTGGGCTGACAAAAATATTATGAGTCGGTCATATGTTTGACCCCTCTAGGAGCACTCTGGAGCTAGTTAGGGCGGTATGGCTAATTTAAAAAAAAAATAACACTTTGTATGGGAACACCCTTAAGGAGGGCAGATAAAGGGTAGGTATGTTTAGAAAAAATGTAGGGCTGGAAATATTAGTAGGAGTCCATCTTACATTTTACCCCACTAAGAGCAACCCAGCGATAGTTATTGAGTTTTTAGTGGATTTTAACACGTTTTCTCCTACTTTTGACCCCGATGAGGAGCCATTTACCCCCATCCCACCCTCCTAATTTTTTGGCTCAAGCATTTTTTTGCCAAAACCCACAAAACTAGGAGTTCTAGCGCATCGAAATCAAAAAGTTGCGCACTATCCCAACCCTAATGTTCAAGTGTGTTGGTGGAAATGTTATATGTGTATTTGTGTCAGTCATTCATTTCTTGTAGGGCAATTAATTATAATTAAACTAAGTATCGAATATTTTTACAAATTATATATATAATTTTTTCTGATTTATTTCTTCGGTAGTTCCATTATTTTTTTTATACCCTTCACAAAAAAGTGAAAGGGTATATATAGGTTTGTCATTCCGAGTGTAATTTCTCCGATATTAATATTGGACCCCATAAAGTATATATTTTCTGAATCCTTGACGATTGAGCGATGTCCGTCTGTCTGTACGTGGGGGTTTTCCCAAGTCCCCACACGAGCTAGAGACTTCATTCTTGAACTGTTGGATTGGAAATGAGCGTAAATAGAGTGGTATTGAAATTCAGAAAAAAAAATCAAATTACGGTTCCAGAGCTGGGAAGCTTACACCTATTTCTCGACCCAAAATTAATACCAAATTATTTTTTTGGTTGTTTGTAAATTAAACCTATCTCATGCTTTGGGAACCCTCAATTGTCAATTAAAAACTAAAAAAATAAAAATAAATTTTCCAGGGATGGGAAATTGAAAGTTTTTTTTTTGCACATTCAGTATTTTGTAGTACATGTAATAACTAAAATAGTTAAAAATTTTAAGTTTTTCTTAACTAAAACCCAAAAAAAAATGTATTAAATAAAAATTTCGCTTCCAGACGTGGGAAATTGAAATTGTGTTTATACATAAAAGTAACCAAAAATGCAACTGAAGTTGTTTTTTTTTTGACTAACTAAAACTATTTTATAATTAGGAAAAACAAAATTGTTAATTTTTTTATCGGGCTTAAGTTCGAATCTTGCATGACTGCAAATTATTTTTTGTTATTTTTTATTATTAATAAATGAATTTGTTTAAATTCTATTTATTATTTTATATTAAGATTGGAATATTAAGAATATTTTTAATAATCATCAAACCAGCAGAAAAACAAAATTGGTATCAAAAATTAAAAAAAAAAGGAAAATAAAAATTTCGAATCCAGGGTTGGAGTGCAATATTTGATAGTACATGAAAGTGACCAAAATGGTTAGAAATTATAAGTTTTTCTTAAATAAAACTATGTCATGCCTTATTAAGATTTGCATTGCTAAAAAAACAAAAAATTCAAATTTCGTTTCCAGGGTTGGAAAATTTAAATATGTTGTATGAATAAAAGTAACCTGCAGCGATTTGAAGGACGTGTTGATTTGTTTAACCAATTCCAGTTACTAACTCCATTTTATTTTACATATAATCTGTATACCTAAATTAAATACAATTCATTTTTATTCTAGCACTAATACACAGCCATATTTAAAGTCTACAAAAATTAATATTGTTTTACATTGTTGATTATCGAAGTCACATTGTTGTTCTATATCGTACACTACAAGATATATTTAACGGAAAATACGATACGAAAAATATAATTTAGATTTTCTTACAGATCCGCCACAATACCCCCCGGCTAGTATTTTTGTTGTCCCAAAAAACTTGGAAATTTAACTCGTCTTCCATATCGGCTAACTTTTTCGTATTTTTGAGCGTTGTTGAGCGTTGACTGCACTGATTGCTTCTCGGTTGATTCACTGGGTTCGTTGGCATATACTTTTGCAGGTTTAATTCGGTCGATAGAAACTTTTCCGTTTTCTTGACCTCTTTTTATTATGAAGTACTTTTTATAACGTTTTACGACTTTAAACGGTCCTTCGTTATGCTGGCTCTAGCGGTTTCCGTACTCGATCTACTCTCACAAAAACGAAGTTGCTTGTATTTAAATCAGGATCAACGTAGCCTTTTTTATTAGTATGTCTTGATGGGCAGGTGTTCTCAAATCACTCATTGCTTTACGAAATTTTTGTACAAACTCTACTTGACTGTCTTGACTTTTACTCTGGACCCAAAATTCTCCTGGTAAACGTAAATGTGTTCCATATATCAATTCAGCGCGGCTAGCATCGATGTCTAACTTAATAGTAGTTCGAAGACCTAGAAGAACGAATGGAAGCACTGAACACCAATCTTTTGTGGCATAACACTTAATTGCATTTTTCAGCGTACGGTGCCATCTTTCAACCATACCATTCGCTTGGGGATGGTATGCTGTGGTTCGCAAATGATGTATACCAAGGGTTTTTGTTAGCTCCCGAAAAAGATTCGATTCGAATTGTCTTCCTAAGTCCGTAGTAATTTTTTCTGGGACACCATAAGCTGCTATCCACCTAGTTATAAAAGCTGTTGCTACTGTATTGGCTGAAATATCTGGTATTGGAATTGCTGTTGGCCATCTGGAAAAACGAGGCAATAACGAGGCAATTCTTGCTCAATTGTGATTGCGTTGAAATCAATAGCATCATTTGTAATACTATTAATGCGTGAAAGCCAATCAGCTGTTGCATTTTCAGTGCCCTTAATATGCCGAATGTCGGTGGAGAACTGGCTTATGAAATCTAATCGTCTTACTCTCCTAGGTGGAGCTTTTTCACTTTTTTGTTGGAAGGAAAATATCAGGGGTTTGTGGTCGGTATAAATTGTGAATTTGCGCCCCTCCAAACCATATTTAAAATGTTGCACGCCTTGATAAACCGCAGTTAATTCGCGGTCATACGCACTATACATCCGTTGAGCATTCGTGAGTTGCTTTGAGTAAAAACCGAGTGGTTGAGCCACACCATCGACAATTTGGTGCAACACTGCGCCCACTGCAGAGTCCGAAGCGTCTACTGTTAATGTTAGTTCACTATGTGGAGACATGTAACACAAAAAGGTGGCCTTAGCTAGTTCATCCTTACAAGCCTCAAACGCATATGATGATTCACTGGACCACACAATTTTTGTTTTATAGTTTTTCTTGTTTCCTTTTATTAAATTTTGAAGCACACTCTGATGTTTAGTAGCGTTTTTAAGGAACGGGCGGTGAAAATTTAACATGCCTAAAAACTTTTTTAGGTCTTTTGCTATTATTGGTTTGATGAAATTTCGTATAACTTCGACTTTGCTTTTGAGTGGTCGCAACCCTTCACTCGTAATTGTGTGGCCTAGAAAATCCAACTCTGTTTGTCCCAGTTTGCATTTGTCAACATTGATAGAAATATTACCCTTACGCAACCTCTCAAATACGGCTCTCAAGTCCTTTTCGTGTTGCGCCTAATCGGTTGAGGCTACGAGAATATCGTCGATGTAAGCGAATGTGCCATCTAATCCTCTTAACAGATCGTCCAGGTAACGCTGGAAAGTTTGGGCAGCATTTCGTAACCCAAACGTCATGTACACAAATTTATACAAACCGAACGGTGTTGAAATTGCTGTCTTCGGTATATCTGCGGGTTCGATGGATATTTGATGGTAAGCGCGTTGCAAATAAATGGCTGAGAATATTTTCTTACCGTAAAGCACGTTTGTTACATCGTGAAGATATGGGATGGGGTATCTATCTGGCACAGTAATTGCGTTGAGAGACCGATAGTCTCCGCAAGGCTTCCACTCGTTCGGTTTTTTTTTACTAAGTGGAGTGGACTTGCCCACTGACTTTTCGACGGCCGGCAAATACCCTTTTCCATTAGAAACTGAAATTCTCGTTTTGCTGCCTCTAGTCGCTCGCCTGCAAGTCGTCTTGGACGCGTAAAAACTGGTGGACCTGTTGTTACAATGTGGTGTGTTGTGTCGTTTGTTATCGGCATTTTATTTGCATTGAGAATAGCCAAATCAGTATACTAACTTAATATATGCGAAAACTTGCAATTTTTGTTGAACGTTGATATTCTAATTTGTGAATTTTGTGCCAAATTCGCCTTTGTTTCTAACATTGTTTTTCTATCAACAATTTTACCTCTTTATATCCACAAGTAAGTCGTATGCTTTTAAAAAATCGGAGCCAATGATTGCAGTCTTAACGTCGGCGATATAAAAATTCCATGTAAGACTGCGGCGTAACCCCAATGATAAATTAAGAAGGCGCTGACCAAACGTTTTAATAGGCGAACCATTAGCGGCGTAAAAAGTTGGTGTCGAAGGTTTTTTATGTTTGTCGGCTGCGTTGGGTGGAATAACAGACACATCGGCGCCCGTGTCTATTAAAAATTTTATGCTTGTGTTTTTATCACAAATTATAAGACGAGCTATTTGAAACATCTTATCGCTAGAACCGCTCGAAAGTTGTAGGGAATTTCGTAGTTTTTTTATAGCTGCAAGGAGAACGACATTTTCGTGCGTCTGCACCGAACTTTTCATGATACCAACAGTGGCCACTTGACGAAATGGGAGTTGTTGATCGACGTTCTCTACTTTTTGAAGTACGTTGGTTGCTTCTACCACGAATACGTCGTGTACGTTCATTTATTATTTGATTTATTTGTTGTTCAATACGTTGTATACGGAGATCAGTCTCTCTTTGTGAAGTTTGCGTCGTGTTTACTGCAGTGACTTGCTGATAGTCTGACACTTCCATTATTTTGTCAGCCAGTTTTGCGAGCTCCGGCTTGCAGTATGGCTCTGGTTTGCGCAGGTAGTCTCTGCAGCCAAAGTGACTTTAAAAAATCTTTATTTATCTTACCTTTCGCTAAACCGCTCAACTCATTAAGTAGTTGGGTGGGACGCTTGTCGCCCAAATCAATGTCGGAGATAAGTTTTTGAATTTTTTTCTGCTCGCTGTCACAATATCTTTCTATGATGCAAGCTTTAAGGTTAAGATATTTGTCTCGTTCAGGAGGGTTTAAAATTGCGTCGGATATCTGTGCTAAGACGTTGCTTTCAATGGCAGCCACTACAGTGTTATATCTAGACACATCGTTATTTACACCAGAAATGTTAAACTGTGCTTCCACTTGAGCAAACCATATTTCCGGTTGTTCGGGCCAGAATGGAGGAACTTTGACGGAGACCCTGTTAACGACTGTATTATTCTCATGGTTAGCCGTAACCACATTCGCTGGTGTCTCTGACTGTCTAGATGTTGCTGCTTGTCCCTCACTCTGATTTTCGTTCCTTTTTCGCTCGTTCATGATGGCGTTCGTACGTCGGGGTCACCAATTGTAGCGATTTGAAGGACGTGTTGATTTGTGTGACCAATTCCAGTTATTAACTCCATTTTATTTTACATATAATCTGTATACCTAAATTCAATACAATTCATTTTTATTCTAGCACTAATACACAGCCATATTTAAAGTCTACAAAAATTAATATTGTTTTACATTGTTGATTATCGAAGTCACATTGTTGTACTATATCGTACACTACAAGATATATTTAACGGAAAATGCGATTCGAAAAATATAATTTAGATTTTCTTACAGATCCGCCACAAACCAAAAAGGCAATTGACGTTGTGGTTTTTGCTACTTAAAACTATTTTATAATTCAGGAAGAATAAAATTGGTATTAAAATATTAAAAAATAAAAGGTTCGAATCCAGGGTTGGACAAGTGCAATATTTTATAGTACATGAAAGTGACCAAAATGGTTACAAATTATAAGTTTTTCTTAAATAAAACTATGTCATGCCTTATTAAGATTTGCATTGCTAAAAAAAACGAAAAATTCAAATTTAGTTTCCAGGGTTGGAACATTGAAATATATTTTATGGATAAAAGTAACCAAAAAGGCAATTGACGTTGTTGTTTTTGCTAATTAAAACTATTTTATAATTCAGGAAGAACAAAATTGGTATTAAAATCTTAAAAAGTCAAAATTTCGATTCCTGGGATGGACAAATGAAATATTTTATGGTACATGAAAGTGACCAGAAAGTTAAAAAATTTTAATTTTTTTGTGAAGTTAAACTATGTTACATACACCTCACTAAAAGTTGCATTGGTAAAAAAATAAAAATTAGCTTCCAGAGTTGGAAAATCGAAATATTTTTGGTAAATAAAAATACCCACATAAATTCCAATATTTTGTGTTTTGAGTGAATTAAACCTATTTTATACTTCAGGAAAAATTACATTTTTTATTAAAAATTAAAAATTTGATTCCGGGGTTGGAAAATCGAAATTTTTTTGTACATTAAAGTAACCATATAAGTTCCCAATTTTGGTTTTTTTTTCAGTGAATTAATTTTATACTTCGCTAAGAATTAAGTTGGTATTAAAAATTTTAAAAATTAAATTTTCGGTTCCAGGGGTGGAAAATCGAAATTTTTTAGTATATAAAAGCAGCCATATAAGTTCCTTATTTTGGTTTTTTTGTGAATTAAATCTTTTTCATAATTCGGGAAGAGTTACATTGGCATCAAAAACCAAAAAAATTAAAAATACAATTCAATGAATAAAAAAAATTTAATCGACATTTTTTATTCATAAAAGTAACCATATAATTTGCTATTTTTTATTTTTATGATGAATTATACCTACTTTATATATCGGGAAGAAATAAATTGGACATACATTTGGACAATTAGAACTTTTTGGAGTACATGAAACGGATTTTTCTTTATGTTTGTAAATTAAAAACATCAAAAATTTTTGAAAGACGTTCAGAGGTATTAGAAATAAGAAGAACTGAACATTCAGCTTCCTAGCCAAAAAATTTAAACATTTTCTTAAATATAAAAGTAACTGATAACTTATTGTAATATTAATCAAGCTTGTGGTCGTTTTTTATAAAATATTATTTCTTATAATTTTTATTCAATATTTCGTTAACAGCTTGTTAACATCTTCAGGAATTAAAACATATTAAAATTTTATAGAAAAATGGTTTTGAAACATGACATGAAAAATTATTAAAAATATTTGTTTTTCAAAAATTTTGTATATACTAATTGAAAAGAAAATTTTTGACAAAACTAAACAATTTCCTGAAGAAGCTAACCGATGGTTAGCGAAATATCAAACAATAATTATTAATATAAAATAACCTCAAAGCTTAAACGTTAACTTTAACTATTAAAACTTTCTTATCTAGATACTCTACTTATTAGGAAAGGTAATAAATTAATAATAGATTGGTTCCAGAAACCTACAGCTTCGGGAAGGATGATTAACTACTATTCAAAACATAGTAGACATATTATTATAAACACAGCTAGGAGTTTTATAGGAAGGGTTCTAAATATAAGTGATAAACAATTTCACAATAGCAATAAGAAGAAGGTTATAAAAATATTAGAAAATAACAATTTTCCAAATCATATAATTAATAAATTAATATCACATTATAGAAATAGAAGAACAGAAAATACTAATAATAATACAGAACAAAAATAATTTAAATCTTTAACATACATACCAGGAATATCAGAAAGGTTAACAAAATCTAGAATTTACGATACAGATAAATATAGAATAGCTCATAGAACGTGTAATACATTAAACAGACTATTTAGTAAAACTAAAGATAAAATTGAAAAATGGGATACATAAAGTAGTATATAAAATACCATGCAAGGGTAATGATATAGAGAATTGTAATTAAGTATACATATATAGGATAGCAGGCCACAAATCAGTTAAAAAATATAGGGATATAAATCCACAAAAGTCAGCTTTATTTTCCCATTATTCTAAATCATATTATTTTCCAGATTTTGAAAATGTTTCAATTTTAAATACAGAAAATAACTATAAACGTAGATTAATGTTAGAAATAATAAACACACCATCATCACACATAAATTTTAAAACAGTCACAGAAAAATTAGCACAGAATTATAGACATTTAGTTATTCAAAATTGTAGATTTATATAATTTGATTGTATATATTAACTATTATTTGCTAGGGATAATTGTTAAAATATTAAATTAAAGCCCAAGTTCTTGTATTTTATATTTGATATAAAATATTAGTATTGAAATGTTTATTTAACAGAATTTTCTATCGAACTAACAAACAAATAAAAATCATTTTACAATAAAATAAAATCTACTTTAATGTAGAATTTATATTGATCGTAAGGTATAAATGTAATCAAAGTATTTCTAACATTCACCCCCACAATGTAAATTCGCCATTGAAAACCAACTTAATAGATACAATAAGTTTTAACATTTTAAATTTAACAAATTACAAAATTTAACATGATTATGATTTGGTAAACATTTAGTTAATATGTCTGCTACATTATCTTCGGTAGGAACATATTCCAAATCTATTTCATTTGCCTTGTACTTCTCTTTGATATAATGATAGCGTATATCAATGTGCTTACTTCCCTTCATCGTCATGTGACTTTTCTTCAAAAACAGAGCACCTTGATTATCGCAGAAGAGCTTTGTTAGTTTCTCCAGCAAATTTTTTAATCCCATCTCGTTAATAAGGCTTCGGTAAAAACAAATTTCTTTAACTGATTGACTCGTAGCATTGTATTCAGCTTCCATTGAACTTAGTGCAACAATATTCCGTTTTTTCGATTCCCATGAAATTGATCCTCCAGCGAAAAACATAACATATCCAGTGTATGACTTTCGATCATTTATATTTGATCCCCAATCTGCGTCAGAATAACAAGTCAAATCGTTTTCATCTTTTATATAATTAATAGAAAAATCCTTATATTTTAAATAGCGTAAGACGTGTTTTGCAGCAATAAAATGTTCTTTGTGCGGATGAGAACTGAACTGTGCTAAGCTTGAATCTGTATGAGCTATATCTGGTTTTGAAATTATTGATAGATACAATAAACTGCCAATTAATGATTGATATTTCCTTACATCGACTATTTCACCCCAGTTTTCTTCATTGCATTTAAGTAGTACTGTTCCAACAACAAAAGGTGTTTTGGCGGGTTTGCAATTTTGCATGTTCCATTGTTTTAAAAGTTCTCTAACAAAATTTCTTTGATGTAATTTTATATTTCCTCTGGGTTCATTTCCAACAATTTCCACTCCCAAATAATAGTTTGCTTGACCACGATCTACGATTTCTACATTTTCTTTCAGCTTTTCCAAAATAAATTTCATAGTTTTATTTGTTGAACAAGCAATCAAAATATCATCAACATAGAGAGCAATAATGCTTATTTCATTTTTTATCATGATTTATAAACACACAGCTATCGGACTTACATTGAATGAAACCAATTTTTAGCAATATTTCATTAATTTTATGATTCCACTGTCTTCCAGCTTGCTTCAAACCATATAACGATTTTTTCAACTTGCATACTAAATTTTCTTCGCCCTTTTTAATAAACGATTCTGGCTGTTTCATATATACCGTTTCCTTTAAATCTCCATTTAAATATGCAGCAACATCATCAACATGGTTTATTAGTAAATTGCATCTAACTGCTAATGACAATATTAATCGAATGGTTGGATGACGTATAACTGGCGCGTATGTTTCGTTATAATCTTCATTATATTTTTGAAAACATCCCTGTGCCACAAGTCTAGCTTTATATTTTTCAACATTTCCATCTGCAAAACGTTTCGTTGTAAATACCCACTTGCTTCCAATAACATTTTTATTTAAAGGCTTTTCGACTAACTCCCACGTGCCATTTTTTATTAATGATGAATACTCTTTATTCATTGCAGCTTTCCATTCATCCGATTCATTGCTGTTCAAAGCATGTTTCACACTTATAGGATTGAAACTAAAATTATTAACCATGTTTAATTCTTCATCAAATTTAAAAAATTCTTTTCGGTCTGCCAGGTTGACATTTTCTTAAGATCTTTGGTCTTCCTCTAGCTCGTTTTCCATTTACGTTTCTTTCTCTTATATCATCAAAACCTTCAAAATCTCATTGGGAACTTAAATACGATCCATCATCGCTTAATATTTCATTGTTTACTAAAATTTCATTTTCTTAATCATCATTGAATTGATCTGAAATTTCATTTGCGTTTCCCAAACTTTTGTCTTGATTAGATGAAATTGAACAGTCCATTATTTTATCATAAAAATCCTTTTTTTTCAAAAAATTTTCTTTCAGATTCATTTCCGAAAAATTTTGCGTCCCTAGATATTATTATTTTCTTTGTATCGAGATCTATCAATCTATAACCTTTTGTATTAGTCTGATACCCAACAAATGTACAAATCTTTCCTTTTGGATCCAATTTATATCAACCTGGTTTCTTGTCTAATACAACAGCTTTTGATTAACTTTAAAATATGAAACACACGGCTTTCGATTAGTCTACCGTTCATAAGGAGTTACATTATCCAAAACTTTTGTTGGCGAACGGTTTTCAATGTAAACACTAGTGCTAATGGCCTCAGCCCATAGAGCTTTCGGTAATTTTGATTCTTCCAGCATACATCTAGTCACTAAAGTTCTGTTAGCCCTCTCAGATACACCATTTTGCTGAGGTGTGTAACTAACAGTTGTTTCATGAACAATTCACCGACTTTTCAAAAAATTATCAAAATTATAGTTAATATATTCCCTGCCATTATCACTCCTTAATCGTTTAAGTTTACACCCAATTTGTTTTTCAGCCATATTAATATACTCTTTAAATGCATCAAAAGCATCCGATTTATTTTTTAATATGTAAACAGTAATATATCTATAGTAATGATCGATGAATGTGATAAAATATAAACCAGCACCGTATGTTTTTACTCTCATAAGTCCACAAATGTCTGTGTGTACTAAATCTAATAAATTTTTACGAACTACATTTCCAATGGGCTTAAAACGCTTAGCTAGTATTTTACACAATGAACATATAATACAATCAAACTCATTTATATTACCTTGTATTCCACGAACCATACTATTTCTTTCCAATTTTTTCAAATCATTAAAATTGAGGTGGCCAAACCGTCTATGCCAAAGCGTGTTGTCCAATTTTTCCGCTTTATTAAGAAAATGTTTACTTAATGTTGATTTCACTTTATAAATTCCATTAATGCTTCGTGTTTTGAAGCTTAAGGTATTATAAGCCTTTTAGGTCTACCTCGGCAACCAGATCGTGTAATGCGTGGTCTACCTGGACCTCTGCAAGATCTTTCGTTAACATGATCTTCCTCAGCGGACACAAAACCCCGTGAACTCGCTACCACTGTCAGACTTAATCGACCCAGGAACATCATCAGAATCCTTCACATCTGGTATAAGGGGAAGGTCCGTAACAGCATCCCCTTTCTCATCTTCATTATTTACTGACATGTTCGGTAAAATAGGGAAATCTGTTGTGTCGACATGTTTATGCAAATTTTCGACAAAATGAACATCACGCCCAATGATGAGCTGTTGTGTGTCCCGATTAAGTTTTTGGCAGTGTGGATTATTTGATGTTTCGGTTGTGTGGAGTTGAAATTTATGATTCTGGTGGAAGCGGTATCTCTTTTATACCAATTATTGTTATTAGTCTGTTGTTCCTTTGTATTTTTGTGTCTAAATAGGCAATAGTATTATTTGTCTCTATTTCCATGGTGAATTGTATTTTTGGATGAAAACTATTGAAAAACTTTAAAATTTTGACTTTTTCTTCGGATTTTACAATTGCTAATAAATCATATGTATTTTAATCGGATATTTTCCACGCTAATTTTTTGTACAGTTTCGTCTAACAAATTGTCAAGTACTATTTCCGCGATGGTTGGTGAAAGTGGATTCCTCATCGGCATACCAAATATCTGGTTGAAAATTTCATTTTCATTTATGAAATAATTATTCTCACAGAGGCAAAAGTTGAGTATTTTTACGAACAGGGACCTGGACATTTTTGTGTAGTTCTGGATGATTGTCCATTTTTGCATTATTATATATATTGCCTTGTTTACTGGGATAAGAGTGAAGAGTGAAACACATCTATTGAGATTAGTATTTCTTCTTTTTCTATTTTAATATTTTTTATTTGCTCTTTGAGTCTGTTCGAATTCATATATCATTCAGATCATATTTTTGAGAATCTGGCCTACGTATTTTGATAATTTATAGAATGGAACTTGTATGGAAGAAGCTATGGGTCTTAAGGGTATTTCTTTCGTATGAATCTTTGGTAGCCCATATATACGAGGTGTGACACTCTTCTCTATACATTGCTACTGTTTTGCTTCCTTTATCAGCCTGTACGAAAATTATATTGTTATGTTTTCTCAAGAAATCTTTTGTTTTGCTATATATAGTGAGAATGAATTTTGGGGTGTTTTGTAACATTCTCTTAAAGCGCGTGATGTTATTAGTTAATATGGTCTTTGCTAGATTCTTCTCTTCTCCTTCGTCATCATTCATTGTTGAAATGCATTGTTTTATGTCCGCAATTATGTGTAGTGCAGAGAAGATGTTTTTATCTACAGGTAGAGCAAATTTTTCCCCAAAGACTATATAATTTGGATTTAGATTCTATTGAAATTTCTATATTAGTTTTGTTTTCAAATCAATTTTCATTATATATAAATCCATATATTCTAAATTGTTTTTTTTTCAATGCGTTTTATTTTGCGTTTTGTTTATCTATTATGTGTGCGCTTATAGTACTTCTGCTCCTCTCATACTGTTTGTTTATAAAAGTCGTGTAGTCTTCAAATATAAGTGCAATGTTAGTTTTTAAGCGATTTAAATTTTTCTTAAAAACGTTAATGTTTGAATATGATTGTGTTATCTCTAGATTCAATATATTTTTTTTGGAAGTTATATTCAATTTTGTTTAATTTTTCTTTTAAATTTTTACATGTGAACAGCTGTGTCGTCTGTGTTGTTGTGTTCTTTGTGTGGTTTGGAACAATACCATAACTCCTGCATGATAGTATGAATTTTAATTTATTTTCTTGTGCTAGTTTTTTTGTTTCATTACAGTACTCTTTCAAAGTTCTGCATGTCTCTCTATCATATTTTAAAGTTATGTGCTGAAGGTAACCCTTCATGTTGTGTTTGTTGGTAGTAATGTTTTTTATTAAATTTAAGATTCTTTGTTTCCTCAAGCTCTCCGATAATGTTTTCTTATTTGTGTTTATATGGCCAAAGTGTATTTGTATGATCTCTATTACGAGCTAATAAGGCCTAGGTTATTTTAATGGCAATAAAACAAGTTTTATTTCATTTTTCCCGACGATTCGCCAATGATTCGTTGACTATCAAGGGTTGGGAAATCTATTTAATTATTAAAAAAAAATTTATTAATGATTTTACATATATACATTTTTCTGAATCTGATTACTTACAAACTTTGTTAAATTTTTTCAGGTTAAATTGTTTTTGTTTTTTTTTTATCAATGCAACTCTTCATGAGGTATAAAGTAGTTTTCTATAAGAAAAATTAAAAGTTTTTAACCATTTTGGTCACTTTCATGTACCATAAAATATTGCACTTGACCAACCCTGGATTCGAAATTTTTATTTATTTTTAATTTTTGATACCAATTTTGTTCTTCTTAAATTATAAAATAGTTTTAGTTAGCGAAAAAAAAACAAAGTCAGTTGCCTTTTTGGTTACTTTTATGTATAAAAAAATTTCAATTTCCGAACCGAAATTTGAACTTAAAATTTTTTTTTTTTATAAATGCAATCTTCATGAGGTATAAATTGGTTTTGTTTAAGAAAAACTCAAAATTTATAACCATTTTGGTTATTACATATACTACAAAATATTGCACGTACCAAAAACACTTTCATTTTCCTAACCCTGGAAGCGAAATTTTAATATTGTTTTTTTAATCAGTGCAACTCTTCATGAGGTATAAACTAGTTTTATTTAAGAAAAATTTAAAATCTTAAACCATTTTGGTCACTTTCATGTACACGGTCCGCCAAATAACTTTTTTCTTTTTGAAAATGCTATAACAAAAAAACTACTGAATATTTTCTCAAATGTCTTTTTTTATTTGAAAGTACAATACTTCCGGTTAATAATGGAAAATAATTTCATTCAAATGGCTGCCTCGGCTGGCCATGCCGTAGCCTACACGATCGACCCAATTTTTAAGCACATTATCGATTGTGTGCAGCTGTATTTCACCAATGGCTTCACGAATATTGTCCTTTAAAGCGTCAATTGTCTCTGGCTTGTCGGCGTAACACTTATCTTTGACGGCACCCCACAAATAATAGTCCAACGGTGTCAAATCGCAGTTCCGAGGTGGCCAAACAACATCAGCTCTGCGGCTGATAATGCGATCTTCAAAAACAGGGCGCAAAGCATCGAGTTTAGTTTCGACTGTATGGCACGTAGCGCTGTCCTGTTGAAACCAAATGTTGCCAATATCCTCCTCTTCAATTTTTGTGAGCAAAAATTCGTTCAACATGGCCCGATAACAATTGGCCATTGACTGTAACGGCCACTCCATGCTCATTTTAGAAGAAAAATGGCCAATTATGCCTCTGGACCAAAATCCGCACCAAACAATGATTCGTTTTGGTTGCGTTGGCTTTTCAATGTATGCGTGCCAAGATCAAAATGAGCTTCATCTGAAAAGATGATTATTTTTTTTTGGCAAAATCGGCATCTTCTCTAAGTCGATCGCAGACCCATATATCCCAGCTTTGTTCAAGCGTATACACAACCATATTCGTTCAACGGAAGGATAAAACTAATTATCTGTTAAATCAGACATGAGCTCAGTGTTATCATTCACGAAATAAGCACTAGTTGAAAAAAAAAAACTTTAGATGGCGGACCCTTTACTACAAAATATTGCACTTGTCCAAACCTGGATTCAACATTTAGATTTTTTTTTTATAATTTTTCATACCAACTCTGTTCTTCCTATATTATAAAATAGTTTTAGTTAGCAAAAAAAAAAACAACATCAGTTGCCTTTTTGGTTACTTTTATATATAAAAAATTAAATTTCCCACCCCTGGAAGCGAAATTTTAATTTTTAAATTTTTTTTTTTTTGACCAAAGCAAATCTTCGTGACGTATAAAGCAGTTTTATTTAAGAAAAAATTGAAATTTTCAACAAGCTTAGTTATTACATGTGCTACAAAATACCATTGGGGCTTCCCAAAGCATGATCACTGAACATAATTGGCTGCGACTGACACTATCATGTACTAAAAGCAGAGTAACAGCACCCACCTTCGTCGGCCCTGTAGCAAAAATTAGCCGGCGAATTAAAAAGTTGAAATAGCTAAAAAAAAAAAAACTGTCTATCTTCTCATCTTTCCTAATCTGTCCTCTCAATACTATCCACTCGTTTTCAGTTCCGGCGCAATGCATTGCATATATAGGGGTCATCCCCTGAGTGCTGGTCCTACTCCTAAAAAAAAAAGCATGAAATAGGTTTAACAAAAAAAAAAAAAAATTGGTTTTTGGTATTAATTTTGCGTCAAGAAATTGGTGTAAGCTTTCCAGCTCTGGAACCGTACATCGGATTTTTATGAATTTACCACTCCATTTAAGTTCATTTCCAATCCAACGGTCCAAGAACGAAGTCTCTAGCTTTGTGGGGGGCTTTTGAAAACCAAGTACAGACAGACGGAGATTGCTCAATCATCATCGCTATTCATAAGGATAAAGAATATATATACTTTATGGGGTCCCATATTGATATCGAAGAAATTACACGCAGAATGACAAACTTAACTTAACTTTCACTTTTTTGTGAAGGGTATAAAAACTCCAAGAATAAACATTTATTGAGCTATTTATACTAATTTAATAACTAAAAATAATGCTAAATCAACAAATAATTCTAATGTAATATAATATTCTTATTTCTAAACTATTTAACAAATTGACCAATCAAAATGATTTTATATTTAAAGTAATTTTTAATGTAAGTTGATACATAAAATATGACAATATTCACAATAATACCGATAACAGTATTGGTATTCACTGCAAGTACAAACATACAATATACAAATATATGTATATACAATATACATATATATGTATATACAATATATATGTATATACAAAATACATATATACGTATATACAATATGTATACACAATATATGTATATACAATATACATATATATGTATGTATATACAATAACAATATACATATATATGTATATACAATATACATATGTGACAGCGCACAGGGAAAGGGACCTAAGGGTAAAAAAAATCAATTTTCACCTTTTTTTTTTGATGTGGACAACATCCCTCCCAGAGATATGCGCGTTTTATGATGATGTACACCAAAGATACACGTATTTAAATCTTTGAAGTGGCTCTCCTGAACAAAACCGGTTTTTACCCTTTCTATTTTGCGCGTCACATATATATGTATGTATATACAATGTGCATACATATACGGGGTCTGATCAAAAAATAACTATTATTTTCATCTTTCGCCAGTTACGTATGTTCGATTATCACATTTTTTCTGTTATGTTGGTACACATGTCTGTTATATATGTTGGTAATATCAGCCGTTTTGGATTGTCAGTTTGTTTTTGACAGATAAAATGGTTAGTCGTGTTTTGGTGCGCTCTTCGATTTTTTACTATTCGAAAAAATGGATCAAGAAAAGTTTTGTGTAAAAAATGAAATTAAGTGCGCAAGGACATTTGGCGCAGTGAAGAAAATGATTTTGGATAATCGTCGAATCACTATCAGGGAGGTTGCTGATGATGTTGGCATATCGTTCGGTTCATGCCAAGCAATTTTTACGGATGTTTTAGGCATGAAACGTGCGGCAGCGAAGATTGTTCCAAAGTTGCTAAATTTTGAGCAAAAATAACGTCGCATGGACATCGCTCAGGAGCTGTTGAACATCGTCAACGACGATCCAGATTTCCTCAAAAAGGTCATAGCTGGTGACGAATCATGGGTGCATGGCAATGACATTGAAACCAAAGCCCTAACAATCATCCCAATGGAAGCGTCCAGAAGAGCCAATACCGAAAAAAGCACCTCAAGTAGGGTCAAATGTGAAGGTTTTGCTCACTGTTTTCTTCGACTGCAATGGCGTGGTGCATCATGAATTCTTGCCACAAGGTCGTACGGTCAATAAGGAATACTACCTTGAAGTTATGTGCCGTTTGTGCGAAGCAATTCGTCAAAAACGCACAGAATTGTGGAAAAAGCAATCATGGATTTTGCACCATGATAACGCACCAGCTCATACATCGATGCTTGTGCGTGACTTTTTGGCCAAAAACAAAACCTTTATCATGCCTCAACCACCGTATTCACCGGACTTGGCCCCCACTGACTTTTTCCTCTTCCCAAAACTGAAGACACCGATGAAAGGAAAGCGTTTTGCTATGATTTAGAGTTGTACAAAACAGCTCTTTTGAGTGAGCACTCTTTTCCGCTCCGCTCACTTTACTGAATTAATTCATTCATTTCATTCACTAGCTCAGTTGCAACAGATGATCCCTTAGCTCAGCCGTAGTTCATGAAATTGTAATATTTATTATTAAAACACAGGATTATTATTTGTATTATAGTTTATATTTGTTTTATTTATTAAGTAGCCGCTTGTGCGACTACTTAGTTTTGACTCTGTATTATTAATTATGATATTCTATATATCTAAAACACAAAGTACTTAAAACTAACTTACGCTATCGTGAGAAAGTGAATGGTATGCATAAATACATGTATACCAATAGCACTGCTCGTGTGGGCTATTAAATTACAATTTGAGTCAAACACATAAGTATGTGGACGAAAAATAAACAAATGATGTTACCAGCAGATGGCATGGTAACAACGAATAGCCAAACACACTACACCTCCCTTTTTCGAAAGAATGATCACTACACAAAAATTGATCATTCTTAAGTTACAGTAATATCACAGACAGGTGGAGGTTTCTCACGAGAGGGGTCCTGTATATAAAAAATCTATTCTAAGTTTATGCATAGGTAAACAACGTGATTTAAATATAAGTATAAGTGATTTAAAACAAAAACAAAAAAAAGAAATTTCTTTGTCTGAGGGGAGTGCGCAGTGACCACAGTTCAGGGCCACCTCACCCTTTTTACGGAAGGAATAATCTCTGCTATTCCGCCAAGTTTTATTCCATTCAAGTATGAATCAAAGGAAGGATGATGGAATTCGAATGTAACCATTCGGCAATTCCCAATAACAAACATAAACAACAATGGAATTCAAAATTGTGATATTTTGTAAAAAAAACTACTATTTCAAGAAAAAAATCATATGCAGATGTTTCAAAAATCTGCAAAATGAATGATTGGATTGTATGAGACATAACTTGAAAAGGATTGTTATAATTGTACAATGACAAAGCAAAGCGAGTAGGTACTAAGCACTTTAAGTTTATATAGCTAAGGAAGCCATTCGTTTCCATCAGGATCAACGAAGGCAAAATTTGTAAAGGAGTCAGCACGGAATCGGGTCAGGAGGGAATTGTAATAATCCCTGCAAATCGGTTAAACCAAGGGTTTACAACACCAATTGATCCGATTTACTACCTATAATTACCTTAAAGGAACATAACACCAACGCCCAGTGGCACACCAAAATGTCACGTATACACATACAAAATGCAAAGAATGTCGAATTAAATGTAATAATCCGAAGGAAGAATTTAACCAGGCCTTCCAGAAGTGAAGACCATGTCAACAATTTAGTTTTGGTTTGGAAGTCAAACACAGCGTTTGGAAGTTATGAAATATTTTATAGGATTTTGGTTGATTCCAATGGCAAAGTCCATCACATATCCTCTCTCATCAGTAGAATTAATGTTATGTACGAAAATAACGGAAATCGATAGAGAGAAAAACATATTCTATATGCTTCTGTGTGACTTCAATGGATAAGAAGTAATTCAAATTAACGAATATTTGGCGGAAAACCGATACAAATTTTGCAGCGGTCATCCGCCTAAGGACAATCTGTTATCCTTCAAAGAAAAATCTGTTATTAAGTTCAACAAAAGGAAAATGTTTTCAAAGGTTTTGGATTTCCGGAGGAATAGTCATTCAGGAGTGAATTTCTTCACTCTGCCCCTATGGACCTTAATTAAACTTCCGTCCGTATCCAACATTTCGACATTATTTAGGATGTCATCCAGGCCTATTACTTTGTATGGTCCTTTAAAGACCATGTCTAATTTATGTCCTGCATCATTGCGGACCAGTACGAGATCATCTAGAGATATTAGTTTTGGATTTGCCTTTTTATTAGAGTTTTGTTGTCTTGAAAATTTAGCATTTTCTATGATATTGGCTGCTCTTCGTTGCGCCACTTGAAGTTTAAACTTGACTTCTTTTTCACAGGAATCTGCATTGTACAACGGGTCTATAATGTTTTCCTCTGTACAAGCTGGAGTTTGTGGGATTTTTCCATAAATGAGTTCAAATGGACAGTAAACAAAGTATTTCAACCACAAGTCTCAATCTGATTTATCTGATGAAATATATGCTCGTAGGTACTCATTAAATGTTCTGTGAGATCTCTCGACAGTACCCAGTGTTTGATGATGATACGCGGTAGAATTTATTTTCTCTATATTAATCAATGAACACAACTCCGTCAAAACGCGATTCATGTACTCTGTATCCATGTCCGTAAGTATAGTATTCATAGGACCATAAGTCAAAACGAAACCTTCCATGATTGTTTTAGCAACGCTTTTGGCAGATTTGTCTTGGATGGGTATTGCGACTAAATATTTGGTCAGGTCGCAAATCATAGTGACAGCATATTCATTTTGTGACTCGGATCTTGGCAAAGGTCCAATTATGTCTACAATTACTCTGTCAAATGCTTTTAACGGTGTAGGCGTTATAATGAATGGTTCTTTACCCTTGACAACAATTTTATTTGCTTGGCAAGCTTTGCACCGTTTTACATAACGTGCTATATCTCTAGTCATTCCACTCCAATGATATTGAAGTCTAATTTTCTTTATCATGCGGGTTATTCCCGGATGTCCTCCAAAGATAGGATCATCATGATATTTCTGCATGATTTGTAATTTTTCGGCATCGGTGAAATTTTTCTTTAATTTAGGTGTGAGCACTATTATCAATGACGAATCTCTTAAGATTCCATTGCCTTTCTTTTTAAAAGGTTCTATATCTGTACCTAGGAATTTAAGCAGACTATCATCGAAGGGTAGTCGCATGGTTGTAAGGCCCATGTTATCAGCTATTTTTTCAAGCTTTAGAAAGAGGTGACCTAAGTCGACATTTCTATTAACAATCATGTCCTTCAACGAAAATTCAGAGAGAATTTTTCTGCCCTGTTTAATTATAACTTTATTATTTGTAAAATGCAATTGTGGCATTTTAAAGTGCTCTTGTGCGTTATTTTTTCATAAACATTTAGTTCAACCGATTTTGCCTTTAACTGTATTTTTCGTTATCATTACATTTTTTATTCGTTTTTGCCTGAAGTCTAGTAGTGACCTTCAGTATTTTATTTACCTCAATATTTTTAATATCGTCGATCTCGATACGTGACAGCGCGTCTGCCACATAGTTTTCTTTTCCCCTAATGTACTCCACTACGAAGTCGTACTCCTCTATGTCTAGCCTCATGCGTGTTAATTTAGATGACGGATTTTTTAAAGAAAAGAGATATGAAAGAGGTATGTGATCACTCTTAATCGCAAACTTTCTACCGTATATATATGGTCTGAAATATTGTATTGCCCAATAAATAGCAGTTAATTCCTTCTCTATTGTGGATTTGTTGGTTTCATCTTTAGTAAAGGATCTGGATGCGTAGGCGATTGTCAAATGTATACCCTGCTTTTCCTGACTTAAGACAGCTCCGCAAGAAGAGCGTCTGCTAGCGTCTGTTGTTATACAAAATTCTTTAGAAAAGTCTGGATATTGAAGGATTTTTGGGCTCAACAGTTGATTTTTGAGATACTGAAATGCTCTCTCACACTGTTCAGTCCATTCGAATGTGACACCTTTTCTAGACAATCTGGTTATATGTCTTGACGACTCAGCGAAGTTAGGAATGAATCTTCTGTAATAATTACAGAAAGCTATGAAGCGTTTTGCTTAATCACCATTTTTAGGTGTGGGGTAATTTTTTACAATTGAGAATTTACTATCGTGAGGTAGAATGCCTTTATCGGTGCACTTATGACCCAAAAATGTTACTTCACGACAAAAAAAAAAATGCACATTTATCTGGGTGTAGTTTGAGATTATATTTTCTACAAATATTGAAAACTTGTCTTAAATTCTGTAGCATGTGTTCTGATGAACAACCTATTACTACTAAATCATCCATGTATACGAAAGCTTGGGTTGGTGATAGTCCTAAAAAGGCTAAGGACATCATTCTTTGAAATGAATTTGGGGCAATTTTTATACCATATGGTAGTCTTTTAAATCGAAAAGAACCTTTTTCTGTTGAAAAGGACGTTAGATCTCTAGATTCTTCTTCTAGTTCAATTTGATGAAATCCTGAGACCAAGTCCAGGCATGAAAAGAATTTAGCTCGACCTAATTGGTCAAGTATGTCATCTATGCGAGGCAAAGGGAATTTATCAGCTATTACTTTTTTATTTATTCCTCTATAATCAACCACTAATCTCCATGTTTTCTGATTTGTACCTGGTAATGATTTTTTCGGCACTATTAAAATTGGACTATTATATTCCGAAATTGACGGTTCAATTATTTCGTCATTTATCAACTTATCAACTTGTTTATTAACTTCCTCTTTATGAGCGTGAGGAATTCTATAATTTTTCATGTACACCGGTTGCGTATCATGAAGTCTAAGCTTTAGCTTATAAAAATTATTGGTGCTTATTTTTTCAGATTCTAAAGCGAATATGTCAATGAATTCAGAGCATAATGCTCTTAAGTCTTTCCGAGCGAAATCGGGAAAATTATCAGACAACTTTGTCAATTTTTCTTTATTAGTTTTTGACTTTCCGTTGGAGTTATTGCATCCAATCTGATAGTCGTTAAGACTTTCTGACTTTACTTGGAGATTATTAATAACAACGTCTTTGTCTGTAGTATTGACTATTTTAACTAATGGATTTGATTTGGACGTTATTGTATTGGCAATATTGGTATTAGTACCTCATCTTCTGCAGATACGAAAGTTATTGGTCTTATTACTTCTGACCTTGCAGGTAATGATATGGAATTGATATGCGGACCATTTCGCAATGGTATTGCTATATCATATGGAACATCGTTTGTACGTAAGGTAATCCAATCTTGAGTACCTTCAAAACTTAAAATACAATTGTATTTTCGAATAAAGTCCATACCTATTATTCGATCTGCTTCGATTGGAAAATTATCCTCCACGACATGAAAATCGTGTGCTATTAAGAGGTCTTCCATTTTCAAATCTGCGGACACTTTTCCTAGTGTCGTTATCAAACCCTGTCCAATGCCATTTATGTTAGTTCGCTTTTGATGATTTATTGGTTCGTGTAGAACTTGATTGTGCTTGACAACTGAGATATCTGCACCTGTATCTAACAAGAAAGTTGATTTGGAGTTATTCATAGAGGTTCTGGTGTAAAGATAGCTGTAGAGGCTGAGGTTAATAGTGTATATTCTATTACCTATTGAGTATCCAGGGGGTTCTGTACGTTTCCCGAATAAGACAAGCAACGTATATTTTGTCTTGCGCCATTTCTGTCATTGGCGTTATTGTTCCTATTGTTATAGCTATTGTTAGAATAATTTGAATGGTTATTTGGGGTTCTATTTCCCGAATTATAATTTCCACGGAAATTGTTCCGGTTTCTATATGTATTATTTGCATTTCTGTTTTCTTCAGGGTAATTTGGTCTGTTGTTTCTAGTACGTTGACTATTAGAAAAATTATTATTGGTATTATTAATAAAATTGTTGTTGTTGCGGCGATTATTATTAAATGCCAGCACGGAATTTGGTTGACCGTACGCGTCGGTACAACTACTTATAAATTTAGTCATTACTTGATTCATATCTGAGAAGGTACCTGATTCTATAATCAGTTTAACCCTTTCATTGGATGCATTTTTCACGATCGCTGCTACTGCGGAACGTGTTGTTTATTTGGAAGCTGTATTATTTGGTAGACCGTCTGTAATATAGGCGATCTCCAATTTCTTTGCGAGATCTATCTCATTTGCATATGTATTGGCATTCTTGCCTGATTGTCTTATATTCATTAGTCTGGCTGTAATCACGTCTACGGATTCGCCTTTTACTGTGGATTCTAATTTTGTAATTATTTGTTGGAGAGTTGACTCCGTAGAGATAAGGTTTCTAGCTGTGCCTTTAAGTTTTGTTTTTATCAGACTCATGAGATTCCTTTATTGAATTTAACAAATTAAGGGCATCAATAAAACTTTGTAAGTTTACCGAACTTCCGTCAAAGTCAGGTATTATTCTTGACGCAGTGTTCAAAAATTCAACCACTGTTTGAGGCATTTTTATAGTCTTTATACAACTCTCGGGTAGCGGTTCAATATTTATTTTCTCATGTAAGGTTTCTGGGATATTGAAAATTATTCCCTTTCTTAATGAAACTGTTATCAATTTTTCACGTACTTCATGGAAGAATGCTTCAGCGGCAGTTCTATGAGCTTGTGTTGGTCTATTATAGTTCACAATTAATAGAACTCTTATTTGTTCGAGCCGACTTACAAGGATGTTAATATGCTTATTGATAGTTTCTGGTTTAGTATCTCTATCAGTATTTAAGCATTTATAGGATTTAAGAAATTCCTCTTTAGCTCTAGCTCTCTCAACTATTATTTTCCATTCCATGAATATATGGAATATATGGAAGAGAGAGTTGACTAGTGCAGTGCGGTAAGTAAAAGGAAGCTTTATTTGAGAATTTTTCTTCTAATTGGAAGTAAGTTGACCTAACCGAATTGGGTATTTCTGGCCATTAATTGAGCTCTGAGTCATACACCTGACGTAAGGGGTTACTTTGACGTCGTTTAAGTAATAAAATTCTGAATAAGGCTTTATTCGAATTGGGTATTTCGGAAATCATTATGTGAGAACTTATTAAACTCTGTCTATGTTATTAGCCAGGAAAGCTGCCCTAAGGTAAGATTTTCTTAAAGATCTTTTATGAAGTTGGTAGACCGTAAGGTTACGAAATTGTATATAAAAGTAAAATAATAAAAAAACTAATGTGAAATATATAGAAATATATTATTATAAAAACTTTGTTTTAATATATGGAGAATATTATTACGTAAAATATTCTTTATTAAAAATTAAATAGTTAATTTTTATTATTATTCCAATTGAACAATAAAATAATTCTCTTTTCAATTATATTACTTAACGACAAACAGTAACATATATTATAAGTTGTTGAAAAATTGATATTTTCAAGCAATACAAAAAATAAGAAGTGTTACGTGGTAAACATAAAAATAACATGAATACACCATATAACATGGAAATCAATATCAAACGTATAAATTTTAATGAAGGAATCTAAGCTAAAAATATTAAGGATCTTGCTTAGTTACCTGAAATATGTTTTTACAAAGGACTAAGGATTTCTAAGCAAGTAAAAGAGGAAGCCAAAGAAGAAAAGTCTACATTAAAAATATCCATCAATTAAGAAAAAATCTGATATTAAAACTATCTATTATAGCGCGTGCGAAGACGCGGTAAATAAATTGAAACCAATCACTTGCAAGTTCAAACTCTTAATGCCGATACTTCAGTATTTATTCTTTATTATTCATATTCTTATTGGTATTCTTGTGTGGAGACTTAGTACCACCGTTGTACCAAACAGCAGTAGACTGTGATGGCACTACACTATCAATATCAATTAAAAGGATACTGAAAGGGAAAATAAACCTGGCAAAACGGTGGGAGATACTCCTAAATCCGTCACGTCAGTTTCCGTGTGGCTGTTCACATAAACAAAAGGCAGGTTTACAAAATGCTTACTTATATACAGCCACACGAATGTTAATATGTAAAAAAAATGTTAAGTCTGGGTCGTATTAGTAGTTATACTAAGGGAATGTTAACTTTTTAACAATTTAAAAAAAATAAATAATATTACTTAAATCATATAGAAAAATTAAAATCATGCTTATTGATTTCATAAAGATTGCAAAAAATTAGAAAATAATGAAATATGTTTCTTCCAATATAAGTATATAGAAACATAAAGGTATTAACTCGTTCACGTCAATGGGAAACATTTTTCCAAAATTTGATTCGGTTATTTTAATAACGAACTTTATTTAAATATTTACTTCAACAACTAGCATTCCTTCCATATGGACCAAATTTGAAAATTTACTCTTACTTGTGGATTGGTGATATATTTTTACATGTTCACAATCGGGGAAAAATTTTAATTTCATTTTACTTATCTTTCTTGTAAATTTTGGTTATAGATGTGGGTATGTAAAATTGTTGCTGAATTTATATAGCTGGTTTTACTGGTAGATTTTGAAATTTCCTCCGTCTGGATGAAATAAAAGATGATTTCTTCGTCTGGATGTAGGCTTTTTGTTGCCGATGTTGATGTTGTAGCATACCTTGGAGAAAAGTTAATCATTACAGTTTCGTTGTTTGAAGGCAGGATCGCCATGTAATATTTAAAAACGGTTAATCTTATTTATTATTAAAACACAGGATTATTATTTGTATTATAGTTTATATTTGTTTTATTTATTAAGTAGCCGCTTGTGCGACTACTTAGTTTTGACTCTGTATTATTAATTATGATATTCTCTATATCTAAAACACAAAGTACTTAAAACTATCTTACGCTATCGTGAGAAAGTGAATGGTATGCATAAATACATGCATACCAATAGCACTGCTCGTGTGGGCTATTAAATTACAATTTGAGTCAAACACACATAAGTATGTGGACGACAGAGAACTTCACTTGTTGATTAAAAAAAAGTTCAACAATAACAAAGGCACAAAAAACTTGTCTTTTATTTGCAAATGATCAAACTTGCCCGCACACTCTCTTTTGTTGTTGATTTTAAATCAACCGAACATATGCCTCTTTGCTGGTTCTGATGCTAAACACATCGGCTTACTCACAACAATAATCTTTTTTAAGCTAGGAATAAAAACATTAATCAAATTTGCTCAAGCTTTTATATGCGTTGTTCATTATAAGGCAATCGAACCACATGCAAGTTGAACACTTGCTTATTTTCATCATAGGTCGAATCAAACTTGTCAACTTGTGTACTTGTCTATTCCGCTCAACGCTCAAAAATTTTATCAACATTAAATTACAAAAAGCAAGAAATCATTGTGTATGAATTTGTTAATTCCTATCAACAAAGGCACGCTTGTTTTTTTATTTTAATTTACAGTGGTTTATGATGTCCATTCGCGTTGTTTATGACAAAATAGGAAATTTTTTTAAGAAAATATTATTTTTATTTGCAGTGCGATATTGCAAATAATATTTATTATTATATTTGTTTATTTTTATTTGTTCTCCTTTACAGTGGTGTTTTTTGTGTTATTTAATTTGTATTTCTTATTAAGCTAAAATTGAGAAGCACAAATTTTCTGCAGCATAAGTAGCCCTCCAGTACTTATTCGTTTTCCATAATTATTTCACTTAATATGGACCGTATTATATTTTTTCCCTTACGCCGAGGCGACAAGGTGTAAACTTTCTTGGAAATTTGACATAAAAAAATTTTTTTCCCTTTTGTCATATTTGCATGTGTATTTCGGCGTATGTAATTCAACTAAATTTGTTCTCTTAATCGGACACATGTTTAACAATAAAAAACAAACAAATGATCAAACTTGTGCACACATTCTCATTTGTTTCAATTTTGTAAAGAAAAAAGTCCCATGAACCACCGTGCATTTGCCCATGTGTATTCCCTTTAACTTTGTTTTTGATGAACAAATTCAAATAAATACTAAACCTGTACCTCCACTCATGTATCAGTGTTGAATTGGTTATGTTGTTTGCATTGTTCGTATATCATATTGCTCAAGTCACACAGACGGTCTGTTCAAACATGTTGTGTGAATTAATGAGAATAAGAGCGTTTGGACACGATGAATTTACTGCAAGCCCTTCTCTTGCCTGTGCGATCTTGCTCATAAAATGCTTTTGTTAATTTTACTCATAATCAGAATTTGATGTATACATCAGAATGAAATGATTTTTAATCATCATTGAATTTTTCTTTAATCTTTACAATGAACAAAAATTTGCGTGCTGAACAAAATCAAGAAAAATCGTGATTTTGAAGTACTCTGGTGGACGAAAAATAAACAAATGATGTTACCAGCAGAAGGCAAGGTAACAACGAATAGCCAAACACACTACAAAATTAAAATGTCATGAAAGAAAATGAAAGAATAAGACTAGCTAATACAACAACCACTTATACCTTCTTATTTTTTCGTTAATATGTAATATAAAACACATATATTGAATATAAGTAATAACTAGATAAATATTTAAGTGATTTTAAATATTTTGCTTTCGAACCTGTTTTAATAAAGTAATATTTTCTATTTAACGTTGTATTTTGGAGATTTTTCTCAGCTAATTTATGTAGCAGCATATATATATATATTTGTTTATATACATATATATATATATATATATATATATATATATATACGTATATATAGATATATATATATATATATATATATATATATATATATATCCGTATATATATATATATATATATATATATATATATATATATATATATATATATAACATATGGTCAAATTAATAAGTACACATCCATTCATGCGTTTTCAACTACTTTTTAGCTTTCTTTTTTAAAATTTAATTTGGCAACTTCGACATAAATAGCAAGTTCTGATATGGTAGCACTTATTTTTGCTAGACAGTTGCAAAGATCCCGTTACTTTTTGTTTCTTTGTAAATTTTGTGTTTAAGGGCGAATTCTGTTTGGTCAAAAAAATAAGTACATATTTATATTTTTAATATATTATTTCAAGTTGAATAATTTTTAAATAAGGTTTGTTCGTTAATTTATTGTCTCTTTAAAAGTAATCAAGAAGAAATAAAATTGGATTAATAGATGGGTCGAAATAAACACTGTACGCGAATCTTTGAGATCAATTGCCAAACATCTGGATAGGTCGCTGTTTTTTTTGTTCAAAATGCATTAAAACCAGAACAAAATTCGGAAACACGTGGAAAGCCAAAAAAAACGTATCCAAGAACGGATAATATGATTATTACCCTCGCTAAAAAGAACCCTTTTGCATCATCCTGGGAAATTTCAGCAGATATCGGATGTGTTATATCTGCTCGAACTGTTCGGCGACGCCTACAAAATGCTAACCTACCAGGGCGAATAGCCAGAAAAGTTCCTCTATTTCGAAACAAAAATTTAAAGGCGAGACTGGACTTCGCAAAAAGACATTTATCTTCATCCCAACGTTCACATGACAATAAATGGCATAATATTCTTTTTAGTGACGAAACCAAAATAAATCTGTTTGGTAACGATAATGGCCGTAACGTACGTCGCCCTCCGGGTAAGGAATTTCATGTACGGTTCACTAAAAAGACCGTCAAACACGGTGGTGGTAACATCATGGTATGAGGTTGTTTTTCATGGTATGGCGTAGGTCCAATTTTTCGTATCACTGATACTATGACCCGATTTGAGTACAAAAATATACTGGAAAACATAATGCTGCCGTATGCAGAGGAAAACATGCCGCTTCGATGGGTCTTCCAACAGGATAATGACCCGAAACACTCGTCACACTATGTAAGAGATTGGTTTCATGCTAATAATATTGATTTGCTATCATGGCCAAGTCAATCACCGGATTTAAATCCCATTGAAAATCTCTGGGGAGACTTAAAGCAAAGAATATCGAAGAGTGTACATCAAAATAAGGAACAACTTTGGAAATTTGTTGAAAAAACTTGGTATGAAACTCCAGTACACACTTGTCGTAAACTGATCAATAGTATGCCCAAAAGAATGCAAAAAGTTATTCAAAATAAAGGTGGATACACTGGATACTAAATAAATAATATAAAAACGCGAAAAAATATCGAACAAAAAGTTTTCATTTAATGATGCAATGAATGTACTTATTATTTTGACCACTCTTTTTTGTCACTAATTTTTTTTATTAACCTGAGGAAGTAGTTTTATGTTTTTAGCATAATAGTAGTATTTTTTATAATTGAAACTTGTTAAAAAATTAAATTTTAAAAGTTTAATTGTGTTGAAATATGTATAAAAAAATTTGCCTAATATAATTGGTAAAACACGTTGGTGTACTTATTATTTTGACCATATGTGATATATGTATATATATGTATATATAGAAGTATATATACATATATATACATATATATATATATATATATATATATATATATATATATATATATATATATATATATCCGCAAGGATATTCGTATATAAAATCCAGAAGGATATTTTGTACGGATAACGGGGAGTAACGACCCCGCGGCCCTGAGTTATTATAACGGGTTGGAGGGCTTGAACAAAGATGCCCCAAGAAGACCTGTTATTCAGTGTGGCCCTTTATTTGGCACACTTTAATGCCAGGGCTTTGAAGTCCCTGGCATTAAGACCAAGTCCAGTACGGTCTTAATTATGGCATTCCTGGGAAAACGATTTGAAATGGTAGAACCCTGGGCTGGTAGAAGTGGTATTCTGGGACTTAAGTATGTATGAGTGAATTTGTACAGAAATGGCTCTCAGGCTAATGCCACAACTGCCTCCGTCCTATTAAAACTTGGCAAGTCTCAAAGTACGTTTGAAGTTCGTCATCATTAAGTTGGTGGTGTAGGTCCGGATGTTGATTCCCGGTTAGCACGGATCTGGCTCTGGCGGATTGATCCATAAGGTGTCTTCGTCAACCCTCGCATGGACCTCACTGCTTGCAAAGACACCCATGGGATCTAAACGTGACTGCACAACGAACGGAGACAGCGGCTGCGAGTTTGGACCCAATTGAATGAAGATCAATAGAAATAATTTAGAAGCGAAAGCGGAAGGCTCTGGAAATGGCGAAATTGAGAATCCATTCCTGAAGAGGCCGGTGATCGCGAGATCGCCCCCTTCGGCGGTGAACACGCCGCATAGGGTAGGTTTTGGCACCACAGATGGTGGTCAGGAACCAAAAGGCAAGGTTGAAAAACTAGGAGAGAGGATAGCAAAGCTATTAGACTTTCTCAAGACAAGATCGAATGTCCACAAGGATATAGTATCGATGTCTCGAGAAATACAGGCATTGTATATGCAGGTGGCAGATGAGCTGAGCAGTGGAACTGGTCAGCTCAAGGTGCCCTGCAATAAGCAGACGCAGACAGGGGTTATGGTAAGACCATCTCCCCCTGTCCCTGCAGGTGCGACCCCGAAGCGTAGGAGAGATGAAAATACTCTTGGGCCAAAGGGGAATAGGGATAAGAAGAAGAGGAAGGATGCAGTAGATGCTATCAGGAGTAGTGAAGGTAGCTGTGTGGGATCGGCGGCAGCGAATGGTGCTGCTTTGCCGAACCCAGGCACTAAGGAACCTGGGTGGATAAAGGTCCGTCCCTGGGAAGCGAATAGAAATAGGATTAGGAGTAAGCAGGGGTCACGTTCGGATGCCCTGGTTATTAAATCATGTGGGAACGCTTCCTATGCTGAGATTCTCAGGCAAGTGAAGAAGGACCCTAAACTTAGTAATCTGGGGGAGAATGTGAAGGGCATTCGGAAGACTGGGAAGGGTGAGCTGCTACTGGAGCTCACTAAACCCGCTCCCCAGAATGTAGGTGTGTTCAGGTCGGAGGTGGAAGCGGTACTGGGTGGGACTGCCGAAGTACGGGCACTATCCCAAGCGGTTAGGATTGAAATTAGGGACATAGATGAGGTGACTTCCAAGGAGGACATCTATGACGCCATAGTTAATAAATCCAACGATTTTAAGGTACTGCAGTTGACTGCAATTAAATCAGAGGAGAGCGTATGGGGGAACACAAACTGCCACGATTGGCCTGAGTGCTCCTCTAGCTAGACGTCTTCTAGAGATGTCCAAGATACGCATCGGCTGGGTCGTGTGTCGAATACGGGAAAAGATAGCACCGAAGAGGTGCTACAACTGTCTCGATTTTGGACATAGGGCGACGAATTGTAGCGGCCAGGATCTATCCGGAAATTGCTTGCGTTGTGGGGAAGCTGGCCACAAGATTGCAACATGTTCCAACAGACCTTCGTGCATGCTCTGTAGAAAGGGTGGAAGTACTAATGGTGACCATGTCACCGGATGCGTAGTTTGCCGTACTACAAGAGGGCGCTACAAAAGCTTAGAGGTTAAACACTACTTAATAATCAGGATGCGCATATTACAGCTAAATCTCAATCATTGCCAAGCAGCACAGGAGTTGCTTAGGCAAACCGTACGAGACTTAAAGGTAGACGTTGCTGTACTCAGCGAGCCATATAAGAAGATTGTATCTGCAAATTGGGTTACTGATGATACAGATACAGCAGCTATATGGACTACCGGTTCTTTGATATTGAGGGAGAGGTTATCACCGCAATGTGGGTACACGCGGGCCACTGTTTCCGGCATATGTTTGTACAGCTGTTATGTTCCTCCTAGGTATTCTATTGATGACTTTCGTGTTATTATAGACAACATAGTGATGGACGCTGCAGCCAGGAGTCCTGTTATAATTGCAGGGGATTTCAACGCGTGGGCTGTTGAATGGGGCTGCCCCTTGACAAATGCAAGGGGAAGGATGCTATTAGAGGCCCTTTCTGCGCTAAATGTTGTGCTCTTGAATTCTGGAGATGAGGAAACATTTAGAGGAGGAAATGGTGGTTCAATTATTGATATTACGTTTGCCAGCGATACCATTATAAACCGTGTAAATTGGAGAGTATCTGATGTTTATACTCACAGCGATCACAGTGCCATAATTATGGATATACAGGATGATATACGGCATGTGACTCCCCGTGCACAAGGTTTGTCGGGATGGAAAATGAATACCTTTGATAAGGATATTTTTGCCATCTGTATGGAAGGTATGGAATTAAATGGTTCAGCTGAGGATATGGCAGAACAATTGGTAAACCATATCACGCGGTCGTGCGATGCATCTATGGTGAGGAGGAAAGGATCCGTAAAGGGGTCACCGGTTTATTGGTGGAATGATGATATTGCCGGCTTGAGGGCGGAGTGTATACGTGCCATACGGCAGTATACAAGAACTCGAGGTACGTTAGAGAATAGCGTATACCAGGAGAATTACAGGAATAGGAGGAAGGCCCTAAAGGATGCAATTCGTAGGAGCAAGC
>OX637534.1:46347822-46360322 GCA_951800035.1 Linnaemya tessellans | reverse complement strand
GTGACCAACGTAAATTTCCGGCCATACAAAAATTGGTAAAACTTTTTCACTCCAAATACAACAGCATAGGCTTCCCGATCCACTTGACTATATCTCCTCTGGACTTTGTTTAGTGATTGCGATGCAAATTGAATTGGCTTTTCAGTACCGTCGGGGTATACATGGCTTAAGACCGCACCCACCCCCGTGGGGCTTGCATCCAGTGTTAACAGCACTGGTAATTTTGGATCATAATGCGTAAGTACGGTATCAGATTGCATCTGTCTTTTGACCTCAGCAAAAGCAAATTCACATTTCGAATCAAATTTAAATTTAACCTCTTTATGTAGTAATCTATTTAGCGGCTCCACTATTGTACTGAGGTTTTTTATAAAACGACCGTAGTAGTTTATAAGTCCCAAAAAGGAGCGGATATCGTCTTTGCTCCTTGGCTTTTTCATATTTGCTATGGCCTCCATTTTCGATTCCATTTTCCTTATCCCATTTCTATCGATTATGTATCCACAATATTCAATACGGTCGCGTAGAAATTCGGATTTTGCTAAATTTACGCGCATGTTGTGTTTATTAAGCCTCCTTAAAACTTCATCTAGCCGATTCATATGTAGTTCGTCGTTATTAGCCGTGATCTTGATATCATCCAGAAAAACTTTAACTCCCGGGATATCTCTGAGAAGCTGTTCCATAAAACGTTGCCATTTGGCGGGGGCGGATGCTATGCCAAACATTAGCCTTGTGGGTTGATACAACCCCTTGTGTGTACTTAAGGTCAATAAATGGCGGTCGTCTGGATGGACCCTCTAATTGCAGATATGCCTTTGACAAATCAATTTTCGAAAAACGTGTCCCTCCCGCCATGGCGTTAAATAACTCGTCAATAGTTGGCAGAGGATGCTCATCTACTATCAATGATGGATTTAGTGTAACCTTATAGTCACGTACCTTATCATCTTTTTTTGGCACCACCACAACAGGAGTGGCCCATTCACTTCTCTGCACCTTTACTAATAATCCTTCACTTACATGGTTATCGATCTCATCCTCTACAGCTTTCAAAAGTGGAAATGCAACTCTTCTCGCTTTAAAACATTTTGGAATGGCATTTTCTTTAACGTACAAACGTGCCTGATAGCCTGTAATTTTTCCCATAGTGGGTGAAAACAACACAGGGTATTTTTCCAACACTCGTTTTAACTTACCCTCACGTTGAATATCGGCTTGAATTTGGTTTACTTCCGCAACCGCTCTCGTTTTGTTCTTAAACACCTTCGACCAGTCCAATCTGATCATTCTTAGCCACTCTCTGCCCAACAATGGTCTACGATTTGAACGCACAATGTAAACTTTCGCTTTGTAATTATCGGCATCTTTAAGAACGACTCTAATGAAACCAACGCAATCCAAAGGGGTTTTGCAATAACTATATAATTCCAGATCAGGTTCATGCACTTTGGATTTGCTAGAAAAGTTTTTCTTTGCATCCGCTAGGCTCATAATTGTGACTGGTGACCCAGTATCGATTTCGAATTTAATAAGTTTGTCGTTCACATTCACGTTATAAAATATCTTTTGACGTAGCTCAGATTTGGTGTTATCACTAATTTGGAATACCTCTTGCAACTCCTCTCCGCTAGCGTCTGTCTCACTTTCATTTTCAGAAATTTGGTTAAGCATCTTTTTTGCCTTAAAGCACACTCTTCTTAAATGGCCTGTTTTCTTGCAGTAACTGCATACTGTATTTATGTGTTTACACTTATATGACGTATGATCAGTGCTGCCACAACGTAGACAATTTCTTCTGTTACTTCTTTCAGCCGTTTGTGCTTGCGATGTTTTTCATTTCTTTGTTTTACTGCTTTTCTTCTCGCTTACCTTATCTACGCTGTCTTTATCAAATATTTTGCTATTTATTTCCTCGAATCCCTTTTCTGCCGTTTCATAAGCTGTCGCCATATTTATTGCATCATCTAATGTTAATTTCTCTTTTTCCAGTAATCTGCTTTGTAATCTTTGGTTGGAAACGCCGTATACAAATTGGTTCCTAAGTGCCTTGTCTAGGTATATACCAAAGTCACAGCCAATCGATAAATGTCGTAATGCCACCAAGTATTCTGTAACTGATTCATCTGAGTTTTGCTTACGTGAATGAAACCTGAAATTCAAAAGAATTTCATTTGGTTGTGGATTGTAGTATGCTTCCAAACCATTAATTATTTCGGAATATTCCAGTTGTTCAGGAGTTTTTGGCAGCGCCTTGTCGCATAGCTTGTCATATGCTGATGTACCCATATAATGTAAAAGGAATTGTTTCTTCTTACTTTCATCAGCCTTAAAAATTTCCAAGGCTGTTTCAAACCTTGTTACCCAACAACTCCATTTGGTCATATTCTCATCGAATGGGTCTATGTTAAAAACGTTGTTTGTGGCCATTTCTTATGGCTTTTCTTTGCACGCACAAATTCAATTCTAAAAAAAAATCTTTTGATCCCATCCTCGTCGCCAAAATGTCGTAATTAAAACCACCAATCTATTCAAAGTATACAAAAGGAATGAATGATAACTTTATTTATGCATTCTAATAAAGCATTCTTATTGAAAGAGAGTTGCCATACGACATATATATATATATATATATACATATATATATATATATATATATATATATATATATATATATATATATACATATATATATATATATATATATATATATATATATGTATAGATATATATATATATATACATATATATATATATATATATATATATATATATATATATATGTATATATATATGTATATATATATATATATATATATATATATATATATATATATATGTATATATATATGTATATATATATATATATATATATATATATATATATATATATATATATGTATATATATATGTATATATATATATATATATATATATATATGTATATATATATGTATATATATATGTATATATATATATATATATATATATATATGTATATATATATATATATATATATATATGTATATATATATATATATATATATATATATATATATATATATATATATATATATATATAAAATGAATACATATAAATAGTGCACCAAGTTCATAAGTACTGGAATATATATCATGGCAGTGCTGTTTAAAAATTTTCATCTGGCAGCTCTAATAATATAAAGCACCACACCATGTGTATATCTGCAATGAGTGAATTAATTCATTTTTTTCATATAGATTTTGACATACAAGCATTGAAAAGAGCTACTGAAAGAGACAGATTCAATGAAGCAATTGAAACAACTGAATCACTGAATCAACTGAAAGAAGTGAAAGAAAAGAGCTACTGAAAGAAATAGATTCAATGAAACACTGAAAGAAGAAAAGAGCTAAAAACGCTCAGTAAAGTGAAAGATTCACCTCGCTCAATTGAATGAATGATTCAATTGAATGAATTCATTCAGGAGCCGTACAATTCTACTATGATTGAGGAGATAAAAGAAAAATCGAAACAAGAGCTGTTGGCGATACCAAAAAACGTGTTTCAGAAGTATTTCGAGGATTAAAAAAAACGGTGGCATAAGTGTATTAGATCTGAGGGGGATTACTTTGAAGGAGACAAGATAGTTATTGATGAATAAATAAATACTTTTTGAAAAAAATTAAAATAACGGTTATTTTTTGATCAGACCTCATATATGTATATACAAAATACATATGTATGTATATACAATACCCAGTCAGCATTTTATGAAATTAATGATCATATTCAAGTCTTTTTCGACTCCTTCACACGATTAAAATAAGCATTTATGCGCTCGTTTTCGAGTCGAAAATGACTGTTCATTCGGGAGAAAATGGTACTCTAGCCACGACTCTTCTAAGGGAGTCTTTTATGATTCGCGCATCAATTTCGAGACAGTTTGTGGTAGTTCTTTATATATTTTTTTATTTTACTGTTTGTGTTTGTTTTTTTAAATCACTTTCTAAATATCTCTGGGAATCATCTTCGAGACTTATTTTAAGCGCAGAACTGATTAATCAACTTTTGATCATCTAATGCAGGGCTCCTCAATGGGAGAAAATATTTAAGTATAATGTATTTGTGAATTTTTCATGTGTTAGTGACTGTTTTTTTAAGCAAGAGCGTACAAATAATGTTGCCAGACGACGTCATTTTTACGACTTTTTATGCCAGAAATAAAATGACATGAAATATTTAAATAAAGTTTTCATTAATATGTATTTCTTACATGTAATTAATACAGGCGAACTTCCTTATAGTGAATAAATTATACACTCCACGCAATATTTGTAAGGCTAAAATTATTTTAAATTTTTTTCCGAATTTATTAATGTACATAATGTTGGAATATTTTGACTTATATATTGCCATTTTATCTGACATAAAAATATTGTGTTCCGTTATTTCTGTTTAAAAATAACGTGATTTAAATATTAAATTTGAACGAAATATTTAAAAGACCAAGTCCAGGAAATTATAATAGAGGAGTAAAAAAATCTAAATATGTATGTGGAATCAAAACATTTTGCTTCTTACTTTTAATTAAGAGAAAAAACATATTTTATAAAAAAAGACTTACAAATCAAAAAATTCGCTTTCAAGTCAATTCATCTATTAAAATGTTTGTAATTTTGAAAAAATTCTTTATAAGGACGCTGCTAGACGTTGAAACTCGTACTTCTAGCAATATAATTTGTAAAATATTAGTAATAGGTGATAGCTACATTAAAGAAGCTAATTAAAAAATCTAAATAATAATAATCGGCAATGTAACTTCCGAGATATAGAGCCTCGGAAAAAAAGCCTTATGTACCCTCTTCTCCCCATAAAACTTTTTGCAATAAAAAAATTTATAGGAACAAAAATATTAAACAGAAGCAATTTCTTATTTTACGTATACTTCAAATTGAACTTACTCATTGTTTTTAAATATTTTTGTCAAAATAACACCGTTTTATATGAAAAATTGAAAGCATTTTTTAATTCTGTAGAAATGTTGAGGTATTTTTCATAAAACTACCGTAATAATTTCACATTAACGATTTGAAAAAGTAATATGAAGATTTTGATGTTTTTTCTCCAAAATTTGGCGATATTGCATCTATTTTGTCTGGCAACTATGTGAACAAGAAAGAACATTTAAAGGTGTTGCCGTTGATCACAAAATCAAATTGATAATAATATAAGAAGGCAAAATTAGTTTTCACTTTTATAAATGTGTGAAATTGATTTTTGTTTCTATAGCCTATGTTCTATTCACAATTTCGACCGAAATGTGTCGAAGCTGTAAAAAGTATTTAGTCGAAATAAGCGTGGAAAAATTTGGAAAACTAGTTTACTATGAAAAACACGTGAAATTTTTCTGAACACAATTATGCTAAATATTTTTCGAAAATTTAAACAGAGTACTAGCCTTAAGGAAAACAAGAAATTTATAATTTTTATTTGTCAATTTTTTCAAATGAAATAATTAATGTTGCTAAACATTTTTCGAAAATTCAAACAGAGTACCGGTATTATCGCTGTGGACCCTTGTATGTAGTATAATATTTTGGCCTCCTAAGCGCACACAAAAATTTAATTTAATTGGCTGTTAAAGTTCGACGAGGCAAGTCGCATGTTTTTTATAAAAAAAAAATTTACTGCAAAATTAAACAAAATTTGTATTTCAAAAGGCTTATATTAAAATATTCTATTATAGACAGTACTATCTTCCAATGGAGATATAAGATATTATAAAACCATTTTTGTATCATACAAAATTACTAAAAATCATAATATATATAAATTCATCCATCCAAGAATACAAAAAATCGAACGATGGCAACGCGGGTTGAAAATTTAGTCATGCATTTGTTGTTGTCTATGAATAAAATTTTTATTTTCTCTTCTCTCATTGATGTGAATTTCGTTATTGTTCGTGTTGCGTATGTGAATACGTGTAGAAAATCCGATTGGCACTCGTATCTGGAGTGTAATGGCTGAGGTGCCCTGATCTATGGTACTCAAAAAATACTCAGTTTGGTGAAACAATCTTCCACATGCTGACTGGGTATACATATATACGTACATATATACAATATATTGTAATATTAATCAAGCTTGTGGTTGTTTTTTATAAAATTTTATTTCGTCTAATTTCTATACACTCCAAAAAAGAATTGGAGGGTATATTCACTTTGTCATTCCGTTTGTAACGCGGCGAAGTAACCATCTCAGACCCCATAAAGTATATATATTCGTGATCAGTTATGAAATCTAAGACAATCTGAGCATGTCTGTCCGTCTGTAAAGATTGCGTATGCAAATAGAAACTATCGTTCAGGTTGGATATGAATTGGTGTAACTAAAGGATTAGCAGGAATGAAATTACAGGATCTCCTAATAGATTCAGTACAAACGAAAAGAGTCAGACTTTTAAAATTTTGTATAAATATATATTAAAGGATAGCACAGGTCAAGTTCGGAAATGGGCTACATCCGACAAAAGGGAAAAAAGTTCCCTAAGAAGAACTAAACCTACCTCTAAAAACAACATAATTTTTAAAATTTTTTTTGTAAGTTTGTTAAGCAAATGATAAAAAAAATTAATTTTTGGACCCCGCCCCTTTAGTTTTATTTAAGCCTACATCCCTTAAAAATAAAATGTTTAAGCTTTAGTGACGAAGCTGAGACGGATCCTGGTACTCCTCTGCCCTACCCTATAAAATGACCCTATAAAAAAATGTTTAAATAAGTTTTTCATTTAATTATTCCGAACATTTATTTTTGAAGTTATATGGCAAAGATGAAATGTCCACCACGGCCCTTGCCAGAGAGACCCCGCCAAAATACAGTTTTAATACCCTCCAAAAAGAATTGGACCCCATAAAGTATATATATTCTTGATCAGTAATGAAGTCAAAGACGATCTAGCAATGTCCATACGTTCGTCTGTGGAAAACATTATGTAGTCTATTTCTGGACCCCGCCCCTTCAGTGGGCCCGGTCGAATATAACGTTTTCACTTGTTATTTAATATTTCGTTAACAGATTCTTATACTATGTTCACACGGACAGAAATTACCGGGGTTCGCGCTCTCATTCGTGTTTCGCGCTCCAAACATGGTTGAAACATCATGGTTCACCATATAAAAATTTGAGAGCGAAACATCATGTTTCATTATGAAACTTGCAGCGAAACACTATAAATGTACTATCATCTCCAATTTTGATAACAAATTATCGCAAGTTTATCTGAACTAGGTGTCACAAAATATATAAACAAAGAAAAAGACAAAATTAATGTGTGCAAAAATATATATAAATATATTAAATTAAAAAAAAGGCGTAGGTATATATACATACATATTAAAATAAAAATGGAAAAAAAGAAATAGTGAAGCGTATTTTAAAGTACAGAAGGATATATATGTAAACATCAAAATGAAACAAGAACCATCGTCTGAACACCAGGGTTCACAATCGTGTTTCAGAGAGCGAAACAAGTGTTTCACTTTGCCGTGTGAACATAGTATTAACATCGTCAGGAAATAAAACTTACTTTTATAGAAAAATTGTTTTGAAACATGACATTAAAAAATATTATTCAAAATATTTGTTTTTCAAATACAATAACATATAAAAAAATGTTCAACATTAACAATTTATAGTAAAAAACAACTACTTTTCAACATTAACAAATTATACATTGTAAATACATATACATATAAATAAATGTTCACATATACATACATATATTTTTATGATTTTGCGCTATGAACAACTGAAAATGGTAATTTATCAATATTTTCACGAAAAATGTGCACTTTCACAAGGCCAAAACTGCCTAAAGGAGCGTTCCAATGCTTTTGCGATGTACTAGAGAGTTCTTAACTATTGTCTTGGCTACAATTTTAGTCATAGTAATGGATCGAAAATCTCAATTGTTTGGCTGTTATAGGCCAAAATATCCAAAAAACGTGACAAAAGTCTGAGAAAAAACTGCAAGTCAAAATCTGGAAGCTCGATTTTCACCGTAGACGTATGGTCTAGTAGTCTTTTTTGCTCAGTACAATCCCAAGAATCAGAAACGCGAAGCATCCATTAAGATGTTCAAATCGCCCCACCCTAATATATATATATATATATATATATATATATATATATATATATATATATATATATATATATATATACAGTAGTTTTCCGGTTTAACGAACCAATACTTTGTCAGGCCTGTTCGTTAAACTGAAAAGTTCGTTATACGCAGTACTTATATAGAATAGCCGTTTTATGGATAAACATCTACCTAGGACGTACGTTTTTTTCAGACAATGCCTTCCAAAAAATACCAGTTTCATCGGCATTAAAAATTGAATCAAATGGAAATTTCTGTTCTAGGATAACATGTTGAAGTTTCCTCTTAAATGGTTCAACATCTTCGATATTGGATAAGAGTTTTTCTCCAGCTTTTTGAATCTTTTCAACCAGCCGTGACTTGCAATCTCCACCATAACGCTTTCTATGAATTTTTTATTTTTTTTTGGACGTAATGATAGCAACTATCAATAGTGGCTCCACGACAACTTCACTAGCACCACCCTGGACAAGAACTTTGTTAGGTAATAGTTCAAATCGCCATGTTTCCTAGTCAGCCATACTCTGACGTCGGGTATTAATGCATAAGTCCATCTTCCCTTTTCAGTGGTTGACCAGCGTTCCTGCCACTTTTGTAAACATAAATCCGAGTTATCCCTATATATGATTTCTAAATCAATTGGAATTATACATGCAATGATAAAAGCCGCTTGGTCCGACACTGTTCGAAATGCACTACATACTCTCAAAGCTGTTAACCAGTACATAGGGGATACCAACTTACATATGTGGAGTATCTAAGTGAATCTGACCATACTGGGTGTGCATATAGGATAATGCTCCTTACTACTCCAGCCATCAGTTTCCTCTGAAGATATTTTGGCCCTCTTGTATTTGGCATAATCCGAGATAGCGCCAAGCAGGTTTTCGATGCTTTGGATGCTATACACATATCGCAAGTGCTCACGAAAAGATAGACATGTATCAATCATCACGCCTAGATATTTCAGAAATGCCTTTGATTCTATGCAACAGGTGCCTACGTTCAGGGTAATAGTTTCCCTAGCCTTACGGCTACTAATCATAACCGCTCCGGTTTTATAATCAGCTAGAGTTATTCCCATTGAAGTGATCCAGGACTTTACTAATTGTACGCTGGCGTTTGCAATGGTTTCTGCCTCTAATAATTCTTTGGCTTCAAACACTTAACGCTATATCGTCTGCGAATCCCACTATCTTTACTCTTTCAGGTAAACTCAATCTTAGTTCTCCATCGTACATCAAGTTCCACAACAATAGTCCAAGTATCGATCCTTGGCGAGCTCCACCCTTAATTTTACGTTTCCTTATACCTACATCTGTATCATAGATCAATTCTCTATTCCGGAAATAATCCTGCACTATTCTTATCAGATATTCTGGGATGTCCAATCGAGTTAAAGCATTAACAATACGTCCAACGTCACAACTACACAGTACCCCTTCGTACAACTCCCCCAACTCTTGCCATAGATAGTTCGAGCAGCAGTTTTCACTACCATATATATAGCATCCACTGTTGACCTTGCTTTCCTGAAGCCAAATTGGTTGTCTGATAGGCCATGTCTGTTTTCAACGCAGCTCCCAAGCCTTCTGCAGATTACACACTCTAGCAGTTTCCCACATGTATCTATCATACACAGTGGCCGATAAGATGTGGGGTCATCTAGGGGTTTATTGTCCTTTGGTATGAACACCAACTTCTGCCTCTTCCATCTTGTTGTAAAGTTCCCTTACTTAAGCATGCATTTACCACTCTTAAGAACTTCTCGGGATACAGCTTAACGGCCTGTTTCAACACCATATTTGGAATACCGTCCAGGCCCGGTGCCTTTTTGTCCTTAAACGTAGAGACAAGGTCTTCGATCTCAGTTATTGTAACCGAGGGAAAGCTTAAAGTTTCGCTAGGAGGGTTGTGCTCCCAAGGTGGTGCCTCCTGGTGGAAGAGGTGGTCTACAATTCCCCCCAGGATTGTTCCTTCACTCGGTTGCAACGGGCTTAGGCATTTAAGTTTCTTTGTGACGAGCTAACATGCAAGACCCCAAGGATTATTATTTACCTTATCACAAATATTAAGAAAGCACTGCCGTTTGCTCCTATAATTCTGTTGGTGTGCATCATTCTCCAACCTACCTCGAGTCCTTGTATATTGCTTTCTGGCACGTACATATACACTCAGTCTTCAAGCTAGCAATATTATTATGGCAAAAATATCCTTATCAAAGGTATTCACTTTCCATCCCGTCAAACGACGTATATCATCCTGCACATCTATAATAATGGCACTGTGATCGCTGTGAGTATAAACATCAGATACTCTCCAGTTTACACGGTTCATAATGGTATCGCTGGCAAACGTAATATCAATAATTGAACCACCATTTCCTCCTCTAAATGTTTCCTCATCTCCAGAATTCAAGAGCACAACATTTAGCGCAGAAAGGGCCTCTAATAGCATCCTTCCCCCCTTGCATTTGTCAAGGGGCAGCCCCATTCAACAGCCCACGCGTTGAAATCCCCTGCTATTATAACAGGACTCCTGGCTGCAGCGTCCATCACTATGTTGTCTACAATAACACGAAAGTCCTCAATAGAATACCTAGGAGGAACATAGCAGCTGTACAAACATATGCCGGAAACACTGGCCCGCGTGTACCCGCATTGTGGTGCTGACTTCTCCCTCAATGTTAAGGAACCGGTAGTCCATATAGCCGATGTATCTGTATTATCAGCAACTCAATTTGCAGATACAATCCTCTTATATGGCTCGCTAAGTACAGCGACGTCAACATCTAAATCTCGTACGCTTTGCTTAAGCAACTCTTGTGCTGCTTGGCAATAATTGAGATGTAGCTGTAGTATGTGCATTTTTATTCTTAAGTACTGTTCTAACCCTTAAGCCTTTGCAGTGCTCTTTTGTAGTATGGGCGAACTATACATCCGGTAACATGGTCACCATTAGTGTTTGTACCCTTTCTACAGAGCAAGCACGACGGTCTATTGGAACATGTTCCAATCATGTCGCCAGTTTCCCCACACCGCAATCAGTTCTTGGATAGATCCTGGCCCTTACAATTTATCGCCCTATGTCCATAGTCGAGACAGTTGTAGCACCTTTTCGGTGTTGCCTTTTCCCGTATTCGACATACGACCCAGCCGATGCGTATCCTCGACATCTCAAGAAGACGTCTAGCTAGAGGAGCACTCAGGCCAATCGTGGCAGTTTGTGTGCCCCCATACGCCTTCCTCAGGGATTTAACTGCAGTCATCTGCAGTACCTTAAATTCGCCGGATTTGCTAACTATGGCATCATAGATGTCCTCCTTAGAGATCACCTCATCTATGTCCCTAATTTCAGCTCTAGTAGCAGCTCACCTCTCCCTGTTTTCCGAATGCTCCTTACATTGATAAGCTTGGGGTCCTTCTTCTCCTGCTCAGCTCATCTGACATATACAACGCCTGTATTTCTCGAGACATCGAAACTATATCCTTGTGGACATTCGACCTTGTCTTGAGAAAGTCTAATAGCTTTGCTATCCTCTCTCCTAAATTGGCAACTTTGCTCGTCGGCTCTTGCCCACCACTGGCTGTGGAGCTAAAACTTCCCCTATCCGGCGTGTTCACCACCGTAGGGGGCGACCTCAGGATCACCGGTCTCTTCACGAATGCATTTTCAATCTCCATTTCCTGAGCTTCCTGCGCCCGCTCTTAAATTAGTTCTATTAAATCTTTTGTCCATTCAGTTGGGTCCAAGCTCGCAGCCGATACCTCCGTTCGTTGTGCAGTCACTTTAAGATCCCATGGGTCCCTTTGTAAGAAGTGAGGTCCATGCGAGGATTGACGGTAAGACCTTATGGATCATCTGCCAGAGCCAGATCGCTGCTAATCGGGAATCGGCATCCGGACCTACACCACCAACTTAATGATGACGAACTTCAAATGTGCTTTGAGAAAAGATTTAATAGGACGGAGGCATTTGTGGCATTAGCATGGGAGCTATTTCTGTACAAATTCACTCATACATACTTAAGTCCGAGAATAACACATCCACCATCCCAGGGTTCTGCCATTTCAATATCATCTTTCCAGAAATACCATAATTAAGACCGTACTGGACTTGGTCTTAATGCCAGGGGTTTCAAAGCCCCATCTTCCTGTGTTCCAGAAAAAGGGCTACACTGAATAACAGGTCTTCTTGGGGCATCATTGTTCAAGCCCTCCAACCAGTTATATTAACTCAGGAACCGCGGAGTCGTTACTCCCCGTTATCCGTACACATATCATTAGATCCCAAATGCGAATATCCTTGCGGATGATATATATATATATATATATATATATATATATATATACA
>OX637534.1:46275322-46342822 GCA_951800035.1 Linnaemya tessellans | reverse complement strand
TAAATTAATAGCTAGACTGTTTTCTCGAAGGCTCTGAAACACTAAGCGGAGATCTTTACGATGTTGTTCAATTGTAGTGGAGGCGATAAAAATGTCGTCGATATAGGGAAATACGAAATCAATACCTCTAAATACCTCGTTAATTAGGCGCTGGAAAGTCTGCGCAGCGTTTCGTAGGCCGAAAGTCATGTAGCTGAATTCGTACAATCCGAATGGCGTACTTATAGCCGTTTTTGGCACATCGGCTGGGTGTTTTGGAATCTGGTGAAATGCCTTTTGCAGGTCGATTTTTGAAAAAGACGTTGGCTGGCCTGTCGTTTCGATGTGGTGGAAAATTGTCGATTTCGTTTTGGACCCATAAGGCGAAAGTACTGTGATGTCGTTGAATTCGTGTACAAGGTCTGAAAATAGGCTGTTTGAGCTGAATGTCTCAATGGCAGAAACCTCTGTAGTCGAATGTATTTGTAGCTTAGAGTCGTGGCCAGTAATGTTGTCTATCAAACGGTTACGCCGCAGATCGATTAATAAATCATAATACTTAATGAAATCCGAACCTATCATCGGCGATGTGAATCAGCTATAATAAATGACCAAGAAAAATTTCGTTTTAGCCCGAGGTCTAATTTAACGTGCTTTTCACCTATAACTTCGATTGGCATACCGTTCGCAGCACACAATGTTACGGCCGTAGGGCGGACATCTTGAGATTTTGCAGAAAGAGGAAGCACCGAGACATCGGCGCCGCTGCCCACCAAAAACTTTTTTTGTTAACCTGTCGGTTACTTGAAGGCGAAAAATTTGGCATTTAGTGGAGGATGTTTCGCTAGACTGCTCCACCGGCCTTAAAAGTCAGTTTGAAGGTTGAGCTGCAACGGTATAAACCTTCCGTTGCTTGTGATTGCACGGGCTACGACACTTGCGTGCATTGCGCCCATACTTTTTATGGTACCAACACTCGTCAAAATCGGCATTATTTTGTTCGTCGCTTATTGTTTGACGGCGCTGAGAACGATGTCGTGTAGTATTGGGTATACGTGATCGAGAACGCGAGCGTGTTGTAAACTGTTCGAACTTTTTACTCAGCTCCATTATGGCTGCACGTAGTTCTTTTATTTCGTTAGCAGGTTCTTTACTTACTTTGCATACCTGCGACGGAGATACAGCATCGACAATTGAGTCAGCTATTTTGGTGAATTCTATTGCTGTACCTGTTGATGCTGCAACCACAGGCTGAGCAAATGTTGGCAACCGCTTCGTCCACAAACCTTTAAGTGCTGCTTCGCCCACAGAATTTCCGGCGACTCGCCTAATCTCGAAGAACATCTCCGAGGGTTTCTTATCGCCAAGGGGCATCTCTGATAACAGCCGGTTAAGTCGTCGTTGCTCGCTGTCAGCAAAATGCTCGATTATTCGCTGCTTGACATATTCAAAGCGGTCGGACGCTGGCAAAGATGTTATAAGATCGGTAAGTTGTGCTATCGTTTCTGGCTTTAATGCTGCAAGCACGGTGGCTGCTTTTTGCTTATCTGAGGTTATAAGTTATATGTACATTATGTATACATGTATATGTATTCATGTATATGTATCTATTGTATTGTACAACTTGTTTATAAAATACTTTGTTGATTAATTTTTATATCATATCACCTTTGAAAATACTTTTAAAAATATTATAAAAATTTTCATTATTGTTTTCTAGTTTAAGTTTGAATTTCGAAAATAAAAGATAAATAATAAAAATATAAAATAAAATAATAAATTAAATGTGTTTCCTTTTAATAAAGGATATTTCAAATAAAATTGAAATAAATAATAAATAAATATAAAATAAAAATATAATTGTTATACCCGATGCGCTAAACCAGAAATCCATAGTAACAAACCACGCTTCAATATTTGAGTTACACATTTCTGGAAAAGGCAATCGGGCATAAATAGCTGATACCGTGTTGGTGTGATGGGGCGTCTGATCGTCGCTTTGCTTAACCAAGTTAGATGCGGTTGGCAAGTTGTCCGTAGCCAGTTTCCTGTTCGGCGGCTTTCTTCTACGTCGGGGTCACCAATTTGGGATTTTTTGTGTTTTGTTTTCCCAATTTTACTAAGATGAAAAACGCAGAATTTAAACGTCAATTCTAATATTATTTATTGCAAAAAAAGTAATTGAATAAATTGATATAAAATTTAATTTGTTGAACAACATGTTCTTTAGCGTGATGCTGACTGGAAAAAAAGGAACGAATATCTCTGTCGAAAAACGAGGTCATCTTTACTTTTTTAATACTGGTTATACGGGTACAAAGTAGCTGGTAGTTACAGGGTGCCACATATATGTATATATATATATATATATATATATATATATATATATATGTATACATATATATATATATATATATATATATATATATATGTATACATATATATATATATATATATATATATATATATATATGTATACATATATATATATATATATATATATATATATATATATGTATACATATATATATATATATATATATATATATATATATATGTATACATATATATATATATGTATACATATATATATATATATATATATATATATATATGTATACATATATATATATATATATATATATATATATGTATACATATAGTATATATATATATATATATATACATATATATATATATATATATATATATATATATATATATATATATATATATATATATACATACATATATATATATATATATATATATATATATATATATAAATATATATATATATATACATATATATATTTATATATATATATATATATATATATATATATATATATATATATATATATATAAGTATATATATATACATATATATATATATATATATATATATACATATATATATATATATATATATATATATATGTATATATATATATATATATATATATATATATATATACATATATATATATATATATATATATATATATATACATACATATATATATATATATATATATATATATATATATATATATATATACATATATATATATATATATATATATATATGTATATATATATATATATATATATATATAAAGGCTGGTTAAATTTTATATTTTATGGGCCGATATTGATTTTGAATAAAAGACAAATTATTTAGGAAGTTATTGTCATTTATTTCTATTATGATAATATTGGTATGGTTCAATTATGTGTGGAACAAAATATCGGCCACATGGCTGCCGCAACCTTGGCGGCACACCTCCATCTGATAGCCCAAATTTTCGATGACGCTGAGGCGTACTTGAGGTTCTATGCCGTTAATGTGCCGAATTATCTCATCCCTTAGCTCTTGAACTGTTGCTGGCTTATCGACGTACACCTTTTCCTTCAAATAACCCCAAAGAAAGAAGTCCAATGTTGTCAAATCATATGATCTTGGCGGCCAATTGGCATCGCCACTACGTGAGATAACACGGTCATTGAATTTTTCGCCAACAGAGCCATTGTGTTGTTAGCTGTGTGGAAAGTGGCACCGTCCTGTTGAAACCACATTTCGTCCACTTCCATATCTTCCAACTCGGGGCATAAAAAGTTCGTTATCGTATCACGATAGCGAACACCATTCACAGTAACTGCCTGACCGGCCTCATTTTGGAAAAAATACGACCCCATGATGCCGCCAGCCCATAAACCGCATCAAACAATCACTCTTTGTCGGCGCATTACTTTATAATTACTCTTGGATTATCATTCGCCCAAATGCGCCAATTCTGCTTATTGACGAATCCACTGATGTGAAAATGTCCCTCATCACTGAAGGTGATTTTCTTCGAAAATTGATCATCCACTGTTGCCATTTCTTGCAACTATTCTGACCATTGACGAAGCTTGGAATGGTCAAGGGGCTTTAGTTCTTGAGTCAATTGCATCTTGTAAATGCAAGTCTTTATGTATAATGCTCATCAACGACGATCGTTAGAGGTGCAATTGCTGGGCACGACGACGAGTTACGAGCATGCACTGGTGTTTTCACATCTATAGATCCGGTTTGCTGAAATTTTTGCACGATTTTTCCGATTGTACGAATATTTGGACGATTAAATTGACCGAAAAAATCACGAAGTGCACAATGTGCATTTTGATTTGAAATCTTATTTTCATAATATGCCTGAATAACATTAACGCTTTATTTATTCGATTGTGTATCTTTCCATGGTTCAAATTGAGTTAGTCTGAAATTGAGAAATGTCAAATGAAATGCAGAAATAAACTTGACGTTTACGTGTGGTTCACCTTCTACATAGGCCCTTACACTTTAACCACCATATATATATATATATATATATATATATATATATATATATATATTATTTCTGCGAAAACACATAAATCAAAGGTAATATACATTGTATATATTTTTTGTATCTAATAAAGAAACAATTGTTTTGTTTAATATTGTGCGTGATAATTTTTAGGTCATATTGCTTCCAAAGTACTAAACCGATCTGAATAAAATTAAGATTGAGCACCTGAGTCCTGAAAATTCTTTGAAACTATATACACATATATCTTTTCAAAACGGTCGTAATAGTAGCGACGCACAAAGGTGCCAAAAGTTGTGGATTAATTGAAAAAAAGTGTGTGTGTGCAAGTCACATACGCTAGAAGTGAAACTTCTGAAAACTCTCTGATTAAAAAACATATTGAAAAGTATTGAAAAAATGAACAGTCGCTTCAAGTAAACTGTACATTTATAAGTACATAAAAAAGAATTATAATTACTGAAAACAAATCAAATTTTATAATTTTCAATACCTTTCAATAAGTATTTTTTTCTCATTTTTTTCCGCCAGTATTCACGATTCTTTTCAACTTTAGTTTTTGGCATAATTGTAAAATTAATTTATCAAGGAGATGAAAATATTGACAAATAAAAATTCATCACAATCAACACACTTGTACTAAAACTTTCTAATACTCAGGCGCAAACACATTCATTAACCCTTGAAAGATAATCTGCTAAAATTTACGCATTCCCTTCCAAAATGTTGCAATTTCTTTTTAAATAGAGCGAATTCATCTCTGCGCCCTTTGGAAATCCCAGTTGTTGTGGAGATCTTTCGTGAGGTACATACAACGCTGTGGTACCTATAACCCATTTTGAAATATACGCGCTATATGAGTCAAAATGACGCGAGATTACATATAAACTTTCAAACAAATATGATTTCTATGTTTAGTTGACTACTTATAATGTTTTATTGTTTTTGATTTTTCTCATAATAAACATTTATAAATATATTTGAGCTGTTTATATTTTTGATTCATTTATATGCAGATATAGAATTTACAGAAGTCGATTCCAAATTAAGTTAAAAATAATGAATATATGCTCTTCGAAAAGTATGCGTCAATTTTACGTATGATTATCTTTAACGTATGCCAGAATATGATTATCTATCTAGGGTTAAACACATACTAACATAACACGTAGAACGCTCGAACCAGGAGCAAGATATAGATATATGTATGTACTGACTATCCCACTACACAGGAGCATACATATGGACAATGTTTAGTAGACGATAGTGGGTATGCTACGAAGAGTCGCACAAAGAGGAGACCAAGAGCGTCTAATGTGTTCTATCTCACTCTCTCGCCGGCTGCATCCTATACATTTATGTGTTTGTGTCTCTATAACAGTGAAGTCAATTACGATTGTGTTGGTAAGATTACTCTTATCTCTAACATTTCCAGCGGGAGAAATGTGCGGTTGCGAGGCCTAATTAATGACCTTTTCATTTCATTTTCATGTAGAAATATCGCAGTCTAAACGATTATTAAATAAATTTTACTTAACCGTTATTGTCTAAATGATGAATAAATATAATTTGGAGTTTATAATAGCCAAATAAAGTCAACATACAGGGTCTCACAGCAAATTTTATCCAGCAAAAACAGATATTTAATTTTAAAACATTTCTCCATATTTTACCTGAACATTTGGTTAGTTCAAATATAAAAGAAACAATTTTTGCAAAAAGTCTACTTATTAATTCACTTAAAAGCTACTTTAAGAAATTTTCGAAAAGATGTACCTAGATACAGTGCCTCCAGCTTATTTCAACCAGCCTCTTTATATATATTTATATTCATAAATATATTATTTCTGTTTAGAGGCCTCAAAACAGGGGTTGCGATATTTCCCGCTGAATGAGATTTTACGCTCGCATAATAAAAGAGGGTAAGCGTACATGTGAGTTTTGTTTCCACAATTGTGTATGACGCTGACATCACTGCTCTATGGACTTATTTTTTCGTTTCATCGAGTTGGAAATCACAACGGTTCTAAAGAAGTTTCATTTCAAAAAAATTCAAATAAGTATTCGCTTAAAGATCACAAAACTCTTCATCAGACAAAAAATTAATATGAAATATGAATATGTGAAACATAAAAAAATTTTACGCAAGTACATACTGCTTACATTGAATAATTAAAAAAAAAAAATTATAAATATTAATCTGCAGTCGTATATAGCAATATGTTTTCTTTAAATTTAATTTTAAATTATTTGGGGTAGTGGGTTTGTTTATAGTTTTTATATTGGAAGTGCAAAAAAATCGATTTCAGTTGGGCAGGGTATTAAATGTAATTTTAAAGCTTGGACAGTTTAGCGTTATTTATGAAAAAATACGTTGTACATCGCTGCGGCTCAGAAGTTACGTGGAAATTAGTTGAAGCATATCACGCTCTTTTGCCTGTTGGCCAACTATCAGAAGAAGCGCAGGAAACTAGAGAAAAGGGTTTCACTCACGAAAGTGCGGGTGAGAAAAACCTAATTAAGATATAAAGTATCTTTTGCTAAGCTCTGATCCCTTTGTTTATAGCATGCGACAATTGCCGAAAAAGAAGATACATAGAAAGGAGGCCATGGAATTAATTAGACATGATGATGTAGATGGCAATGTCTATGATTTTAAAGAGAGCTTCGATGATGATGAGACTGATGTTGACAATAAATAATAATTAAGCCCCTTAAAATATTTTTATTCTTAACTTTTTGAAATAAAAATCGTTAGTTGTATTACAGGATGTTAATTTTCCCAACAGGCTATAGGTTCAAGTCTACGAAACTACAAATTACTTTTTATTTATTTTTTTTTTATTTTAATAAATGAACGTGATTACATTCTATTTATTATTTTTGAGAGTGGAATATTAAGAATACTTTTCATAGTCATTAAACCAGCAGAACGGATCAGTACTGATTTCGAGGCCGCTACGCCATCTCATCAGCGTTCTTTGTTCAATTTTTTCACTGTTTCAAGTGGTGCTAGTTATTAGGAATAGCAACTATTTAACCAATGTTTTTAACGAAAATTGAATATGAGAAGTTCCCACATTCATAGTTTCAAGTTATTACCTTTTCGGTTAGTACGAAATTCCCCAACCCTGACGATTAATATTCCCAATATTCCATGTATCTCTTAATCGTCAGGGTTGGGGAATTTCGTACTAACCAAAAAGGTAATAACTTGAAAGTATGAATGTGGGAACTTCTCATATTCAATTTTCGTTAAAAACATTGGTTAAATAGTTGATATTCCTACTAACTAGCACCACTTGAAACAGTGGAAAAATTGAACAAAGAACGCTGATGAGATGGCGTAGCGGCCTCGAAATCAGTACTGATCCGTTCTGCTGGTTTATAGAATGTAATAAATGTTGTAAATAGAATGTAATCACGTTCATTTATTAAAATAAAAATAAATAAAAAATAATTTGTAGTTTCGCAGATTTGAACCTATAGCCTGTTGGGAAAATTAACATCCTGTAATACAATTTACATAAAAAAAGGTTCACTATTAAAATAGAAATGCATACATTAATTTAAAACATTGCGAGGGCACGCGCACTTGTTTACATGTTCATTGCAAATTGTTAACTAACAATGCAATTCCTTGAACATAAATAACAAAAAAAAAGCTTTAGATATCAGCAGCCGATGGCTCTGGAAAAGGCGAAAGAGATACATGGAATATTGGGAATATTAATCGTCAGGGTTGGGGAATTTCGTACTAAACAAAAAGGTAATAACTTGAAAATATGATTGTGGGAACTTCTCATATTCAATTTTCGTTAAGAACATTGGTTAAATAGTTGATATTCCTACTAACTAGCACCACTTGAAACAGTGGAAAAATTGAACAAAGAACGCTGATGAGATGGCGTAACGGCCTCGAAATCAGTACTGATCCGTTCTGCTGGTTTAATGACTATGAAAAATGTTCTTAACATTCCACTCTCAAAAATAATAAATAGAATGTAATCACGTTCATTTATTAAAATAAAAATAAAAAATAATTTGTAGTTTCGCAGATTTGAACCTATAGCCTGTTGGGAAAAATAACATCCTGTAATACAATTTACATAAATAAAGGTTCACTATTAAAATAGAAATTCATACATTAATTTAAAAATCGTTAGTTTTGTTTTAGTTTCTTTCTACCTGAGTTAAAAGTCATTGAAAATTATTCGTACCACAAATATTTTAGTGACAGCTGTTGGGAAAGTTCTCTTCTATTCACTCTCCCATTAGAAGTTAATGTAATGATGGTAATGCAATATGGTAGTTTTCTTTACCAATGCATGCATAAATTTGATGCGTATAAGTACTCTACTTCTATAGATATAGCTGAGTTAACATGTAATTATTTTATATCTGACTTTCCCCTCCTATATCCCTAAAACTTTGTTAAAATATGCGGATTAGTCTCAGAACTACCCACGTAATTTTGCATCCCCGCTATTGTTGTTGTTGAGATATTAATAAATACATACGTGAAAAAAGGGCATTTGACTCCGCTGTGCGACGTAATATGCATTACAGAGGATGTGTTTGCCTATTAACAATATAGTTATTTGGGGAGCTAAAAAATATTTTAAATTCCGTTTTCAGCGTTCCAGCATATCCGAATCAAATCCTAATGGAAAGTTTGTTATGGTAATTCCACCACCAAATGTTACCGGTTCTTTGCACTTGGGTCATGCCTTAACTAACGCCATTGAAGATGCTATCACTCGTTACAATCGCATGAAAGGCAAAACAACTCTTTGGGTACCAGGCTGTGATCATGCTGGCATTGCTACTCAAGTGGTGGTAGAAAAATTATTATGGCGAGATGAAAAATTAACTCGTCATGATTTAGGACGAGACAAGTTCATTGAGAAAATTTGGGAGTGGCGTCGTATAAAGGGTGATCGCATTTATGATCAATTGAAATCCTTGGGCTCCTCTTACGATTGGAGTCGCGTATGTTTCACCATGGATTATAAGCTGTGCAAAGCTGTAACAGAAGCTTTTGTGCGATTACATGAAGATGGCAGTATTTATCGCAGCTCTCGGTTAGTCAATTGGTCTTGTACTTTACGTTCTGCTATATCAGACATTGAAGTTGATAAAGTTGATATTCCTGGTCGCACCTTCCTCTCAATTCCGGGATATGATGAAAAAATTGAATTTGGCGTTCTAGTGAAATTCGCTTACAAGCTAGAGAACTCTGAAGAAGAGATCATTGTGGCCACTACTCGTATCGAAACTATGTTGGGCGATACTGCCATTGCTGTGCATCCAAATGATGAACGATACAAACGCTTTCATGGCAAATTTGTAAAGCATCCTTTCTGCGCTAGACGTTTACCCATTGTTTGTGATGAATTCGTTGAAATGGATTTCGGTACAGGTGCCGTTAAGATTACTCCTGCTCATGATCCCAATGACTACGATGTGGGTAAACGCTGCAACTTACCATTTATTAACATATTCAATGATGAGGGTTATATTATTGGCGACTACGGTGAATTTACCAACATGAAGAGATTTACATGTCGCAAGCACATTTTGATACGATTAAAAGAATTGGGCTTGTACAAAGAAACTATCGACAATCCTATGGTGGTCCCGATCTGTTCCCGTTCTAAAGATGTAGTCGAACCCATTATAAAACCGCAATGGTAATTGATTGTTTTGAAATAATTTATAATCGTTAATTTTTTGAATTTTTAGGTATGTGAAATGTTCTGAAATGGCCCAAAAGGCCACTGAAGCTGTACGTTCGGGTGAACTTAAAATTATACCCGAACATCATACCAAAACATGGTACCATTGGATGGATGGTATTCGTGATTGGTGTGTGTCACGTCAATTGTGGTGGGGACATCGTATTCCGGCCTATTACGTTACTTTCACTGACGCCAGTATTCAGTTTATCTCGGTAAGTTTCCTTGATAACACTGTGCAACAGTGCAGAAAATGCTAGGTCGTGACTATATGGGTTCGATTCTGCTGTCAAATTGTAGTAAAACCCTATACTCAGTTTGGCCGATTTGGTGACCGTTTCTATTTTATGGGCCTCCAAAGTTTCCCAATATTTCCATGATGACCAAAAAAAGGTGTCATCAGTTTTACATCACTTAAAAATATCGATTAACTATGTTCGGCAAAAATGTAGCTAAGAGTAGGTTGAATATTTTTTGATAAAATTTAAGACTTAAATGTATTTTATCTTAGGGTTTTTTTTAAGAAAGTTAAAGAAAAGAATTTTTTATTTTTATTTTTTGATCATCACTTTTAGGAAATCCTGATTTTTCGTACACTATTTTTGGGAAAATTGTAGCCACTGTAAAGCTGAATAACTTTTGTGAACATACCAATATAATATGAACGTGTCTAGATACCAAAAATAGATCATAAAGAATCAACTTTTAGAATTTTATAATAAAACTAAATGTTTTGGATAATACTACTATGATACAAAATAGAACAAAGTTGAAATACCTGGGAGATGATATTATTTTTCTGCCAGGTCCTGTCCGGCAGAACGACACTCCGTCTTTGAAATTTGCGAAGCAGCTCCAAAATCTTGAATTACGGGTAAAAACCCGGTTTTTCTACCTTGGTTTACTTTTTAGCCTGTATCATAGTCTAGTGTCAACAGAATTTTAATTTCTCGGTCGATTTGGAAAGACAAGACCAAGGCCTTTCAAACGGCATATACATGTACACAGAGGCATTGAAAATCATATGGTTTTCCCCATCAAACTCATTTTTCATGATATTTTTTTGTCATTTTTTAAATCTGATGACGTTTTTTAAATTTTAAAAACTACAAAAAAATGATGAAATGGGTTTGATGGGAAAAAATATATGATTTTCAATGCCTCAGCGTACTTGTATATCGTTACCTGAAACGCAAAACGCCCTAACTAACATTTTAGTAATTTTACAGGAGAAGCAAAAAACATTTTTAAACGAAAAGTATTAAGGTTTTTAACACGAGTTCCTTAAATAAAATAAAAAGTACCACGAAGAACTAGTTTCCGCATGAACTTTGTATAAACGTGCAATATTTAAAGAGTGAAATCACTTAGGGCTTTTTGCATCGCATTTTTCTGAAACTAAATGCCCTATCTACAATAAATGTTTATCAAATCTTTTACTTTAATAGTGTGTAAATATTTATTAAGGCTTAAACTTCTGATTTAAACTGTTTCTGATTAAAAATTCATGTTTATTATACTAAATTTATATAGAATTTGATAAATGACAAGATTAATGCATTTTACTCAAAAAGTATATTATTTTTAATAAGATACATATTGACTATTCAAAAGGAATGCTGTCATAAAAATAATGACAGTCAGCAGGTAGCAGTTTTTTTTGATCCTGTAGGTTTTACCATTTCTTTTTTGAAACTTTCAAACTGTTGTCGTGTAATTTGAAGGGTTCTACTATCTTGAAATTTTTTCCACATCTTTGTGGAAGCTCTTCGTAGTTGTCATTGACATTGATTTTAAAATAAATAATTCCTGTTTGGTCGTATCCTAGTGCACGTATCATGCTAACAGTTGGTTCGCCCGCCTTTTTTCCTAAAAACATCACCAAATCTTGATAATTATGGATTCCTTTGGGACATACATTATATATTACTTGGTCTTATAAATGTATATCTCTTATCAACTGATTCATAATCAAGAAAATACTCGTGGTTTAGATAGTAAACTTGTAGAGGCGAGGGGACCTTACGAGCAGATTTCATTAAATTAACCAATTCGAATGGCAAGTTTATTTGCTTATTGCGGATTTTTCTCTCAATTAGTGAGTTGAGTCGCATTCCATTTGCGTGTGGCCCACTACTAAATACTTCTGTTCAATGGTAATTGTTTTCTCCATACACAAAGAAAGTAAAGAGTTGGAAAGCACAACGTTTTTGTTTTGATAGACACAACTATCCGAGTATATAATAATGTGGTGAGTATTAGGAAATTTCTGGATATAACTTCTCAAATATTTTATGATTATTGTGGCAAAGGTACTTGATTCAAGACTCCCATCGGTTTCATCCCAAATGTAATTGTTGTATACACAAGCAAGAAGTTAAGTCTTTTTGCGTTTTACATTTATTCAATATTGTAGTAAGGGCTTTTTTATTTTGTCAATAAAATTGCTATTTGTGTACGTGGAAGTATGATTTGTTTGGTGGTGATGTATTTTGATTAGATTCATCGGAATTTGTAAAAAAGTCGATTTTGAATTTTTTTGTTAGTTAGGGCGTTTTGCTTTTTGGCTAACGATATGCCGTTTGAAAGGCCTTACTTGGTCTTGTCTTCCCAAATCGACCAAGAAATTAAAGTTCGGTTGACACTACATTTTTCTTCAACATTTTTAAAAAAGCTCTAAGATGAAATAAATTTTTGTCATAAAATTTTACCAAAAAAATATTCAACCTACTCTTGGCTACATTTTTGTCGAACGTAGTTAAGCGATATTTTTAAGAGCTGATTAGCTATTTGGCAAAAACTGATGACACTTTTTTTTGGGCATCATGATCATATTGGGGAACTTTGGAGGCCCATAAAAAAAGAAACGGTCACCAAATTGACCAAACTGAGTATAGGGTTTTACTACAATTTGGTAGTAGAATCGGACCTATATAGTCACGACCTTGCACTTTTCAAAAGGTCTTCATTTGTCGCATAGTAATAAGAGGCTTAAACTTTAAATAGATTTTCTATAACTTTAGAAATTGTTATTTCAAATGTGGTTTTAAAAACTTCCAAAAATATTGTGAAAGTGTGGAAACGCTCCTTGAAGCACTCCAATATAGCATTAGCATTCATTGTGGTGGACAAAAATTTCAGCTCACCATAACTCTGCTATGCAAACGATCCAATTGATGCTCTTCTTTTCGGAGATCGTGAAAATAATAGTTGAACCCATCAGGGCCTTCCAAATTAAATTTCTTCTCATCTGAAAAAACGACTCGGTGCCACTCGCTGTCCCACGTCATATGAGTTCGACAAAAACCCAAGCGCATATTCTTGCGAGCATCGTTAAGTGGTGTTTTTTTTAAGTTCTAATCGCTTTAGATGCCTTCGAAATTACACGCTGCACCGTTCTTACACTTGCTGAAACACCAGTTTTAGCTTTAATTTGTGCAGAAGAGTCATGAGAATTTGATGCTGCCCTGAGAATAGCACGTTTATCAGCTTCCGAAAGTACTCTTTTAGTCCGTCTTTTCATTTTCCAGCCTCCTTGTATGTTTTAATTTTTAGTTTTTCAACTTCCGTTAAACTTTTTCCTCGACCCATTTCAAAAAAAAAAAAAAAAAAAAAACAAATTGATAAAAGTAGCTCAATTTGCAATAAAACAACTATTTTTCGATTGCACTTGTTCACTTGTATAAGAAAACTAAAGCTAATGAGGGGGTCCTATTTAAGTGACACAAAAAATAAAGACAATTTTGGTCAATTACAAAACAAAATGTGAAAAAAATTATAACGGGACTTTTCCAGCTAGTAAACATAGACACCTTTAAAACACAAAACAAACCACCGATAATTGTTTGCAAATGTCGGAGAGAATTACACTTGAACAAAATACAAAGGGTGTCCTATTCATGTGTCGGTGAGTGTACTTAACTGAATTCGTAAACATCAAAATGCTTTGCAGTGATGCCAAGTTAGTTACAAAAGCAAAACACATGAGGCTTTGCATCACTGCAATGCATATTGATGTTTAGCCCTTTACTTAGCATTTACACATGAAAGTAATTGCATGAAAGTCGCAATACAATTACATCTTTTCACTAACACATTCAAACTTATTATTCGATTTATTCTAGAAAGCAATTTTTTGACACTTTGTGAAACTGAAATGACAGAGCGGTAAACACTGTTGCCACTTCACAGACTTATATAAAGTTACAGGATTGTGTTAAAATAATAATTGTAAATCCAAGTTATTTTGTATATACATATACATGTATATGAAATTAGTTATAATAATTTTCTTCAAATATACATAAAGAAGACAATTGATGTCTTATTTGTGTTTATATGGCCAAAGTGTATTTGTATTTTGTATGATCTCTATTATGAGCTAATAAGGCCTAGGTTATTTTAATGACAATAAAACAAGTTTTATTTCATTTTTCCCGACGTTTCGTCAATTATTTGTTGACTTTATCAAGGGTTGGGAAATCTATTTTATTATTAAAAAACATTAATTAATAATTTTACATATACATATATGTCTAAACATTTTTCTCAATTTGATTACTTACAAACTTTGCTAATTTTTTCAATAATTTAACATTTTTTCAAACATTGAAAATTAAAACTTTTATTATGACAATATCACAGCTTAAGTTTACATCACCGTTTATTTCAATGCTACTTTGTAGCTCGTGCTGATGTTGTCTGTATCTTCTTTTAAATTCATCGTCATCTCTATCCTTTGTTGTATTCTTAAGCTTTCTATTGTATATCTTTTCTTTCCAATATTCTCTCTGTCCAAGATCTTGACTCTTTCAAAATCAGCTGTGTGTCCAGTGTCCAGTATATGTTGTGATAGTGCTGTTGATTGTTTATTTTTCTCTATATCTTTCTTATGTTCTTCCATTCTGGTCTCTAAATTTCTTTTTGTAGTTCCAATGTATAACATATCACAGCTGTTGTTTTCATTACCTTTGCACTTGATTTCATAGACTACATTACTTTGTTGTTGTTTTTTAATTGGCGCTTTAATTTTTGAAAAGATTTTATTTATTGTTGTGTTTGGTTTGTATGCAAAATTTATGTTGTTGTTTTTTATTGCAATTCTTATGTTTTTGTTATCAGTCAATCCAGGGATGTAACGAACGCTGTAATATATCTTTTCTTCATTTTCAGTGATGGATTTGTTATCTATTGTATTGTTGTTCTACTTTATGTTAGTTTCGCTGATCATTTTGCTGATGAGTTTGTTGGGGAAACTATTTTCTATTAACGTTTTTCTGATGTATTTTATGTTTTTTTCGTGGAATTGTTTGTCACTAAGATGGAGAATTCTGAAGATTAAGTTTTTGGCAGTGTTGATTATTTGATGTTTCGGTTGTGTGGAGTTGAAATTTATGATTCTGCCGGAAGCGGTATCTTTTTTATACCAGTCTGTTATTAATCTGTTGTTGTTCCTTTGTATTTTTGTGTCTAAGTAGGCAATAGTATTATTTGTCTCTATTTCCATGGTAAATTGTATTTTTGGATGAAAACTATTGAAAAATTAAAAAATTTTTTTTTTCAGCACATAATTTAAAGTATGATAGAGAGACATGCAGAACTTTAAAAAAGTACTGTAATGAAACAAAAAAACTAGCACAACAAGAAAATAGATTGAAATTCATACTAACATGCAGGAGTTATGGTATTGTACCAAACCACACAAAGAACACAACAACACAGACGACACAGCTGTTCACATGTAAAAAATTAAAAGAAAAATTAAACAAAATAGAATATAACTTCCAAAAAAAAAAATTAAATCTAGAGATAACACAAACATATTCAAAAATTAGAGTTTGTAAGAAGAATTTAGATCGCTTAAAAACTAACATTGCAAATGCACTTACATTCGAAGACTACACGACTTTTATAAACAAACAGTATGAAAGAAGCAGAAGTATAAGCGCACACATAACAGATAAACAAAATGCAAAACTAAACGCATTAAAAGAAAGACAGTTTAGAATATATGGATTTATATATAATGAGAATTGGTTTGAAAACAAAACTAATATAGAAATTCCAATAGAATCTAGATGGATATTGTCTTTGGGGAAAAAATTTGCTCTACCTGTAGATAAAAACAACTTCTCTGCACTACACATAATTGTGGACGTAGAACAATGCATTTCAACAATGAATGATGACGAAGGACAAGAGAAGAATCTGGCAAGGACCATATTAGCTAATAATATCACGCGTTTCAAGAGAAAGTTATAAAATACCCCAAAAGAAAAGTTTATTCTCACTATATACAGCAAAACAAAAGATTTCTTGAGGAAACATAACAATATAATTTTCGTACAGGCTGATAAAGGGAACAAAACAGTAGCAATGTACAGAGAAGAGTATCACCTCAAGATGGGGAAATTATTGGAGGAAAAGGGTACATATAGAAAAATCAGAATGGATCCTACTGCAAAATTACAGAAAGAAAACAACAAATTAGTTTCAGAGTTATATAAGGACAAAGTAATCGATAATTGGCAGAGAAAACAATTACTTTGCTCGGCTGCAACAGCACCGCGTATATATGGGCTACCAAAAATTCATAAGCCAGAAATACCGTTGAGACCCATAGTTTCTTCCATACAAGTTCCATGCTATAAATTATCTAAATACGTAGGCCAAATTCTCAAAAATATTATATCAAAAGAATACAATGTATTAAATTCGCACAGACTCAAAGAGCAAATAAAAAATATTAAAATAGAAAAAGGAGAAATACTAATCTCACTGGACGTCGTTTCACTCTTCACTAACATACCAGTAAACAAGGCAATAAATATAATAATGCAGAAATGGACAATCATCCAGAACCACACAAATATGTCCAGGTCCCTGTTCGTAAAAATACTAAGATTTTGCCTCTGTGAAAATAATTATTTCATATATGAAAATGAAATTTTCAACCAGATATTTGGTATGCCGATGGGGAATCCACTTTCACCAACCATAGCGGATCTGGTACTTGACAATTTGTTAGACGAAACTCTAAAAAAACTTAGCGTGGAAAACATCCAATTAAAATACATAACTAAGTATGTAGATGATTTATTAGCAATTGTAAAATCCGAAGAGAAAGAAAAAATTTTAAAATGTTTCAATAGTTTTCATCCAAAAATACAATTTACCATGGAAATAGAGACAAATAATACTATTGCCTACTTAGACACAAAAATACAAAGGAACAACAACAGATTAATAACAGACTGGTATAAAAAAGATACCGCTTCCGGCAGAATCATAAATTTCAACTCCACACAACCGAAACATCAAATAATCAACACTGCCAAAAACTTAATCTTCAGAATTCTCCATCTTAGTGACAAACAATTCCACGAAAAAAACATAAAATACATCAGAAAAACGTTAATAGAAAATAGTTTCCCCAACAAACTCATCAGCAAAATGATCAGCGAAACTAACATAAAGTTGAACAACAATACAATAGATAACAAATCCATCGCTGAAAATGAAGAAAAGATATATTACAGCGTACGTTACATCCCTGGATTGACTGATAACAAAAACATAAGAATTGCAATAAAAAACAACAACATAAATTTTGCATACAAACCAAACACAACAATAAATAAAATCTTTTCAAAAATTAAAGCGCCAATTAAAAAACAACAACAAAGTAATGTAGTCTATGAAATCAAGTGCAAAGGTAATGAAAACAACAGCTGTGATATGTTATACATTGGAACTACAAAAAGAAATTTAGAGACCAGAATGGAAGAACATAAGAAAGATATAGAGAAAAACAAACAATCAACAGCACTATCACAACATATACTGGACACTGGACACACAGCTGATTTTGAAAGAGTCAAGATCTTGGACAGAGAGAATATTGGAAAGAAAAGATATACAATAGAAAGCTTAAGAATACAACAAAGGATAGAGAAGACGATGAATTTAAAAGAAGATACAGACAACATCAGCACGAGCTACAAAGTAGCATTGAAATAAACGGTGATGTAAACTTAAGCTGTGATATTGTCATAATAAAAGTTTTAATTTTCAATGTTTGAAAAAATGTTAAATTATTGAAAAAATTAGCAAAGTTTGTAAGTAATCAAATTGAGAAAAATGTTTAGACATATATGTATATGTAAAATTATTAATTAATGTTTTTTAATAATAAAATAGATTTCCCAACCCTTGATAAAGTCAACAAATAATTGACGAAACGTCGGGAAAAATGAAATAAAACTTGTTTTATTGTCATTAAAATAACCTAGGCCTTATTAGCTCATAATAGAGATCATACAAAATACAATTGATCTCTTTTTGTAACAATAATCTCATTAAAAATTAACAATAATAATTATTTCCAGCTATTGTCTTATAAAATTGTGTATGTGATTATTTTGGCAACTCTACTAAACAATACAAATGCAGGCAAAATTAAATTATCAAAGCACAATAAAATTAATTAATGTATATCAGTCGTACCCAATTTTATGGGAGTCTCTTATATACTGCTTTTTTCCTTTTAAATTCTTTTTTTTTTTGATTTTGGCTTTCAATTTCTAATTGTTTCAATTCTAGAAGAATAACAATTTTTGCAACTTTTCGCTTCGACGACATTTTTAAAATGAACTTTCATTTTCCTGTGTAAATGAACAAGAAATTTTCAAGAAAGTTGTCTCTTTCATTAAAATTTTTATTTATAATACGTATACAGAAATTTCATGAAAGTACTTTCATGTGTAAATGTAGCGTTAATTCTCTTCAGCCCTTTTTCTATGTAATTAATGCACTATGTTATATAAATTTTTATTAGATGACAAATATTCACTACACTTTGTTCTTTATGTTCTGTTACTCAAGTAGCTATCGAACCATTTTATCTAAATACCTATTTTTTATACCATATTTATCAAATTTATGTTATAAATATTTTCTATTAATAGTTTAGAAAGACTGCTACTACATATCTCTTGTGCATTTCGGTCTAGAGATCGGAGATATCTCTGTACGTGTGATTTACTGAAAAATCTCGAATCACAGTTGTGGCCAAAGTGTGAATTAATTGGTATTTTTAAGTCGTTCTTTTGTGTGTTACATACACTACCTGATACCTGGTAATTGGACGTCTATGCAAGGTAGCAGGTAGGTGTGCGATCGTAGTACGTACTAACAATATCCAATCGTTCACTTTTCGTTCGTCAGAAAATGAGTAACGACTGGCGGACTAGGGATCTTGGACTACTTTTTCTTCTCATTTCTTGTTTATTAGTATTAGTATTCCTTTTTAAAAACTTAAGCTTATATATTGTGCATATATTGAAGTAAACGTTACAACTTATGTTATCTTGTCCTTTCTCTCTCCGTCTTTCTATCTTAAGGTTAGGATAGTTTAGCAGGTTGCTGGCGAAGGGATAGGGTCCAACCGACTTGGACCCAATATGATCCCTTTGTGTTACCTGAATAGGAGAAAAGAAAGAGGGGCCAGTGTGAGCAGAGAATGAAAAATAGGTCAGATATTGTGGAAGCTAGAGAAATTAGTTAGAAGAGGGTAGAAAGAAACAAAGAGTTAAAAATATTTGGTCGCGCGCACGCCTGACGTGAATCAGCAGCTGCTCCTGAGACACTGGTTTGCTAGTCTAATATCTGATATCTCTGCTCCATGCGTTTGGCATGGACCCCAAACTGCAGTGAGTGTAGCAACTATACTACGTAGATGACCTCTTCTAAAATTCAAAAGATTCTTGGTCCTATTAATGTCTAGGCGGGGCCATAATACCCTTCGCAAGTGCATTCTCTGAACCACCTGTCCCGAGGTAATTCGAGAAGTGCGGCATCGTTGCGTCTCCAGCACGATGAGAGTGGAATCCCACTGAGTTGGTCAATATCGGCCTCCTGAAGTAAGGCTCCCCTATTTGCTAGTTCATCCGCTTTGACGCTGCCTAGATGGGTCTCATGTCCTCGCACCATGTCTAAGGTTACAGGCGAATACCATGGAAGTTCGTCAAGGGCTTTACGGCATTCTTGGGCAAGGTCCCCGTAAGGGACCTAATTGCTGGTTAAGCCTACCATACACGACATGTTTTTTACACCTGACTTGTCAACTTTTCAACTCATATGTAATTATGCATGTCTGTCAAAACCAACAATTTTACAGAAGGTTAATAATATTTGATCACAAACGTACATGTTAATTGCTTCTGACATAGTTTCTGGTTTTTTTGCAGACACCAAAGTAGGTCGTGGGTCTCAAAATGGCATCCTGCCGTCGCAAACAAGTTTGTTTGCGCCGTAAAAGAATTCAACAATTTTAAAGATTTTTTCTTTTAATTTGAAGATATTATGTCAGGATATAACACTAAAGTTTTATTTAAGTATTTATGTATGTGTATAATTTCTATTAAATGACTAAAAGAACATGCATACAGCGATATTGTAAAATATCAAGTTTGGCCGGCTAATGCTTTCTTTAGCTTTCCCGCCATAGAATTCCTTCTTTTTATGAGAAGGAACAAATGCCCAAAGCCGACTATGTGATAAAATTGAGTACAACTTATCATCATTCAGTACTATAGAACATATCAGACATATTGAGATGGATCTAACACTTGACTATAAATTCTTGTACAAAGCCCGGCAGAAAAGAGGAGCAGTTGATTTTATCGCAAACGTTTCTAATTCATTGTTCGGAATACTTGACTCCGTGTATGAGAAAAGAAAATGTCAAAGACAATCACCAGTCTGGAAGAAAACTATTCATACATGCTTCGTCTTATAAAAGATCACACATCAGTCATCAATTTAACCATGAACGTCATCAAAGGAAATACACAGCCCGATTCTAAATATTCCCAGAGAATTGAGTTCCCTGGGGATTTACTTTTCCCGAGAAACAAATTCTCCTATTCTTAACAAACGGGGAGAAGAAGCTGTTTTTTTCGACCGACAAATTTTATGGTGTTTTGCAAACATATTTGAAAGTGAAAATAAAAAAATAAATATAATACAAATTTTAACAGTGAAAATAAAAAAATAAAATAATACTACTAATATTAATAATTTAAAGGTTTGAGAAATACTACAGGATGAATAAGCCGGCCTTGAAATATTTGCTGGATGTGCTAACGACACATATACAGCCAAAACGTAAATCGTTTGGTGTACAGCCCTTAGCAAAATTAAGTGCAACTGTACGTTTCTTTGTCAAAGGTGGCTACCAAACGGATATAGGAAAGGACTGTGATGTGTCTGCCCAATGCATTCTAAGCAAAATTCTGACGGGAGTCATAAACATATTCGAAGAGCATTTATGCCCAAATTGAATTACTTTTTGCAAAACAAAAGAAGAAAAATCAAAAAATTCCCATCGTTATTGGATGCGTCGACGGAACACAAGTTCGGATCATTGCTCCGTCTGTTAATAAGCACTTATATTACAATAGGAAGGGGTACTACAGTTTAAATGTAATGCTGGGAAGGAGTTTTATTGCTAAAAGATAATTGTTGTTCAAAAATTCAAATCATTTATAGGTTTGTGATCATGAACTAAGGATTCAGTACGTTGATGCGTCCCATCCTGGTGCATGTCACGACACCGTTATTTAGAATTCCAGTGAATTGCGACCTCACCTTGAGCAATAATATTTGAGATGTGGTAGAAATTATTGAATTCTTGATGAGGTTTCAAATTCCCAAAAAATGTTGCAAAAGTTTTGAAATATTTCTTACTAGGGGACGCAGGGTATCCCTTGGAACCATGACTTCTAACGCCCCACAGATGTCCCGAAGATGGATCACTCGAAATGAAATTCAAAGAAATCCATTCAAAGTGTCGAAATATAGTTGAGCGTACCAATGGCGTTTTAAAAAACAAATGGAGATTCCTGCTTGATGCTAGGGAGCTGCAGTACACTCCCAAAAAGGCAGCTAAAATAACAAACGTTTGTTGTGCGTTGTACAACATTTGTAATTATTTTAAGTGCAACACTGATGTAAATAATCTACCAATAATTGAAGGTGTTGACACTCAAGAGCAGCAGTATTTATCTGTCCAAAATATTAGAAATAATATCGATACAAGATATTTTAAAGAAAATACAAAACAAATGTTTTATTAAAAAATAAAAAAAATAAAACTAAAAAAAAAAACAATTCAATAAAACAAAAATCTTAAAACTATAAAACAAAAAAAAATATTTTACAGTTTGCTTATAAAGTTCTTGAAGCTACAAAACTATTTTGTTTCCACAGTCTTATTTATCACATGTCTATTTTTCGACTTTTCTAATTCCAATAATTGACGATTTATCTCAATTTTGTCTTCCACTTCCTTGATTCTGAACTCCTCCATAACCGAGCTGTGGCGCCTCTGTTCCTGCAACTCCTGTTTCTTGAAGTAGTAAAGACGGTCAATGGAGCGATATATTTTTTTAGAACTTAGCAGCTGTTCCATCATTACTTCTAACATTTGTTTTTGTATACCATCTCTTCGACAAGTACATCAGAAGGAGGGATGTGTTCTGGCAGTTCAGTGATTTTTTTTTACTTATTTTGTCAGTGGCGTTTGGGGAGCTGTATTTTATGTTTCAATGCTTTTTCAAATTTCTTTCGTCGGCCGAGTTTGGTTTGTCTCATTGTCACTTGCAAAATTTTCTTCAATTAAAAATTATTCATCTCCATAAATGTCTTCCTCAGCTTCCTTATTTACATTTGAAGTTCCCAATCTAAATGTCAAGGCCACACCTTCAACCAACTCCTTCATACCAATTAAATGGTATATAGCTTCTTCGATCGCCGAAAATTTCCGTTCCATATTTGGGCCTTCTCCGGTTCCTTTCGAGAATTTTAGATTTTGGGCTCCCTTGTGCCTTACATATATCTTCTGGTCGCACCAAACCTAATAAGTAATATGGAAGTACATTTCTTCAAAATTTCGGTTATTCTAAATACAAAATTTGGAGAGGGAGTGCATATCCGTGGCCTTGATCCAAGAGCCTTGGTTAGTTGCAAATAAGGTTCGGGGCCTTCGGTCACGTTTGTTTACTCTACTCTCTCCTACCACGGAAGGTAAGATTAGAAGCTGTATTCTGATTAGGAAAAACGTCAATATTTTTCTTTTATCCCATTACAGCTCTGGCGATCTAACGGTAGCTGCGCTTGAACGCAAGGTTCTCCCGATGGTGATCCTGGCATCGGCGTATCTACCGTATGAGGTGGATGACCCTCCTCCGAGTGCGGTGCGCACACTCATTGACTGGTGCGGGACACGTGGACATGACCTTGTACTGGGCGGTGATGTAAATGCGCATCACACTCTGGGGTAGCACGGATATAAATAAACGAGGTGAGGATTTATTACAATTTCTCTTGTCAACCAATCTTAGGATTTGCAACAAGGGCAATAGGCCAACGTTTTTCAATAGGATCAGGCAACAGGTCATTGATTTAACTTTGGTTAGTGATAGGGACTCTATTAGAATATCTGACTGGAGGGTGAGCCTTGAGTGCTCATTCTCTGATCATAACAGAATCACTTTTACGATCGATCTTATTCCGAGTGGGGGCAAGCCTTACAGGAACCCTAGGCAAACGGATTGGGGAAGGTTCAGAAAGCTCGTGGAGGCCCTACCACCTCCAGTAGCGGAGCAGGTGGGCAGCATTCAGGAGCTGGAGGACTTCAGTCCTTTTGTCAAGGACACTGAGGGACGCCTATCACGCATCTTGTCGGGAGCGGCAACCGTCAACGAAAGTCCATCAGAAGTGGTGGAATCCGAGACTCAAGCAGCTCAGGACAGACTGCCGGAGACTTTTTAATAAGGCGAAGCGCGACAGAAATCCCATAGACTGGGATAACTATCGTAGGGGTTTCAACGTCTTCAAGAGCGAAACCAGGAAGGCAAAGAGGGAATCGTGGAAGCGTTTCTGTGGGGACTTGGAGGGCACATCTGAGGCTTCCCGCCTAAGAAAACTACTCTCTAAGGAGCCTGGCACGCCGGGATCTCTTACTGAAAGCAGCGAGGATACCCTGGAGCTACTAATGGAAACTCACTTTCCGGATTGCGAGGACGGGGCAGACGTACGTGGTACTGTCGTCCCCGTGCAAACAGCTATCCTAGGGAGTGATTTGGTGGACTCCATTGTGCAGTCAGCCAGGGTAAGATGGGCAGTGACATCTTTTAAGCCCTTTAAGTCAGCGGGGCCAGATGGTATTTTCCCAGCGCTGATGCAGCATGCCATGGAGGCGATTTTACCATGCCTGCTAACCATCTTTAGGGAAAGTCTCGTTTACGGGTACATTCCTATGGAGTGGAGGGAGGTTACTGTGGTATTCATTCCAAAAGCGGGGAGGATAAACCACGGTACCGCTAAAGATTACAGACCAATCAGTCTGTCATCTTTTCTATTGAAAACACTGGAGAGACTGGTTGATTTGTATGTCAGGGAACTTCTCTCTCCAGAGAATTTATGCGGTGCACAGCATGCCTACCAGAAGGGTAGGTCGGTGGAGACGGCGCTGCATGATGTTGTCGGCACTATAGAAGATTCCCTTGACAAGAAGGAGTTTGTTATGACATCCTTCCTAGACATAGAGGGCGCTTTTAACAATCTGAACATATCCTCGATAACTGGGGCGCTCAGAGAGATCGGTGCGGACCAGTTAATTACGGACTGGGCAGGGAACATGCTTAGGAGCAGATCCATAGTATCCAGTTTGGGCATGAGTACGAGGAGGAAGGCTGTAACAAGGGGCACTCCGCAGGGGGGAGTTCTGACTCCGCAGGGGGGAGTTCTGTCTCCGCTCCTATGGAACCTTGTCCTGAACAGCATCCTTTTCAGGTTGAACGCAGGTAGCACCAAGGTAGTTGCATATGCTGATGACGTTGTGCTCCTTATAAGGGGTAAATATCTGCCTACGATAAGTGAACTCATGGAATCGGCGCTGAACGATCTACTGGACTGGGCCAAGGGGAACGGTCTAGGCATAAACCCTTCGAAGACTGTACTGGTACTTTTTACCAAGAGATATAAGATCCCGGCTTTTAGGCCACCATACCTTGGTGGCATGAGCTTGGGACTCTCGAGGTACCTCGGCATTATTCTAGACTCTAAACTATCGTGGAGACGTAATGTGGAGGATAGAACGAGGAGGGCTCTATGTGCGTTTTACGCATGCAAGAGAGTTTCAGGGAGGAGATGGGGGTTGAAACCGTACATCCTTCACTGGATGTATACGGCGGTGATCAGACCCATTCTTACTTATGGATCACTTGTTTGGTGGAGGGCTGTGGACAAGAGTACATATCTCTATACTGGGCAAGGTACAGAGGCTAGCATGTCTTGCTGTGACTGGCGCAATGAGGTCGGCCCCTCAGGCCAGTCTAGAGACAATGCTTGATTTGGCTCCCCTTGAGATATACATCAAGTACATATCTGCAAGATCTGCCCTCAGGCTCATGGAGTCGGGCAGTTTCAGGCATGACCGTACGGGACATGGCATTATCCTACAAAAGGTAGGAGGGCAGGTCCTGGGGGGACGGACTGATTATATGACTCCGGTCATGTGCTTCGACAAATCCTTCTCAGTCGCATTCCCGGAGAGGAAGGACTGGATGGAAAACTCCGCGACTCGTAGTAATGCAACTTTGGTTTTTACGGACGGCTCGAAGATGGACACTGGCACTGGTTCGAGGGTATTTTCCGAGGGTCTCGGCCTTTCGGTATCGCTCAGGCTACCCGATACCTCGACAGTTTTCCAGGCAGAGATTTATGCCATTACCGAGGCAGCATTAAGGATTGATGGGCTCAATTTGGATGCAAGAACTATTGACATCTGTGTAGATAGTCTGGCAGCAATTAGAGCCCTGGGTTCGGAGATGATAAAGTCGAGATGTGTACTGGCATGCATTCAATCTCTGGCCAGACTTAGGGGGCATGATGTCAATGTGGTTTGGGTTCCAGGGCATGAAGGCATTCAGGGGAATGAGATGGCGGACGAATGCGCGAGAACGGGTTCGGCCTTGGATGAAGCAGTATCGCGTAGGGACATTGACATTCCCTCAGTTGAGCTGCTGGGCAGATTTAAGAGGTGGGCAAGGAGGGAGGTGACAAACAGGTGGTCAAGTATTACTACCTGTAGGGTCTCCAAAACTCTATGGCCCTCGCTTAGCAGAGCTAGGACTAGGCAACTTCTGTTTTTTTGGGAAACAGCCGTTGGCACTCCTGGTAGGGGTCTTGACGGGGCACTGTGCAATTGGGCACATGTCGGAGCGTTTGGGCTTTCCCCATGATGGCCGCTGCAGGAGCTGCTTCGATGAGGAGGAGGAGGAGTCAGTACAGCATTTCCTTTGTGACTGTCCGGCCCTGCAGGAGCGTAGGCTTAGACATGTAGGCTCTCGTTTCCTGCGGGATCTTGACTGCCTCAGGGATGCACCGCTGGCTGCCCTGGCGGGCTTTGTGAGAAGTTCTGGATGGTTCTCAGGAACCACCACTTCGTCTTGAGAAGAGTGTGTAGGGTATAGTCCTCTGGGCATCACAATGGGCCTTTTGATGGCCTCCGAGTGTTTTTCTCGCTTACTGCGGGCAGCCCTTTTAACCTAACCTAAATGCAAAATTTATAAAACATGCCTTATTTCACTCGGCAGTACTTTTTGATGGTGGACCTACCGAGTTTAACTCCATCTCCAAATTGCGCCAAAACCAATTGAGCTCCTCTTTGCCGCCTTTGAATATACCACGAGCAATATCTGTATATGTTTGCATCGCATTCAGAAAGAAATTAAACAATAATGATATTTATCATATTTTATATCTAAAAACATTAAGTACTTAAATTTTGTTAATTTTTTCAATGGGCTTAAGTTCGAATCTGCATGACTGTAAATGATTTTTTTAATATTATTTTATAAATAAATGAATTTGTTCAAATTCTATTTATTATTTTTTAAATTAAGATTGGAATATTAAGAATATTTTCAATAATCATCAAACCAGCAGAACGGATCAGTACTGATTTCGAGGCCGCTACGCCATCTCATCAGCGTTCTTTGTTCAATTTTTCCACTTTTGCAAGTGGTGCTAGCTAGTAGGAATATCAACTATTTACCCAATGTTGTTAACGAAAATTGAATATGAGAAGTTCCCACATTCATATTTTTAAGTTATTACCTTTTTGGATAGTACAAAATTCCCCAACCCTGACGATTAATATTCCCAATATTCCATGTATCTCTTTCGCTTTTTCCAGAGCCATCGGCTGCTGATAGCTAAAGCTTCTTTGTTATTTATGTTCAAGTAATTGAATTTAGTTGTCAATTCACAATGAACAAGTGCGCGTGCCCCCGCAATGTTTTAAATTATGTATGAATTTTTATTAGTCGAAATTTCTTATGTAAATTGTTAATTTTTTTTCAACGGACTTAAGTTCAAATCTGCATGACTGCAAATGATTTTTTTTATTATTTTATTAATAAATTAATTTGTTCAAATTCTATTTATTATTTTATAATAAGATTGGAATATTAAGAATATTTTCAATAATCATCAAACCAGCAGAACGGATCAGTACTGATTTCGAGGCCGCTACGCCATCTCATCAGCGTTCTTTGTTCAATTTTTCCACTTTTGCTATAGGTGCTAGTTAGTAGGAATATCAACTATTTACCCAATGTTATTAACGAAAATTGAATATGAGAGGTTCCCACATTCATATTTTCAAGTTATTACCTTTTTGGTTAGTACGAAATTCCCCAACCCTGACGATTAATATTGCATGTATCTCTTTCGCTTTTTCCAGAGCCATCGGCTGCTGATAGCTAAAGCTTCTTTGTTATTTATGTTCATGTAATTGAATTTTCTAAAAACTCCCTCTTAATTTGCTGGCGCAATTTTTCCCAAAAGTCGTTATCACATTTTCCCTTTTTTCGACATTCATAATACATACCTACTTTTTTCCCACAGAAGGGTTTCCCATTTTCGAAATTAGTTTAGAATAGGGCATAAGAGAAATATCTCCCAGGGAAATTTTGTTCGGAATGAGGGATCAGGGAATAGTTATTTAAAATCGGGCTTATGATATTTTCTAGGTACAAGTTCGACTATCTTCTAGCAAAAGTAAATAAATTCGTGAAGTCTGAAGAAGCCCTATATCAAGAGATAAATCAACTTAAAATTGCTCAACTGTTTACGATGAGTTTGACCAAGTTATCATTCATTGCCAACAATTCAAATCATTCCATTTTATTAACTTCAATCCAGCTAGAAAGTGAAATACAAATAATTAAAACATAACCACAGTTGCTGGAATTGCCAATACTAGAAGATGGAAAAGAATTTATAGCAATCGAGCTGTTAGGCTCCTGCTTACTTATAGTTAACTTCAACTGCAATTTCATCTGTATGTCTGGACATCAATTTATCTCAACAAAAACGGTATCATTCTACACACGCCTTAGAAGTATTTCAGAAGCAGAATACCCATACGTATTAAGAGCTAATCACATAAACAATAGTAGCCAGTCATTAGTAGTAGACGAGATAGCAGGACAACTCACGAAATTAAAAGCCCTTGAAAAAAAGCTGGAATCAATAAAGTCGTCAGAGTTGGAACCAGAATCTACATCAAAATATAGTGTTTTAATCGCATACTTCGCATTAACAGTTAATACGATACCTCTCATCTTTCTGCTGGTTAAACTTACGCGATGTAATATGTCTAACCATGCTCAGATGGCTCAAGATGCACAGCTATCTAGAGACATTACACAATCCCATCGCCTGCTCCACGGCAAAGGTTCAGCATACAAGTTTAAGAAGAAGTACAAGATAGCTGATCTACCAGAAGGGAACACTAGATATTGAAATGACTTAATTAGTTAAGACATGTTGGTCAGCTTTTAGTATGAACTTTATTATTGATATGATTGGTTAAGCAGAGCATCAACGTGGAGTGCATGTTCACATCTTTACATAAAAATAAATTTATGTTTTTGTATATGTTTTGCTTGTAGAGTTCATTAATATATATTTTTTTGTCTATTGTCTATATATATATAAAAATGAATGTTTGTATGTCTGTCCTTTATGGAATAGTAAACTATTGTAGTGTGCCCATGTCGCCATACAATATGCACAATGTGTACATACCAACTTCTACCAAGTAGTGCAACCAACAAACAATAAACGATTGGGTTACACATGTTGAAGTGGGTCAAAAGAATATTGTTTGCTTGCATTATTGTTGACACATGTTAGTTTAATTTCTACGTAAATTTATATTTTAATATTTGACACTTGTAATTTTAATTTCTATTTTAATTTAAACATTATTTGTAAAATATTGAGTGATTTAGAAATCACTCAATGACATTTTAATATATAAGCTAGAACAAATTGTAAATAAAATTATATTATTACAGATAACTGAATTCGGCACTTGTTTGCCTTTTTAATTTGTTTTAATCTCTACTCTTTTGGCTGTTTTAAAATAAGAAAGGGGCTATAGGGAACAACATCCAAATAAATGTAAGACCTTTACACTATGCATTTGATCATGTTAGGATCTTTAGCAAAGTTGTTGCCCATGAGACCACGGAGGTTTCTAAGTTGGTGCGATTAATTTCCGATAGATGGCGCCACTGAAAATTAATTAAAATGTATTGAATCGTAAACTGCGCATTTGATCATTTAGCAAAGTTGTAGCGCATTAGCCGACGGAGGTTTCTAAGTTGTTGCGCTTAATTTCCGATAGATGGCGGCACTGAAAATTAATTAAAATATACTGAATCGTAAGCTATGCATTTGATCATCTTAAACAAAGTTGTGTATGAGGCGACGGAGGTTTCTAAGTTGGTGCGACTAATTTTCGCCAGGTGACCCACTGAAAATTAATCAAAATGAATTGAATCGCAAACTATGCATTTGATCATGTGTTGATCGGACAAATACCAGATAACTTAGGATTCATCATTTCATTAATAACATTTGGTGTAACTCATTAAAAAAAAATCATTGCATATTTGTGTAATGTCCTTCGAATTTAGTTTAGTTGGTGCCGCATCAACGCGCGCAGGGTACAGCTAGTTTATTTATAAATTTTAAAATCCATTGCATTATTACCTAAATTAACAGTTTATTTTTGTTTATGTACGATTTTGAAGTTAATTGCTTAATCACCTAAATTAATATAGTATCTTATTCTTATATCGTACGTTGCTAAAAAAATTAATTTGTTAACAGGTTTTTTATCTTCTTGTTTGTAAAAGGTTATTTTATTGAAGTAAAATTAAATCTTTTCCATCCAAATTGTAGTTGATTTTAATATTAATGAAAGCAAAAAACTGGAACTTCTAGAAAGTCCCTGATTAAAAAACTTATTGAAAAAATTAACAGTCGCCTTATGTAAACTTTATATTTATAAGTACATAAAGTGTGTGTTCATACGAGTCATGTTTTACTGACATGATTGCTACTTTATAGGCGAGGGAAAAGTAACGAGTACTCATGCGCATGTACTGTCAGTACGTTTTGCTTTCTCATTCGTAAAGCATACAACGATATGTACATGAATACAACTATATGCAAATGTCGTCAGCAAAACATGAATTGTGTGAACACGAATGCAAGTTCAAAGAAGAAAAAGTAAGAATCTTGTCAATAAGACATGACTTGTATGAACACAGACAAAAAAAAAATTACAATTACTGAAAACAATTTATCATTTTCAATACTCGTCAATGAGTATTTTTATTTTCATTTAGTTTTTGGCATAATTGTAAAATTAATTTATCAAGGAGATGAAAATATGGACACAAATAAAAATTCATCAAGAATCAACACACTTATACTAAAACTTTCTAATACGCAGGCGCAAACACATGCATTAAACCAGGGAAAGGCAGCCTATAATATTACGTTTTGCGATTATATTACTTATATACTCTCTGCGCTCTCACCACGAATCGGTCTTTCCAATCAACTTTCGTCACTTCTCCCCAATTAAAACTTTAAAATCTCCAAAAGCTAACTTAATTTTATTATGGGTATTTGCAATATATTAGAAAATTAGTATCGGCATGGCATTGGAGCAAAATGATGTTTGTGGCTCTGTAGCAGTGATGGTGTTTAAAAAAGAAGGTTTTGTACGACATTTGACAAAGAGTAATGCAAATAACATATGTATATGTTTTTCATTGCATTATTTGCAAAAAGTTTGAATGTAATGAACACAATGAATTGTGGTTCAAATTGTTAACAAAACACGAGGTGGTCATAAGGGAATGTCATTTATAACATTCCGCATCTCTTCATACTTTTCGCCAAAGCATTTGAAAACATCATTTCTAAGCTCTTTGAAAAACTCGCCATCGTCAAGAGGACGGCAACGTTTAGCAAGAGACGTAGCAACAACAAAAGATGCCTTTCTTTTTAAACACAACTCTGCAGTTTCTTCAGAGTTTGATGTACTAGAATCAGAAATCATTTTTTCATAAAGATGTTTACACATCTTCCCTGTGATCGGACTCACATTGTTTTTTTTTTTCTGGCAACGCTGGTTCTTTAAGTATAAGATAAACACAACTTGCCTGTTTGAATGCTGAAACTAGATTGATTAAAGTTGTTTACAGCTCTACAATGCGTGTACACAAGAATGATAAGATAAAGATTACGCCAACAAGCTAAATTAAACTTACTTTTCTGCGCATGATGGAACTCTGACGTCACTCAACATATGTTCTGATTGGCTGAGAACTATTATGTTATTGTAAAAAACAGGACAGTGGGGCAAATTGCGATTTTTCAAATTAAATTTGTTTGATAATAAACAATTTTAAAGAACTATATTATTTTCCACTTTTTTTATTTGAAATCGTTAATTTACAATTATTTCACATTAATATTGAACCCAATTGCTAATTATTTTCCTTTTTTCTCCATTCAAAATTTGTGGTTGTTATTTTAGTTAAAAATAAAAATCTTTAAAGAATTTTTAGTTTTCTATTTTATTATATTTTCTCTTTCTCTTTTAAGTGCTTTCAACAATTTCATAATTTAGTTTCCTAATTCTAAAATACATTCGACATCTAAAAAAAAGTTTTACATCTTCTCTGGCTTCAATTTCGTTTGCTTCCAGCGAATGCTTTTGTAAATATCCACTTTCGAGTAATAATTTGTCGCCATTCAATTTGGAAAAAATTGAATCACTTAATGTTAGCGTGTTCATTAACGCATTTGTTGGCTTACTAATTCCACCTTCACTTAAGTGGTTAACCCATGAATAATTGCGTTCGCTTGAACAATTACACACAAGATCAGGGTTTTCATTCTTTTATTTGTGGCAAATATATCCGGCCAAGTTCTCTAAACCATCATATTCCATATTTTCTATTTCGCTTTCGTTTGCTTCTGTAGCCAAACTATCTGCCTGAATGTTACGGTTAACACTCTTAAGTATAGTACCTGAAGAAATCACAAGGATTATAAAACCTTGTGTTATTTAAAATTGAAGGTTTCAACTTACCCGTTAAAGAATTATTTACATCTTAATCGAGTGTGTTGTCAACTTCTACATGTGCATTACTACGAAAAATGCCTTCGTTTGACCCCAGTAAATATGATCGAAGTCTATATTTGAATTCTTCTCGATCAGGGTGATCATGAAGACCGCCTTTCGACCTAATTATTCCAAAAAAATTTTCCAGAACATCTTGATTAAGGCGATATGTTAGCAAATACTCAATATTATATCGATTTTGAAGTTCAATATACAGCATTTGCAATGCTTTATTAGATTGAATGATACCTGTAGAATACATTTATGTCAAAAGAATTAAATCTGTGTCAAAAAAATGTTAGAGGTACAATATAATTTTCAACCTTTTTGGAAAGGTAGCATAGACTTAGCATAGATTTTTTGTTAATCACACGGATTTCTGACATCATTTGCGACATATTGTTTAGAATGAAATTTTGTTTTTCAAGAGCTAACCATATGCGTGTAATCGGACTCTAGCATCCTGTCTCGGAACTCTCGAATTCATAATATCGAACCAGTCATTTAACTAGTTAAGTGAAATTTCTTAAAAAGTTTAGGTATGTTCTAAAAAAAAGTATATTTTGTAAGTAATTACGAGTTTAAAGAGTTGACTACACTCGCTCCAATTTTCGTTGCTCAAATATCCCAAACTGGCGGCTCTTGTTATAGATTGTGAAATTGTGTGTGAAAAAAGTTTGGTGGCCAGTTTAACCTTTTGCCTTTCAGGTCTGACCACACATAAATTATGTGGTGATATTTTATGTGTGATCTGCAAGTCATTTGATTGGAGGGATAAGAGACTTAAAATTATATCCTTTTTGACTTCCTTTTCGTTAATGATGAACCCACCATCAATGAAATGATTTCTCAAAAGTTTTATCAAATGAGGAACATCATTAAACACAAAAATGTTGGTTTCATCGAACAAAAACCTATATACGTATACATATAGATATGTTACGTATATTCATACAAAGAAAAAATAAAAAAACTTATTGAAGCATATATACATAAAACATACCATGGTTTTTCGTAATCTACTTCAAGTTCACTGAACAGTTTTGTGTTACCTCCACCTAAGTCGCAAACAATGGCCACAATTGTAAAGGTATTGAATAAATTATATTTTGACATTTGGGTATCATAGTCGTAATATATGGGTTGCTTCCAATTTGAAATTAAACCTTTCAGCGAATTACTCGTAAAGGTTCTAAAAAAAATTTGATTTTGATACAAATAACTTACCTCTTAGCAAGGCCACCTGGATATAATTAGCTGGTTCTAGCACTAAATCTGCTGACTTATAGCAATACTTCTTTTTATACCCTCCAAAAAAGAATTTGGAGGGTATATTCACTTTGTCATTCCGTTTGTAACGCATCGAAATATCCATCTCAGACCCCATAAAGTATATATATTCTTGATCAGTGATGAAATCTAAGACGAACTAAGCATGTCCGTCCGTCCGTCCGTCTGTGGAAATCACGATTCAGTCCAAACGAAAAGAGCTAGACTCTTGAAATTTGGCAAAAATATATTTTAAGTTAAGTTCGAAGATGGGCTAAATCGGGCAAGAGGGAAAAAAGTTCCCCTAAGAAAAACTAAACCAACCCAGAAAAAACAACATAATTTTTAAAGTTTTTTGGTTATTTTGTTAAGCAAATGATATATTTTTATGTCAACTACGGTCCAACGCCTTAAACTTGGAGCCATTAAATAAAATAAAAATTTTTTTTGACCCCGCTCACTTTAGTGGGCGTTATTATAGGCAAAAATAGCATAAAAATTTAAGAAATTGTTTTACTTAAGCCTACATTCCTTAAAAATAACACTTTTAAGCTTTAATGACGAAGCTGAGACGAGACCTGGTACTACTCTGCGCTACCCCCTCCTTCCCCTTCGCCCCCTAAATGACCCTACCAACAAAAATTTTTTTTTTTAAATGTTGTATATAATCATCCCAAGCATTTATCTTTAGAGTTTTATGACTGCCAATTTCTGCCCTACCTCCCCCCCCCCCCCCCACCTCTTCCTTTGCCCCCTAAATGACCCGACCAAAAAAAAATTTTTTTTTTAAATTTTGTATATAATCATCCCAAGCATTTATCTTTAGAGTTTTATGACTGCCGATTTCTGCCCTACCCCCCCCCCCCCTCTCTTTCTTTGCCCCCAAAATGACCCTACCAAAAAAAAAATGTTTTTTTAAATTTAGTATATAATCATCCCAAGCATTTATCTTGAGAGTTTTATGACTGCCGATTTCTGCCCTCCCCCCCCCCCCTCCTATTCCTTTGCCCCTAAATGACCCTACCAAAAAAAATTTTTTTTTTAAATTTTGTATATAATCATCCCAAGCATTTATCTTTAGAGTTTTATGACTGCCGATTTCTGCCATAGCCCCCCCCCCCCTCTTCTTCCTTTGTCCCCTAAAATGACCCTACCAAAAAAAAATTTTTTTTATTATATTTTGTATATAATCATCCCAAGCATTTATCTTTAGAGTTTTATGACTGCCAATTTCTGCCCTACCTCCCCCCCCCCCCCCGCCTCTTCCTTTGCCCCCTAAATGACCCGACCAAAAAAAATTTTGTTTTTAAATTTTGTATATAATCATCCCAAGCATTTATCTCTAGAGTTTTACGACTGCCTGTTGCTGCCCTACCCCCTCCTCCCCCTTTACCCGCTAAATGACCCTATTAAAAATAAATATACATTTTGTTTATTTTGTGTATAATCATCCCAAGCATTTATTTTTATAGTTTTATGTGTATCTGTTTCTGCCTTCCCCCCTCTCCCCCTTTGCCCTCTAAATGACCCTATCAAAAAAAAGAAATTTTAATTTTGTATATAATTATCCCAAGCATTTATTTTTATAGTTTTATGACAAAGGTGAAATGTTTCCCCCACAGCCCTTGCCAGAGCGACCCCGCCAAAATACAGTTTTTATAGCCTCCAAGGAGAATTGTGATGAAGTCTAAGACGGTCTAGCAATGCCCATACGTTCGTCTGTGGAAAACATGATATTGTATATTTTTGAACCCCGCCCCCTTTAGTGGGCGTTGACGTACGATATTATATAAAGGAACTCTGTTCCACCAAGTTAAACATATCAAATTCACTTACTAAATATTTGGAGGGTATTTAAGATTCGACCCGGTCGAATATAACGTTTTTACTTGTTTGCCTTCATCTCATCAAAACTCAACGCACATAGTTTTTCAGTTTCTGACATTTGGTTGGCCGTAGATAGTAGTTTCACAACAGGCTCCAAAATACCTTTTGACGTGTCCAATTTTTGCGACCATCTTTGCAACGTTCTCACCGATGGAAGTAGGAAATGTTTCTTCCTTAACAGTCTATAATCTCTGGCACTTGCTGAGTATAGGGTGATTGATTGAGCAATGTCTGTTTCAGTAAAATTTTGTCTTTTATCACCGCTTTTTAGTTTTTTTATTTGACCCTCAGTAAACAAACGCCTCAGTGCCTTCTCGAGATTTGAGTTTGCAAAGCTTAGTTTCTGAATACGACAAGATAAATTTTTTATCGTCACATCACACTGACTTTTTGCCATTTTCAGCGAACAATTCTCCTTAAGAAGTGAATCTCTAGAAACGATTTAAATTATTATTTGTAAACTTTTTAAATACTAACATACATTTTTAATTCCAAAGTTTTAGTGTAATTTTGGACACCATCTTCTTCATTGTCAGTCGGCAATTCGGCATTTATACATTTTACTTCTAAACTTTTTTGATTATTTATTTGTTTTTTTGTTTCATCTTCTTCAGTGCCATAAGCAATTTTCTTTTCACTATCAATAACAATATTTTCTATGGACGGAACTGCATGGGGTTTTAATTTCTTTGCACTTCGTTTACTAATTCCTATTCATAACGACTTATTAATGGACTTAAATAATTAATTATGTGGCAACTTACACATTTCATATTGTTACGTTTTTAGACCTTTTCGTAAAAACGCTTTTTACTTATCCTTCAAGGACTCGTTTAATTGCATCAAATTAAAAACACAGACAATTAATTTTAGAAATATAATGCGGCAACACTTTATTTACTATTTTATTAACACGAGTATTTGTACTATTAAACACTTAGCGATGTAAACACGTCTAGATTTAAAATCACACTGATCCCGCTGATTACTGGCAGCGACTGTATATAGCAAAATGACATCGTCTGGTAACTTCGCGAAGCATCTGGTCATGGTTGTTGTTGGTTGTGCTTTACTTAACATGTAGCTATATACGTGTGTTTGTTTATATGACAATGCTGTCTTGTGTGTTTTGTTTATTGTAACTATGTGTGGTTGTATGTATGAGTGTTCTGTGTGTTGCGTAGTTTTGTTTCTTCTTGTACTATGTGGGTATGTTTATGTGCATATTTTTGTGTATGTTGCTGTATATATTGGTGTACATGTTTAGCTTTTGTTAGCAGCGAATACTTGCGTACAAGATCATTAAGAATAACAGCATCATCTCTTAGCATTGATGTTGCTAGGTTTTTCGTTGTTGTTATTTACACTTATTATTGCACAGCCTCAAATGATCTTGTATATTCTCGAAGATGTATCCGGAATATTCCACTTCCGTTAATTCAAATATTATCTGCTTTGTGTTTACCAAGGTTGTAACATTGTGACAACTTGAGATGATTTGGCAGTGCTGCCAAGTACATATATCCACATTGTCGTTATATTTGAATTTATTTTTAAACTTTGTAACACTGCCGCCCACTTAAGCCTGTTCGACCCGAATAGGCATACAGTCACCTCTTCCATAGCGCGCCAATCGTTCGAGATGTACTATCTTCATTTTCGACCTTAGGCTATTGTGCTTCTGTATCCGGTACACAACGTCATTCACTCTCGTAATCACTTTATACGGGCCATCCCAGTGAGTCTGTAATTTTGGGGACAATCCTTTTTTCCGTTGTGGGTTATAAAGTAGAACCAATTGACCTTCCATAAATCCCTCCGAATTTGCTGCGCGGTCATATCTAGCCTTCATCTTGTCACTGACCATCTTGATTCTATTACGCACGAAATCATGCAGTTCGTTTAAGTTCTCCTGCTCTTGGGACGAAGTGGCTCCTTCTTCTACAGCTGGCTTAACACCAAATTCCAAGTCACCAGGCAGTTTTAATTCCGTCCCGAAGATAATTTTAGCTGGCGTTCTCGATGTGGAGTCGTGTACAGCTGACCTATATGCCATCAAAAATTTGGGAATGTGCTCGACCCAATCCCTCTGATGGTTGCTTACCATTTTTCGCAGGTACTCTTCTAAGGTGCGATTGAACCTCTCTACCATGCCATCAGACTGTGGATGCAACGGCGTTGTTCTGGTTTTCCTTATCCCATATAATTCGCACATTTCCCTGAAGATGGCAGACTCGAAATTCCTTCCTTGGTCGGAATGTAATTCTATTGGGACACCATAGCGACATACCCAGTTGTTGACGAATGCATTTACAACTGTCTTTGCTTCTTGGTTAGGTATAGCATATACCTCTGCCCATTTACTGAAATAGTCCATTACCACAAGAACATAACGATTTCCGGCTTCAGTGACGGGAAAAGGACCTGCTACATCCATTGCGATCCGCTCGAATGGTGCTCCTGAGTTGTATTGCTGTAGCTGTCCCCGGGTTCTTCTTACTGGGCCTTTGGCTGCTATGCACTGTGGGCAGTTTGCTATCCAGTCGGCTACGGCTTGTTGACATCCAACCCAATAAAAACGCTGCTTCAGTTTCTCAAGTGTTTTTGTTACTCCAGAACTTTACTTATCTTGGAACATGGCACAACTATCAAATTTGAAGTTGTTTTGCCATCTACACTTTCCCATACGCGGTATAGGCACCCTTTTATTACCTTGAGGCTGTTCCACTGAGCCCAATAAGATTTGGCGAGTGGACTCTCAGCCGAAATTTCATTCCGCGACGGTCTTCTGTCCTCTTTGGCTGCTATAATTTTCCCCAGTATATTGTCGTCCCTCTGTGCCGCTGACCAGTCTTCATCAGAGTCGATGTGCATTAGCCGAACATCAACAACGCCTTCCTTTTGTTCGGTTCTAACGCAATGTTTACACTCTAAACAGCAGGGTCTTCTGCAAAATTTGGCACAAAGCGTCTGTAGTATGTACAAAGGCCCAAAAAGCTGCGCAATTCATGAAGATTTTTAGGTCGATGCCAGTCCCTTACTGCTTGTATTTTATCTTCATCTGTTGAGATTCCGTCTGCTGTAACACGATGCCCCAAATACTTCACTTCTTTCTGGAACAATGCACATTTCTTCAGGCTGAGTTTCAATCCAGCTGATGATATCCGTTGAAGAACTTCTGCCATGTTTTTGAGGTGTTCATCAAAAGTTTTCCCCATCACGATTATGTCATCCAGATATACCAAGCATGTCTTCCAGTGGAGTCCTTTCAGTACCTGCTCCATTAGGCGTTCAAATGTGGCCGGAGCATTGCAGAGACCAAATGGCATAACTTTGAACTGCTATAATCCGACGCTGAAGGCAGTTTACTCCTTGTCTTTCTCTGCAATCTCCACTTGCCAATATCCGCTTCGCAAGTCTAGCGTAGAGAACCATCTCGTACCAGCTAGCGTGTCCAAAGTGTCATCGATTCTGGGGAGCGGATAGCTGTCCTTGTTGGTTATGTCATTGAGATTCCTGTAGTCTACGCAGAATCTAGTACTGTCATCTTTCTTTTTCACTAAGACTACTGGCGAACTCCAAGGACCAGAAGATGGCTCAATTACGCCTTCACGCTCCATTTCTCTTACAAGCTCTTTGACTTCATCTCGCTTTGCTAGGGGTACACTTCTGGGTGGCTGTTTAATCGGCCTAGCTTCGCCTGTGTTAATTTCATGTTTAACCAATGCAATTCTACCCTGGCTTTGGTTTCCCATGGCGAAGATACTGTCATGCCTTTTTAGCAACTGTTTGGCTTTATTTCTGTCTGTCGCTGACAGTCCTGCTACCTATTTTCCTACGTATTCCTCAAATTGTTCACGTTCTTTGGCGGACAAATTGGGAGGCTCTATCTTCCTCTCGCAGTTTATTATTGCCTCTGCTGGAGTACACTGGCCAATATCGCAATTTTCTTTGATGACTTTTTCATGGTCTGTCAAGTTAAGTACTCTTATAGGGACTATTCCTCCTTTACTAGTTTTTACTAGAGCTTTTGCTGTTATAAGCTCTCTCTTTAAATCTGCTGGTTCTACAACCCACAACCGATTGTCCTCACAATCTCCCTTCATACGCGCCCATATAACTGTTTCAGACTGCGGCGGTAACGTCTGACTCTCAATAGCAAATACTTTTCTTACTTGCGGCTTGCTGTCATACCCAACATCAAGGGGTATTTCCACATTACGCCAAATCATCAGCTGTTGCCCCATGTGTAGATTAATGCCATGGTTAATCATAAAATCGGCTCCAATAATTACCTCATCGACAATATCGGCAACAATAAACACATGCCTCATGTTGATGTTGGCTATAGTCACCTTCAATTCAATCTTACCATAGACAGTGGCAGGCTCTCCAGTAGCTGTACGTAGCCGTATATTGCTTAAACGATCGCATTTCCCCTTTACTATATCGGGCCTTATTATTGACTGCGACGCCCCTGTGTCTATGGTAAGTACGTGCTTTTCCCCGTTGATGTGTCCAGACGCAGTAAGGTTGCTATTTTTCTGCTGCATCACTGATATGGCGATTGTGGGGCCCTCGTTTGTGGGAGCTAGCTCTTGCCCCTTAGCGCTAGCTCGTTTTAGTTTAACGGGGACTCTTGTGATGTTGTTTGGCTCGCCCGTTTGCTGTTTCTTGGTGGCGAAACAGATCTACCTCTTTTCCTTGGTGCTTTGCAGCTGCGCTGAAAATGACCGATTTTTCCTCAGTTAAAGCACTTAGGCTTTTCTTTGATAGCACTTTCCGCCAACAATTGTCGCATTGCTTCCTTAACACTAGCAACTAGGCTGTTATCCTCCTCAGACAAAACCTCCACATTCCGCACCTTGCATATCTGCGGTTTGAAAACCATCCTTGCAGTCTCTTGAGCCAGCGCAAATGAAACAGTCTCAGCGAAAGTGGATTTCTGCGTTGCGCACACAGCTAGTTTAACATCAGAGTCGCGAATGCCATTAACGAACGCCTCAGTTTTAAAGTTTTCCAGAAACGGGTGACTCTCGCCTGGATATGTGAGCTGCACTAAACGCTCGATTTCCATTGCGAAATCTTGTAGAGACTCGTTAGGCTTTTGAACTCTACATCGCAATTCCATTCTGTATAAATCGCGCTTGTGCTCACCACCATACTTGCGCTGCAATGCTGCCATTATTTCATTATAGTTGTTTCTGCTGCTTACTGGCACGGTCTCAAGTACCTCTGCGGCTGTACCCTTTAAGGACAAAATCAACTCTATGGCTTTTTCTTCAGCATCCCATCCATTTCTGCTAGCAACCGTCTCGAACTGGAATCTAAAGATACCCAATGGTACGCTGCCGTCAAAGCATGGCGCTTTTATTCGCGCAGAAACCTCCGCAACTGCTCGTACTGTCCCGCCACTACACTCAATGTTATGTATTTTGTCTTCTAAAGCATGCAATGTCTCTTCAAACTCTTTTGCATGCTGCTCCAGGCCACCACTTTCTAGATGTTGGACTCTATCTGCCAGCTCTGAGAATTTGTTCTCAATAGAATCCACCCTCCTATTAATGGTCTCAGAAACCTCTACCAGAGTCTCGTTCGTGGCTCTATTTGACTCCTGTATTTCTGCTACAAGCTTTTCAGTGCTGGCTTTTGAGTTCTGTTTTATTTCGGTTTGTGCGTCATTGATTCCTTTTATCTGGATCATCATAGCAGCGAACATTGAATTTATGTCCATGCTGCTGGTCGTAGCAGGATCACATACCTCTACATCGTCTTTTCGCTTTTTACTTATCCTTCAAGGATTCGTTTAATTGCATCAAATTAAAAACACAGACAATTAATTTTAGAAATATAATGCGGCAACACTTTATTTACTATTTTATTAACACGAGTATTTGTACTACTAAACACTTAGCGATGTAAACACGTCTAGATTTAAAATCACACTGATCCCGCTGATTACTGGCAGCGACTTTATATAGCAAAATGACATCGTCTGGTAACTTCGCGAAGCATCTGGTCATGGTTGTTGTTGGATGTGCTTTACTTAACATGTAGCTATATACGTGTGTTTGTTTATATGACAATGCTGTCTTGTGTGTTTTGTTTATTGTAACTATGTGTGGTTGTATGTATGTGTGTTCTGTGTGTTGCGTAGTTTTGTTTCTTCTTGTACTATGTGGGTATGTTAATGTGCATATTTGTGTCTATGTTGCTGTATATATTGGTGTACATGTTTAGCTTTTGTTAGCAGCGAATACTTGCGTACAAGATCATTAAGAATAACAGCATCATCTCTTAGCATTGATGTTGCTAGGTTTTTCGTTGTTGTTATTTACACTTACTATTGCACAGCCTCAAATGATCTTGTATATTCTCGAAGATGTATCCGGAATATTCCACTTCCGTTAATTCAAATATTATCTGCTTTGTATTTACCAAGGTTGTAATATTGTGACAACTTGAGATGATTTGGCAGTGCTGCCAAGTACATATATCCACATTGTCGTTATATTTGAATCTATTTTTAAGCTTTGTAACTGTAATGACTTTTGCTTTTTACAAAAGACACTTTTTGTTAATTAATAATTCTTTATTATTCACAAATAAGAACTTAGCAGTATGCGGTACAAACTAGAATTGAGTGTTAAACGTAAAAGCAAAATTACAAGAAGCTGTAACAAATAACTTCTTAGTTGTTTTACTTCATATATACAAATATACATACTTATGGAATACTGGTTTTTAAATAAGTATATTTAAATGTATTTAAATACCTTACAATTACCCCCTTCATAATTTTTTTCTTCTGCGAAATTCATAATTATAACTGGACTTATAAAATACATATAAACAGCAGAAAAAATATTACAACCCGTTCTTTTTTACATATGTCATATTCAAATTGATACATTTTTTGGTTTTCTTTCTCTTAAATTATATTTTACAATTTGATTTGGTGTTTCAATTGTATTTTTATTATTTTCATTTTCTTCTACATTTTGAACTATGTTCTTTTCATTTTGAACCTCTTTATTTGGACTTTGAAATTTATTATTTATACTTTCTTGATCTTCGATATTTTGTTGGATACGTGGTGTAATTTCTTGCAATGAATCTGATAAAGTTGTTGGAATTTCGGTTTCTTTATCTATAGGATCTGTGCATAAGACAATTTGGTTAGCATGTCTTTTCCATATTTTATTATCATTTGTTTTAACTAAATACGTTTGCTTACCCAGCTTTTTATCAATCGAGCCTCTAATCCATGAAACTTTTCCAGGTATTGAATAATTTCTACAGACAACTCTATCATTTTCATTAAAAACGTTTTTTTTATTACCCTTAAAAAATTTTGTTTGATTTTCTTGTTGAATTTTAGCATTTAATTCAATTTGACTTCGGTTTAGTTTGACTACCCCCCGATTTGGGTTTATCAAATCGAGTCTTGTTCTCAATTGGGGCCTATTAAACATTAATTGAGCCGGGGAAACACCAGTACTGTAATGTACTGTGTTTCTGTAATCAAATAAAAATCTACATAGAACACTATGAAATTCCGTTATTGGTACATTATTTAAACTTCTTTTAAGGGCATTTTTAAGAGTTTTTACTGAGTTTTCAGCTTGCCCATTATTTGCTGGATGGCCTACTGGTGTTGTGACGTGTTCAATACCGTTAATCTTTAAGAAGTTCTTAAAATCATTGGACACAAACGATGTGCCGTTATCCGAGACAATACATTTTGGTAACCCAAAACGGGCAAACATTTCTCTTAAAACATTGATAACAGCGCGACTCGTTGTGTTGGTTCCCATCTCAATACACTCAATCCACTTACTGGTACTGTCCACCACTACAAGGCACCAGCGTTTTAAAAACGGACCAAAAAAATCTATGTGCAATCTTGACCAAACTTCTTCTGTTCTAGGCCACGGAATTAACTCTTGCTGAGGTGGATTTGGTCGTGTTTTTAAACATGCGTCGCAAGCCTTTACAATTTCTTCCAAGTCTTTACTTTGACTTGGCCACCAACAACACTCTCTAGCCATAGCTTTCATTTTCCCGATGCCCATGTGTGATGCATGTAAAAAGTTAACAACTTCGCTTCTTAACTTTTGGGGTATGACCACCCTATAGCCCCAAAATAAACAGCTTGATTCTATAGATATTTCGCTTCGTTTTAAAAAAAATGGAAGTAACTCGGCTTCCGAACACCTTGCAGGCCAACCGGAATGTACATATTCCCGAACTCTTTTCAAAATGTTGTCCTTTTCAGTTTCTGAACGTATAGTTTCAAAATTTAACATTTTCCTATCACCGTCAATTTCGTTTAGGTAATTAATATATAAATCAGGCTGACTTTCATCCCCTTTACTATCTGATTCCCTTGGATATCTTGAAAAATAGTCAGCTACATTACTCCTGGATTTAATATGCGAAATATTAAATTGATAACCGGACAAGGTTAACGCTATTCGCTGCAATCTATTTGAGGCCATTACCGGGATTCCTTTTTTGGGTTGAAAAATATGATGCAAGGGTTTGTTATCAGTTACCAATGTGAACTGACGCCCGTACAGATACTGGTGAAACTTTTTAACTCCGAACAGAATTGACACAGCTTCACGATCTAATTGTGAATATCTTTTTTCTGTATCGGACAAAGTCCTAGATGCAAACTCGATTGGTCTTTCTTCACCATTATCGTCAATCTGCGATAGCACCGCACCTACACCTACCGGACTGGCGTCTACCGTCAGTTTAGTTTTGAAATCAGCATTAAAATGTGCTAAACAATTCGGAGCCACTAAACGATCCTTAAGCTTCTTTACTGCCTCGGAACAATCTTGAGTCCATTTAAATTCAGCATCGGTTCTAAGCAACTGATGCAATGGATATAACAACGTGGATACATCCGGTAAAAATCTTCTATAAAAATTTATTACCCCTAAGAACGCTTGAAGTTCTTTTACGTTTGTTGGGTTTGGAATTTTTGAAATAGCGATAACTTTTTCCGGGTTCATGTGTAACCCATTTTTATTAATAACATGTCCCAAATATTTAATTTCTTTACAGAAAAATTCACATTTTTCTGGAGACAATTTGAAACCTGCATCATTTAAAATATTTAAAACGTGTTCAAGACGTTCGTTATGCAATTTACGATTTGGTGCACTTATTAAGATATCATCTAAAAATACTACTACCCCGTCTAATGCAGCCAGCAACGAGTCCATTATTCTTTGGAAAATTGCAGGAGCTGAGGCTAATCCATATATGAGTCTGTTGTACTGAAAAAGACCTTTGGATGTAGATATTGTTGTAAATTTTCGAGATTCTTCATCTAACTCTATTTGTTGATACGCCATACTCAAGTCAAGTTTAGTAAATTCCTCCCCCCCCATGCAATTTCGAAAAAATCTCTTCAATTCGGGGTAACGGATATTTTTCTACCATTAAGTATGGGTTCAACGTTACCTTAAAATCACCGCATATTCTGACACTGCCGTCTTTTTTTAATATTGGTACAATTGGCGTTCCCCACTCACTATATTCAACCGGTTTTAAAATGTTCAGTTTTACTAACTCATCTAAGCCTGCTTCAACTTTATCTTTAATGGCTAATGGTAAAGGTCTAGGTCTACAAAATTTTGGAATAGCGTCCTCTTTTACCCTTAACACTGCCTTATTCATTTTAAACAGTCCCAAACCACCATCAAACAAGTTGCCCAATTTTTTCACAATAGGATAAGCGTTTACCATCTTCTGATTTGAGGCATAATTTATGTTACAAATTTTAACATCAAACTCTTTCATAAATTTTCTACCTAAAAGGGGTGGACCACCATCTTTAATAACTATAATTGGAATGAGTTTCTCTTTGTTACCATACCGCATGAACACATCGCAAGCACCCACAGGAATTATTTTTGTACCATTGTAAGCTTTTAATAGCATATCCGATCTACGTAAGGGGAAGTTATTAAAAGTAGCATTATACGTCTGTTCAGAAATTACATTATTTTCTGACCCAGTATCCAACTCCATATCAAAAGGATTGTTGTTAATAGTTACAGTAATTTTTATAGGTCCATCCTGTGGACTTGCAATAGAAAATAAGCTTAAATCACTATTTATGTTATTATCTTCCAAATAGTTACAACTTTTTATTTTACACATATTTTTTAAATGACCTTTTTGGTTGCATTGGTGACATTTATAATTTTTAAACTTACATTGGTCACTGCTGTGATTTTTTCGACCGCATACCGCACACATCCACTCGCCCCTAATTTGCCCTTGACTGACCTTGCCTTGAGTACCGTGCATTTTCTTTATATAGTTGACATCTTCCTGCTTTACCTCCACCTCATCATATTGGTGTTTCATATATTCGGCATTGTTAGCTATTTCAACTACCTTGTCTAAAGAACACTCCACTGACTCCAAGAAAATTTTGTCCCTGGCTGGACCTTTCTCCAACCCCATAACAAATTTGTCACGAATCGCCGTAGGTAAATCTGTGCCAAACTCGCAATTCACTGCCAATGAGCGAACCCGTACGGCCCATTCATTTATGGTCTCCGTTGGCGATTTCGATGCACTATAAAATTTGAATCTTTCTGCAAAACCTGATGTTGGTGGCTTGAAGTGCTTTCTCATAAGTTCCACGCATCTTGCATAAGTAGTGGTACTTTCTTCTAGTTTTGAAGGACTCACCAAATTTTGCAGCAGCATATACGACATCTCACACAGTGCTGTTAACAAAATTGCTTTCTTTTTAGCCACATTTGTAATGTCATTTGCCACTAGGAACTGTTCCAGTTTATTTTCGAAAACCGACCAGTTGTTTTGCGTATGGTCAAAACTAGGAGCTCTGTCTATTATCTGTGTCGGTGTTGTCATATCTTTTTTTTTTATATATATATATCCTCGTCGCCACTGTAATGACTTTTGCTTTTTACAAAAGACACTTTTTGTTAATTAATAATTCTTTATTATTCACAAATAGGAACTTAGCAGTATGCGGTACAAACTAGAATTGAGTGTTAAACGTAAAAGCAAAATTACAAGAAGCTGTAACAAATAACTTCTTAGTTGTTTTACTTCATATATACAAATATACATACTTATGGAATACTGGTTTTTAAATAAGTATATTTAAATGTATTTAAATACCTTACAGTAACAATATATTAAGTTCCTTTCAAAATCCTCTTGCTTAAAATGGAAAGCAAAATTTTTTTTCTTTTTCCACACTTACAGGCTTCCTTTGAGATTCATCTCTTGGAAAACTGTAAAATGACACAGCTCTTTGAAAACAAAAATGTTTTGATATCAATATTACATTTTAATTTCTCACTTGTTTTTTTGCTGTTACTTTGTTTGCAATTGTCCACTGCACATTTCATGTTTGCTCTTTTTGTTCTCTTTTCACTTCAATTTGGTTTTTTTGTTTACAATTTATAAGCTTTAAATAACAAGTTTTAATAAGTTTTTTACACTTCAAGCTATTTAATAATTATTTTAATATATAGCACAATTTATTATAAAATATAACACAAAACGTGCACTTTCATAAATCCGATTTAATTTGCTTGTTGGAAATCTCTCTAAGTAAATTGTGTGAAGAGTTGCCAAATGTAGCATAAAATATTAATTTTGTACGAGAAAGTATTAGCTTTGCATATAATAAACATTTGGCAATCTCTTCTTCGAGGGAACAAATACGTCATCAAACGGGAAATCATGCGCAAGGCATAATCTTTATTTTATCATTCTTGCGTGTACCCACGTACGTAACAGAAGAGTAAATGAAAAGGCGCCGCGCCCTGCATTTGCCTTTCCCTGCATTAAACACATACTAACAACACCTAGAACTCCCGAACCTGGAGCAAGACATAGATATACCTACTGACCATCCCACTACACAGGAGCATACATATGGACAATGTTTAGTAGACGATAGTGGTGATGCTACGAAGAGTCGCACAAAGAGGAGACCGAGAACGTTTAATGTGTTCTATCTCATTCTCTCGCCGGCTGAATCCTATACATTTATATGCTTGTGTCTCTATGGCAGTGAAGTCAATTACGATTGTGTTGGTGAGATTACTCTTATCTCTAACATTTCCAGAGGTAGAAATGTACGGTTGCGAGGCCTAATTAATGACCTTTTCATTTCATTTCCATGTAGAAATATCGCAGCCTACACGATTATTAAATAAATTTTACTTAACCGTTATTGTCTAAATGATGAATAAATATGATTTGAAGTTAATAATAGCTAAATAAAGTCAACATACAGGGGATCACAGCTAATTTTATGCAGCAAACACAGATATTTAATTTTAAAATATTTCTCCATTTTTTACTGAACATTTGGTTAGTTTAAATACAAAAGAAACAATTTTTTCAAAAAGCCTTCTTATTCAGGGGTGTTCTGAAAATCACTTTTTTGCCAAAGTGGTTTCAAATCACGCAAAAGGTGTTCTGCGCACAAACAATATTGAAGTAACGCGATTCAAAACCGATCTGCTAAATGACTACCGATTTAAAATTACTTGGTTATTTTTTCTAGGAAATTCGTTTTGAATTTATTAATGTTATTTTATATGTAATATGATGTGTTTTTATACCCTTTACAAAAAAGTGAAAGGGTATATATAGGTTTGTCATTCCGTGTGTCATTTCTTCGATATCAATATAGGACCCCAGAAAGTATATATATTCTGGATCCTTATGAATAGCGATGACGATTAAGCGATGTCCGTCTGTACGTGAAATCGGTTGTCCCAAGCCCCCAGAAGAGCTAGAGACTTCGTTGTTGGACCGTTGAATTGGAAATGAGCTTAAATAGAGTGCTATTCAGAAAGATACGAAGTATGGTTCCAGAGCTGGGAAGCTTACACCTATTTCTCGACGCAAAATTTATACCAAAAATCAATTATTTTTTTTAATGTTTGTAATTTTAAACCTATTTCTTGCGTGGGGAAGCTTTCCAGGGATGGACATTTTTCCTTTTAATTTTACTGTTTGTGTATACGAGTTTGCATAGAAAATTTATATTATAAATGAGTTTCTATTCGTGCAAACACAGTTATACATTCTTATCATACGCTAAAAAGACGCGTACATCAAATGGAAAGACACAAAACAGTAAGAAAATAAATTAAAAGACCAAATAAAGGGAGTCAACATCTTTAACTTCGGACAAACCGAAAATTGTTCTAAGATGTCAACAGTCATACATGTATTTTTTTGTTTGAAGATTTTTTTAATTCATTACTATACATAGCTGTCAGATTTTTTAGCAAAAAGCTTCCGAGCGAAGCCGGATCATACACCTAGTAAAAAATAAAATTTCGAGTCAAGGGATGGACAAGTGCAATATTTAATAGTACATGAAGGTGACCAAAATAGTTAAAAATTTGAAATTTTTCTCAAAAAATATTACTTTATACCTCATGAAGCGTTGCACTGATTAAAAAAAAAACAAAAAATTAAAAGTTCGCTTCCAGGGTTGGGAAAATGAAAGTTTTTTTTGGTACATGCAATATTTTGTAGTATGTACATGTAATAACCAAACTGGTTACAAAATTTGAGTTTTTCTTAAACAAAACTACCTTATACCTCATGCAGATTTGCATTGATAAAAAAAATTTAAATTTCGCTTCCAGGGTTGGGAAATTGAAGTTTTTTTTATAAATAAAAGTAACCAAAAAAGGAATTGACGTTGTTTTTTGTTTCTACCTAAAACTTTTTTATATATTAGAAAGAACAGAATTGGCATCAAAAATTAAAAAAAAAATCAAAATTTCGAATCCAGGGTTGGACAAGTGCAATATTTTATGGTTCATGAAGGTGACCAAAATGGTTGAAAATTTTAATTTTTTCTTAAATAATACTACTTTATACCTCATGAAGTGGTAAAAAAAACTAAAACAAATTAAAATTTCACTTCTAGGGTTGGGGAATTTCAAATTTTTTTGGTACGTGGAATATATTGTAGTACATGAAAGTGACCAAAATGGTTGCAAATTTTAAGTTTTTCTTAAATAAAATGACTTCATACCTAATGAAGACTATGATTGGTAAAAAATAAAATAAAATTTCGCTTCCAGGGCTGGGAAATTTAAATTTTTTATACATAAAAGTAACCAAAAAAGCAACTAACGTCGTTTTTTTACTAATTAAAACTATTTTTTAGTTCAGGAAAAACAAAATTGGTATCAAAAATTAAAAAAAGAAAATAAAAATTTAGATTCCAGAGTAGGATAACTGCAATATTTTGTAGTACATGAAAGTGACAAAAATTATTACAAATATTAAGTTTTTCTTAAATAAAACTATTTTATACCTCATTAAGAGTTGCATTGGTAAAAAAATTAAAATTTCGTTTCCATAGTTGGGAAATTGAAATATTTATTCCGCATAAAAGTAACCAAAAAGGCAATTGACGTTGTTTCTTTTGCTAATTAAAACTGTTTAATAATTCAGGAAGAACAAAATTGGTATTAATATCTTAAAAAATAAAAATTTCGACTCCAGGGTTAAACAAATAAAATATTTTATGGTACATGAAAGTGACCAAAAAGCTTAAAAATTTTAATTTTTTTTGTCAGGTAAAATTATGTTACACCTCACTAAGAATTGCATTGGTAAAAAAATAAAAATTCGCTTCCAGAGTTGGAAAATCGAAATATTTTTGGTACATAAAAGTACCCACATAAATTCCAAATTTCGTTTTTTTTTCAGTGAATTAAACATATATTATACTTTGCTAAGAATTAAATTGGTATTCAAAATTTTGAAATTAAAATTCGGTTCCAGGGATGGAAAATCGAAATTTTTTGGTACATACATTTGGTACCCACATAAACTCCCAATTTTGGTTTTTTTTTCAGTGAATTAAACATATTTTATGTTTCGCTAAGAATTAAATTTTATTTTAAAAATTTAATTTTAAAAACTAAAAATTCGGTTCCAGGGTTGCAAAATCGACATTTTCTGATTCATTGAAGTAACCATATAATTTGCTATTTTTGATTTTTATGATGAATTATACCTACTTTATGTATCAGGAAGAAATAAATTGGTATTAAAAATAATTGGCAAAAAAAATCTAAAAGACGATTCTACGGTTGGACAATTATAACTCTTTGGGGTACATGAAACGGATTTTTTCTTTATGTTTATAAATTAAACATTTAATATTTTTGAAAGGCGTTCAGAGGTATTAAAAGTAAGAAGAGCCAAACATTTAGCTTCCTAACCAAAAAATTTAAACGTTGTTTTAAATATAAAAGTAACTGGTAATATAATTTTGTTTTTTTTTTTAATTATTTTTTAATTAAAGCTACTTTCTGTTTTAGCAAGAAAGAAGAATTACATCTGTGAAGGGTATTTAAGATTGGGCACAGCCGAATATAGAACTTTTACTTGTTATACCCTCCAAAAAAGAATTTGGAGGGTATATTCACTTTGTCATTCCGTTTGTAACGCATCGAAATATCCATCTCAGACCCCATAAAGTATATATATTCTTGATCAGTGATGAAATCTAAGACGAACTGAGCATGTCCGTCCGTCCGTCTGTGGAAATCACGATTCAGTCCAAACGAAAAGAGCTAGACTCTTGAAATTTGGCATAAATATATTTTAAAACTTAGAGCAGGTTAAGTTCGAAGATGGGCTAAATCGGGCAAGAGGGAAAAAAGTTCCCCTAAGAAGAACTAAACCAACCCAGAAAAAACAACATAATTTTTAAAGTTTTTTGGTTATTTTGTTAAGCAAATGATATATTTTTATGTCAAATACGGTCCAACGCCTTAAACTTGGAGCCATTAAATAAAATAAAAATATTTTTTGACCCCGCCCACTTCAGTGGGCGTTATTATAGGCAAGAACAGCATAAAAATTTAACAAATTGTTTTACTTAAACCTACATTCCTTAAAAATAACACTTTTAAGCTTTAATGACGAAGCTGAGACAAAACCTGGTACTACTCTGCCCTACCCCCTCCTTCCCCTTCGCCCCCTAAATGACCCTACCAAAAAAAATTTTTTTTTTAATTTTGTATATAATCATCCCAAGCATTTATCTTTAGAGTTTTATGACTGCCGATTTCTGCCCTACCCCCCCCCCCCCCCCTCTTCCTTAGCCCCCTAAATGACCCTACCAAATAAAAATTTTTTTTTAAATTTTGTATATAATCATCCCAAGCATTTATCTTTAGAGTTTTATGACTGCAGTTTTTATGCCCTCCAAAGAGAATTGTGATGAAGTCTAAGACGGTCTAGCAATGCCCATACGTTCGTCTGTGGAAAACATGATATTGTATATTTTTGAACCCCGCCCCCTTTAGTTGGCGTTGACGTACGATATTATATAAAGGAACTCTGTCCCACCAAGTTAAACATTTCAAATTCACTTACTAAATATTTGGAGGGTATTTAAGATTCGACCCGGTCGAATATAACGTTTTTACTTGTTTTTATTTATTTTTGTAATAAAATAAGATTTGATGCACATTAAAACTTAAATTTTAACAAATTTCTAAGGACACTGCATGTTTAGTAAAAAAATTTAAACTTCTGCTTAATTACAAGGTTTCGCTTGTATCCATAGGATTTGATAAGCCCCGTAAATTACATTTTTTAACACGCTCATTTTTTAAACGCAGTTTTCTTAGTTCGATTACGGCTAGTATAGTAGCCCCGGCATTTTTAATTACTTCATTTTCACTTTTTATTTTAATTTAAAGTGTCAAAAAATAAACAAACAAAGCACGAATATAAAAAGTCAGATGTTTTCTCGTGTTTTCGAAAAATTAAAACCACGCCTAAAACCGTAAAATCACGTGATTTGCAGAACAGCATAAAATCGTCTGCGTAATTTCAAATCGTTTCGTGATTTGAAACCACGCGATTTTCAGAATGTATCAGATGTACCTAGATACAGTGCCTCCAGCTTATTTCAACCAGCCTCTTTATATTTATTTATATTCATAAATATATTATTTCTGTTTAGAGGCCTCAAAACAGGGTTTGCGATATTTCCCGCTGAATGAGAGTGTTTTTCAGTAAAATTATATTTTACGCTCGCAAAATAAAAGAGGGTAAGCGTACATGTGAGTTTTGTTTCCACAATTGTGTATGACGCTGGCATCACTGCTCTATGGACTATTGAAGATATTTTCAGCCAGGGTAAACAAACTAGTTTAGCCTTGTTCAGAATAAAGAGAGTTCGATCGTGAGTGTCATGATACACAGACGCGTGCGGAGATCGATTATCTTAAATATTAATAAAATAATTTGTTGTATTCTTTTTACGGTACGCATTGTTAAATGTGTCTTGATATAATATTTTCTTAATTTACAAAATCAAGAGAAATAGACTCTTAAAAAAGAAACTCAACTTTAATTTATTTCAAATGAGTCAGTGCGACTCCATAGAAATAAAAAAATAAAAGTGTCAATTTAATAGAAAATAAAATAATTATTAAACAAAACGAAAATAAGAGAAAGAGCGACCTCGAAATCTCGTCTGCTCCAAAGCTAATAAGAAGCAATTATTATGATATACTTGCTAATGACAAAAATTGCAACAACGTCATTGTACAAAAATTCCAAAAGTATGTAGAGGAGAGCGTGAAACCGACGTCATCAAAAAATGCAGTCAGCGGTAGTGCAGCAATTAACAATAATAGTGTGAATAAGGAGAGTTCAAAATCAAATAAAAACAACAACAACAAAAATCCACCAATAAATATATGTGATGTGGAACCCAATAAGATAATTGAATTCATTAAAGAGGGACTTAAAATTAACGAATTTCATATAAAAGAATTAAAGAATAACAAGTTATCTCTATTTACTACGTCATCTGATGATTATCATAAAATCAGAGCATATTTAGAAAAAGCAAAAGCGAATTTCTTTACTTATACACCTAAAGATACAAAAACCAAATCTTACTTATTAAAGGGCTTAAGTGCCAATATTGAACCGTAAGAAATATTAGATGAACTAATTAAATTTCAAAATGAGAAGCTTCAAATTTTAAAAGTTAGCCCATTTGTAACAAAACGTTCTACAGAAAACAATCAAACTTTACCAATTTATATCGTACAAATTACAGCAGATAGTAACGTAAATGATCTCAAAAAAATTAAAGGAATCCTCTACAGGCGTGTACGCTGGGAGGCACTGAAAAAACCTGAGATACCACAATGCAGAAATTGCCAACGATTCTTCCACAGCGCATCTAATTGTTATTTACCAAGAAGATGTGTCAAATGCTGTCAAAACCACGAAAAAGGGGAATGTTCTCTGGGTTTTATTCAACAAAATTAAAAGGAAAAACTTTTTTGCGTTGTATGCAACAAGTACGGACACCCGGCATCCTATAAGGGATGCGGAAAATACAAAGAGCTGCAGCAAAAACTTCGAGCAAAAAGACAAAACTTTAATCAAAAAAGAGTAGTTAATAATACATTTAACTCGGATAATGTCGCAAGTTTTGCCAATATTGTAAAAAACAATACACCAATAGTAAATATCAATGACTCTATAAACAAAGTGTTAGAGGAACTTAAAAATTCAATACAAAATTTGGCAAATCAGTTAGTTAACCTTAATAAACAACTTCAGATACAAACGTCTAGGATAGACTCAATTTTCACGATGATTGAAACGTAATTCTCAACAATGGAGGGGACAGTGGAAAAAACTCTTAATATTATCCAGATAAACGTCAATTCATTAATAAAATTAAGTAGAAGACACGATCTTAATACATTTATAACGTCCAACAACCCTGATTTGGCTTTACTCAATGAAACTAAGCTTAATACTAATCATAAAATAAGTTTCCAAAACTATATCCTAGTAAGAAAAGATGCAAAAAGGGGCGGTGCTACTGGAATATTAATTAAAAGTAACCTAAAACATAGTAGTTGTACTAACAATATTATAAATAATTTCATTCATTTAGAAACTTGTATTATAAAAATACCATTATTAGCAAATAAAATATTATTTGTAATATCGGCTTACTTCCCTTCTGGAAAAAATTTTAACGTTTTGTTTCCATTGATTAAAGTTAGAAATCAGTAGTCACTATTATATCTTAGCGGGCGATTTAAACGCTAAGCATGAAGATTGGGGTGATAATTGTAATAACTCACAGGGCACTAAATTAAAAGATTGTTATACAGAACGAAATAAAATACAGAAGTAAGTTATTCGCTTCTATTTATGCTTCATTTCCTCGAGCTGGATCCTTCCTAGATATATGTATTATAGATGCAAGATTAATAATAAATAAAGCAAATAACACCTTGAATTGTCTTCAAACTATCGATTATGACAGCGATCATAATGCCGTAGAAATTGAAATTTTAAAAATAGATAAAGACCATCCATTAACCCTGTTAAAAAAACCAGCTGATTTAAAACTTAACTATAAAAAAGCAAATTGGAATAAATTTAAATCCAACATTAGAAACGAATTAAGCAATGGTGTTTCAATACCTAACGATAGAAACCTCTCAAACTCAGAAATTGATCTTCATTTACTTAAACTAAACCAAATAACATTAAATGCAATAGAAAAATCCGTCCCGAAATATGGAAATGGTAATCATACTAATAAATTCCTTAACACTATCATAAAAAAATTATATTCTGAAAAAAAGCAAAATAGTAACCATAATTAAAAAACACAACAGGTTAGAAATAACATTATCCCAAACCAATAAAAACTTACTCAAAGCAAAACTAAAACTTATCAGGAAACTAATAAATGATAATTTTAGTATTGCGGTGAATAAACATTTTCAGGAAAAGCTAGAAAATATTAATCTCAGCAATCAATCGGATAGGTTTACCGAAGCCAAAAAACAATTCAAATTCACAGAGCCACTAAAAATTGACGCCATTAAAGTAGCTACCAGTACCGAAACTGTCATTAGAAATGCTGGCATAAATTTAGATACATTGGAAAAGGATAATAATGGTACACATTATTTGATTTATGATGACAGCCAAAAACTTAACGTAATTGGAACGTACTTTGAAACAGTAAACGCATTTAAGGAGATTGATAGTCTGAATAGACTTCATATACAAATCGAAACATACATATTTTAGCAGATTATAACAAATCTACAGTTACTACATTTAGTTCATTAAACAAGGCTAATAACATAGATACATTTACCTCATCTAATTTCTTCATAACGGTTGATTCAATCCAATACATTTTCAAAAATTTAAGAAAGAAATTATCAACCAGTTTTGATAATATCCCGAATATTGTGTTAAAGAATCTTCCAGACGAAATAATACAATATTGTATAATATGTTAAACAATAAGACATTTAAAGTTTGTAATGGAAAATTTGTTAGCACAAAATGGTTTATCATAGTAAATGGTCTTCAACAGGGTACTGTTAATGCACCAATTCTTTTTAATTTATACATAAGTGAGCTTTTAAACAAGGTCGAGAATATCATTGGATTCGCTGGTTATATAATAATATATCATTCAGACGATAGAATAGAAAAAATTAATGATAAACTACAAAAGTACTTCTATATCATAGAAAAATATACGATAGATTGGCAAATGAAAATCAATGTTAATAAATGTGAGACTATACTTTGGCGATCGCCTGTGGGTAAATGTAACAACAATATAAAACGCAAATGGAGATCATTTAATATTAAATCTATGGATAATATTAGCATCCCAAATAAAGAAGTGGTTAAATATCTAGGCATCAATATAGACAAGTACTTATATTTTAATGAACACATTGAAATTCAAATTACAAAAGCTCGTAACGTCTTCTTCATGTATAAGAAACTACTCTTTTCTAAATTCATAAAACCAAAAATCAAGATAATCATGTATCTGTCCTTAATTAGACCAATCATAACGTATGGTTGCCAAATTTGGTTTAATATTTCCCCATCTTATATAATGAAAAACTAAGACTATTCGAAAGAAAATGTTTAAGGTCTTACACATCCTTGTTCAGATCATCAAATAGTAATTATAAAAAGTATATGTATATCTAACCAAAGACTGTATAATGAAGCTAAAATAAGCAGAATAGACAATTTTATTATACACCATATAAGAAATCACATCCTCGAATGTTACGAATGTAGTCAGAATAATTTAATTCTAGCTCCTTACCACGTGAATGACGAATACATAGCTCAAATCTTACCGAAAGGTTTTGTACCACCAGAAGCATTTATTTTTCTAGATAAAAATAGATTTATCCAAAACGAGACAGGCATACCTATATTTTATCATATCTATAGAAGAGCCAGTGATAAATCCATAGTAAGCAATCAATTAACTAATATAAATAGCAGATTTGATACTAGTATTTATCAGTTCGATAAAAATATACAAAGTAACATAAACAAGAAAAAATATTGGTGGCTTAACAGCTAATTTCTCTTTTTATTACCTGACATTACTCCTTTTTTCAAAAATAAAGTGTGATTTTTTCTTCTGTTTACCGCACATTTAAGAAATGCAATGTTAAATATTTTAAATTATTAAAATATAATTATATATTTTAAATAAAAATTACAGAAAATGTATCTTATATATAAAATAGCAAGTATACTTGAGAGCCCGTTAGGAGGGACAGCGTATAAAATAATTTATACGTAATTACTATTTGTTTATTGATGGTTAAAAATAAGTTACATATTTTGATTTAATAAACGTATAAAAAAAAATTGTTCAGAATAAATATGAATTAAACAATACTAATTGTTTATATTAATACGTACATGTATATTAGCTGCAAATATTACATAAGATATTGTGAAAAAATTCTATTTTATGGTTATGTAAAAAATTAGTTTTTGCAAAAGTACAAAAGTCTGCATTATTTTGTTCAAGCATTTGACAGTATTTTCGTCTACTATTGACACCAGCTTAAGTACTTTACAGTTACGCCTTTAAGTATATCTTACCTTCGTTCCAGCACTTCACAAGAAGCACATCATAAGTACATTCCTAAAAAAATTAATTTAAAATTAAAATTAATCACTAAAGCTTTTATGTATGATTGAAACACTGCGGTACTTGTATTCCATTATTGTTTACTTATAATGTTTCTCTGATTTCTATTGGGTTTTATAAATCCATCATATGGCGCTTGTTTATATGTTCCTTTCTTAATTATTTTCTTTTTAAATTTACATGCGTACATATGTATACATTTTTTTTTTTTACTTTTTTGAAAAGTTTAACCAACAATAACTCACTTTTTTATATGTCTTTTAAAAAATCTAAAATTATAATTTACAGAACAGCAACAAATTTCACGAGTGATTGTTAAATCCCAAGTGATTTTAAAGCTTGTGATTTTCAGAACATAGCCGTAAATGTTTTATTCTTTCAATGTAATATATTAAGAAATAGATATTCGTAACATATTTTCTCTATTGTACTTAATAGTCTAATGATGAAGCTTATTGGGTAGTGGCTCGTTCGCCCGAAGATGCTTTGGCTAAAGCAGCTGAAAGATTCAAAGTGGATGCTGGTAAAATTCAACTGAATCAGGATGAAGATGTGTTGGATACCTGGTTCAGTTCTGGTCTCTTCCCGTTCTCAGTATTTGGCTGGCCTGATAATACTGACGATTTGAAAGCTTTCTATCCAACAACTTTGTTGGAAACCGGCCATGATATATTGTTCTTTTGGGTTGCCCGCATGGTGTTCTTTGGACAAAAGTTGTTAGGCAAATTGCCTTTTAAGGAAATATATCTGCATCCAATGGTACGCGATGCTCATGGCCGCAAAATGTCAAAATCTTTGGGTAATGTCATTGATCCTATGGACGTTATACAAGGTATATCATTAGAAGGTCTTCATGCCCAGTTAATTAACTCTAATTTGGATCCACGTGAAGTTGAAAAAGCTAAAGCTGGCCAGAAACAAGACTATCCCAATGGTATTCCAGAATGTGGCTCCGATGCTTTGCGTTTTGCTTTGTGTGCATACATAACTCAGGCACGTGACATTAATTTGGATATTAATCGTGTACAGGGATATCGTTTCTTCTGTAATAAGGTCTGGAATGCCACAAAATTTGCTCTAATTTATTTTACGGGTGAAGAAAAATACTCCTGTCATTTACATTTGTCGGGTAATGAAAACAATATGGATGTGTGGATTCTCTCACGTTTATCTGCTGCCATTGAAACATGTAATAATGGTTTTGAACAATATGACTTTGCTGTTGCTACCAGTGCGTGCTATAGTTTTTGGTTATATGATTTGTGTGATGTTTATTTGGAATGTGTGAAGGCTATATTTCAAAATGGCAATGGTGCTCAAAAGTCGTCAGCACGTAAAGCTCTGTTTACGTGTCTGGACTTAGGCTTGAAGTTATTGTCACCATTTATGCCTTTTATTTCGGAAGAATTATATCAACGTTTACCCAGATCTGATATAACACCCAGCATCTGTGTGTCTGCTTATCCCGGTAAGTAAAAACTTCCCAATTTAAATAGCTTATCTTAATTATTTTGTATGCTGCAGATAATATCAGTTGGCGAAATGTACAAGTCGAACAAGAAGTTGAATTTATGCAAAAGGCTGCTCGTGTCATTCGTTCGGCTCGTTCTGATTACAATTTGCCTAACAAAACCAAAACCGAGGCATATATTGTTTGTACAGACTCTCAACTTTGTGATACATTAAAGAAATATTCCAGCGATCTGTCTGTAGTGTCATTCTGCTCAAAAATTGAATTCGATACAACACCTCCGGCTGGTTGTGCAATTTTAACAATTTCAGGTCAATGTGAAGTTCATTTATTGCTTAAAGGCTTGATAGAGGCGGATAAGGAAATCGCAAAACTGCAAAAAAAGAAAGATCAATTGGCACAAACTGCTAGTAAGTTAAAGCAGGCAATGGAAGTTAGCGATTATGCCACTAAGGTGCCCCTTGAAGTACAGACGTCTAATACCGAAAAATTGCAGCAAACCGCAAGTGAAATTCAACGCATAACTCAAGCAATGGAAACTCTGACACTGATGTAAGAAGAAAACAGCTTCGCATTTCATTAGGTCAGTCAAAGCGAATTTTATTTAAATAACAATGTTGGCATATGTAAAATTCACAAATTTTTTTCTATATATTTTAAGAACTATACATAACTTCTTCTGCAGGATTTTATAAGCATTGTTAAAGTTTCCTATGCTATTAAAGTATATAGTCGGGAACTTATATTTAAAATCGTCCTTTCTTAATTTTTTGCTAATTTTACTTTTTGATGGTAAAATATTTCGTAAAATGGGCTCATCTTTTATACTAATTAGGAAATAAAAAATTGTATATCGAATTTTATTCTCATTTTTATTTTTCTCTATCTTATACAATTATCTTGAAAGCAAATTCATTTGAATTAATGATATTCGAAAATACATTTGGTAGTATATCAGCAGAAAGTAGAATTCAAAACATACTAATAAAAATGAAATTTATTTGTTGGTGGTCAAGCAATGTCTATATGCATTTCATTGGTGCTTTACCAAATCATCAGTAGACTTTAACCACAGTTTTGAAAAGTTAAAAACCTCTTATCCTATGCACATACTTCTGAAAACCATCTGAGAATTCACAATTTGTAAATTACAAATTATTTTAAAAAATAACAGCAGAATAAGCATAGTAGGCTTTGAAACTCATACAAAACCCAACAAATAAATTGTATTCGATATGAATCTATTTTATTTTTCTACACCTTTATACAATTAGAAATCAATTTTATAACAAGAAAAATATTTATAAGACGAAATGAAAAATAAAACCTACGAGTAAATTAAACTGTTATGAAATTTTTATTTGACATATTGTTGTCACAAGACCATTTTAAATGAAATTAATTTGTTGGTGGTCAAGCAATGTCTATTTTATTTTTCATTTTGCCTTATATGATCACTGATCATAGCTGTTAAGTAATGATTACTAATCATAATAATTAGTAATTAGATTATTTTTTTTTTAAAGGTGAAGTAACGATTATATTACGATTATTTTCAGATTCGCACGATTACTAATTGATTACGATTACAGATAATCGAAAAATAATCAAGACTAATAAAAATTACGAAAAAATAATAAAAAGTTAGTTGTTGTTATTATTATTGATGTGCATCGATTTGATAATTGACAACCTATTTGCATTGATTCTGCATTCTTCTTATTTATCACGGGTTCACGGGTTTGTGCTCTATTCGTATAAAGCAGGGACCGAAAATAACTGCTATGTTTTTATTTCAGAGCCCTTTATATGCATTTGGGAATTTTTAACCATTATGGTCGCATTTATATATAAATCGTCTGAATTGATTACCGTAACCAATTACATTGAGAAAGATAGAATTTTGCTTATAAACAACCATTATGTCAACCAGAAATTTTTTTTGGTTAAAAATAACTATGTATTATGATAAATAATTTATTTAAAACAAGTAAAATGATTACATATTTTAACGTATGCTTGTCATTAATTTTTTTATGTTTTAAATGCAAATTTTTCAAAATAAAATGTATGTATAAAATGATGCGCATTCTAAATTTTTAAAAAATAATCGAAACCAATCAAAAATAATTCTTGAAAGTAGTGAATTATTTGTTTGATTACTTTTGATTATTTTCTCGTAATCCTAACTAATCTTAATTATTTTTGGATTATTTGTAATCATAATTAATTAATAATCAGAAATTTTTAAAAAGAGAATTATGTAATCAATACTATTCCTTTTAAAATTTAATCTAATTGATTACTAATCGTAATCCAAATTTAACAGCTCTGTAATATATATACTTTATGGGGTCTCAGAGGGATGTTCCGCTGCGTTACACACGGAATGACAAAGTGAATATATCTTCCAATTGTTTTTTGGAGTGTATAAGAAAGGATATGTTTTTGAATATCACAAACAAAAATAAGTAGTTATTCAATTAAATTTAGTTAAATTATAAATAAGTAGTATATTAACTTTTTTCTCAATTGTTTTTTAAATGATAAAGTTTTAGAAATTTTGCTGCGGGTTTTTTTTTTCTGAAGCACTACACAGTGCTTTGTACCATAGGCAAAAATAAACAGTGTCTAGAATTTTGGATAATCATAAATTTTTGTGAGGCTAACTTAATGGTTTAGATGAATAAGTAGGAAAAACTTAGTATATTTCCATTTTGTTCGCAGTAGAGATCGGTAAAGTAAAAATTTACTGTCAAAGTTGTCAAATAAAAAAAACTTATTTTTAACCATGAAATAGAAAACTTTTGAAGGTATTATCTTGAATCTTCACATATTTGGTTAAATAAAAATATTTTTTGGAAGTCACAGAAACTTTTCATATCGCGTATATAATTAAAACGCCATTTTGTACAAAAATATTTAAATAAAATCATTTTAAATTTTCGATGCCAACATTAAATGTTTACCAATTTTGAAGATTTTGTTAATATATACTGTAGTAATTAAGGTGAGTGTTTTGTAAAAATGATTTATTTAGTTCGAAGTATTTGCATAGTACTTTTGCCGCATTTGAGAAATGAATCAATTAGGCAAATGTTATTTTTGGCAATCAAATCAGTTCTCCCCTTTAATTCATAGTTCGTTGTCCCAGAGAAATTGTGCTGAATTTTCAAATAACATTTAAAATTTTCAGAAAACATTGATATTGAAATATACAATAACAATAACTTCCTGTTGTGCCGCCACAACATACAATTCATTTGTGCTGGCAAATCTTAAAGTTAGAAAGAAATTAAGGTATTAAAGGTCAGTGACATATGACATAATTTAACGAAAAAAGTTCTTAAATTACTACAGTTTTGTGCATAAGTGCACAATATCTATAAATAAAAAGTTTTTTTATTAATCATTTTGATAGCTTACAAATATGCATTTCTAAAAAGCTGTAAAAATATTCCTTGAGTTTTATGCCGAAAATTTTAATATTTTACGCTTGAACATATTTACTTCAAATCCAATGTAATCAATAAATAAACACATTATGATCAGAAAGCAGTGAAAATCAATAACGATTCATCTGAATAAAATTTATTTGGACTATCAAATGTGTATAAAATTTGTAAACATCGGTGAAAGTTAAGAAAGTTATAACCAATTATGTCGAGATGTCCAAATTTATTTCAATATATTTGTTTTTAATAAAAAAATATGACAATTTTTAATAAGTTATAAAATCGGTGTTTTTCATTTAATGACCTTTAACCTTCTTTTTTCAGTTCTACTTGGTTGTAAGTTTTTCTACTATTCAGCGCAATACTGTTTTTTCGTGTTGGATTAAAAAATTTATAAAAATAATAATTTGCAGTCATGCAGATTCGAACTTAAGCCCAAAAAAATTAACAATTTAAAAATAATAATATTCATGTTAATTAAGCAAATTTAAAAAAAAATACATAAAATTAAACAAATTTCCAGCCCTGAAAATGACTAAAAAATAGTTTAGGTAGACGAATTTTTTTTCTTTGCATACTGACAGTCCAGCCGAATAGATATGTAGATATTTACGAGTATAAATATAATACAGATATTTTTTGTTTTAATTGTTTATTTAAATTTTTTTATGTACCTCAATACATGCCTATTTATATATATACATATATATATATATATATATATATATATATATATATATATATATGTATATATATACATATATATGTATATATATATATGTATATATATATGTATATATATACATATATATGTATATATATATATATATATATATATATATATATATATATATATGTATATATATATATATATATATATATATATATACATATATATATATATATATATATACATATATATGTATATATATATACATATATATGTATATATATACATATATATATATGTATAGATATATATATATATATATATATATATACATATATATATATATGTATATATATATATATATATATATATATATATATATATACATATATATATATGTATATATATATATATATATATATATATATATATATATATATATATATACAAATATATATGTATATATATATATATATTTTTATTTTTTTTATTCATGGGATGAATGGGATGAAATCATCGAAAGACCCTGGCAGTGATGGTGTTTGCCAGGAGTGCGAGACTTTAACACGCTAAAACACCCCTTTACACTGACCCAAAACCTTTCCCTGTGGTACTGCCGTAAGGCTTTACATCACAGGGTGGGAATAGATCCTAGACCTAATCTAACCTAAAGAGATTCTTCTGCGAATCTCTTCTAACCTACGAAGTTCTAATAGAACGAATTTTGCAAAATTGCATACACACGTCCAGTTGTACAAAGATTCCAACATGGTTGGAACTATGTTGTCCGGCCTAATTCTACGCCCTAAATCTGCTTCTAAGCACTCTCTTCTACTATTGAATCGTGGACAGATGAAGAACACATGTTCGGCATCTTCCACGACATTACCATCACAGCTCGGACAAAACGGAATACTGTCATGTCCGAAACGGTACAAGTACGACCTGAAGCAACCATGTCCAGTCAAAAACTGTGTAATATAGTAGTTCAAGTCACCGTGCTTTCTTGATAACCATGTACTGATGTCAGGTATCAGTGAGTAAGTCCATCTTCCCTTATCAGTCGCTGTCCATCGTGCCTGCCACTTACGTAGGCACAAATCTGTCACACCATTTGTACTGTCCGATATCGCCTCTAATTCGATGGGCATCATACCGGCAATGACAAAAGCTGCCTCGTCGGACACAGTTCGGAATGCGCTACATACTCGCAGGGCGGCCAGCCTATACACAGGGGATATCAGATTCACATACGTAGAATATCTCAGTGAACCTGACCATATAGGGGATGCATATAGGATAATGCTTTTAACTACACTAGAGATCAATTTCCTCTGCAGATATTTCGGACCTCTTGTATTTGGCATGATCCGGGATAAAGCTGAGCAGGTCTTCGATGCTCTGGCACCTATATACTTAAAGTGCTCATGAAAAGATAGACGTGTGTCAATCATGACTCCAAGGTATTTTAGACATTCCCTGGATTCTATGCTACACGTACCAATATTAAGCCTAATGGTTTCCCTACGTTTCCGACTACTAATCAGAACCGCCTCTGTTTTATGGTCAGCTAGAGCTAGACCCATTGACCTGAGCCAAGACCTAACGATCTGAATACTGGCATTTGCAATGGTTTCCGCCTCTAGCAACTCTTTTGCTTCACATACTAACGCTATGTCGTCTGCGAATCCAACTATCTTTGCCTTCTCAGGTAGATTTAACCTCAATACTCCATCGTACATGACGTTCTACAGTAGTGGGCCAAGTACTGATCCTTGAGGCACACCGCCAATTATCTGGCGTCTCCTAGTACCTTCATCGGTGTCATAAACTAGCTCTCTATTTCGGAAATAATCCTGTATAATTGCCAGTAAATACCCTGGGATGTCTAATCTTGCTAAGGCTTCAACAATACGTCCCCAGTTTGCCGTGTTGAAGGCGTTCTTTACGTCTAGGGTTACGACTACACAATACTCCTTAGTTCCATTTCTCCACCGCTCCCCTTGGATAGCCCTAGCAGCAGTTTCTACTACAACCTTGATAGCATCCACTGTTGATCTTGCTTTCCTGAAGACATATTGGTTATTTGATAAACCATGCTTAGCTTCAACACAGCCTTCCAATCTTCTACAGATTATACTTTCTAGCAGTTTCCCACTCGTATCTATCATACACAGTGGACGATAAGAGGAGGGGTCGTCTAGCGGCTTATTATCCTTGGGTAACAGTACCAGCTTTTGTCTTTTCCACATTGTTGGAAAAATTCCCTGGCTCAAGCATGCGCTTATTACCTTCAAGAAGTACTCAGGGTGGAGTTTGACAGCTTCTTTTAGCACCATATTTGGAATACAATCTAAGCCTGGTGCCTTATTGTCTTTAAATTTCGAGACAGCGCCTTCTATCTCGGAAATCGTAACCGGAGGAATATCGGAAAATGCAGCCGAATAGCTGTTTTGCCACGTAGGAATTTCCTGTTGGGGAAAGAGATGATCTACAATTCCCCTGAGAATAGGCTCCTCTCTTGGCGGCGATGGACCAAGACATTTAAGTCTCTTGGTTACCAGTTTATATGCAAGGCCCCAAGGATTAACATCTAATTCCTCACATATATTAAGGAAACAGCTGCGCTTACTCCTACGTATTGCAATCTTCAACGCTTTCCTTTTATCCTTATATATTTGATGGTGTACACTGTTCTCTAGACTACCTCGCGTCCTTGTATACTGCCTTCGGGAGGTTATGCACTCCGAACGCAACCTAGCAATTTCACCATTCCACCAGTAAACTGGAGGCTTATTTGGTGACCTTTTACGCTTCGTCATGCTCACATTACACGCACTCGTGATATGGCTCACTAATTGTTCTGCCATATCTTCAGCCGAACCATTCAGTTGCATGTTCTCCATACAAGCTGCGAAGATATCCTTATCAAAGGTATTTATCTTCCAGCCTGTCAAGTCTCGTGCTTGTACAGCCACATGGTGCTGTTCATCTTGTACATCTATGATTATAGCGCTATGATCGCTATGAGTATAAATGTCAGATATTCTCCAGTTCACCTGGCTTGTGATGCTGCTACTGGCAAACGTAATGTCAATTACCGAACCAGCATCACCTCGTCTGAAAGTTTGTTCAACCCCATTATTCATGAGTACAACGCTCAATGCAGAAAAGGCTTCCAAGAGCACTCTACCTCTTGCATTCGTCAAGGGGCAGCCCCATTCAACAGCCCACGCATTAAAGTCACCTGCTATTATGACTGGGTTCTTGGTGGCTGCATCTGTTACTATATTATCAACTATGCTTCGAAAGTCCTCTATAGAATACCTAGGGGGAATATAGCAGCTGTACAATGTGATACCAGAGATAGTGGCTCGGGCATACCCACATTGTGATGTTATTCTATCCCGTAGTGTTAAGGTGCTGGTGTTCCATATCGCCGATGTATCCGTGTTATCAGAAACCCAATTTACAGATCCCATGGTCCTATATGGCTCACTCAGCACAGCGACGTCTACATTTAAATCTCGAACGCTTTGCTTAAGAAGCTCTTGTGCTGCCTGGCAATGGTTGAGATTTAACTGTAATATACGCATTTTGATGTCTTAAGTTTGGTTTTAAACCTTAAGTTTCTGTAGCGCCTTTTTGTAGTACGGACAAACTACACCTCCGGTGACATGATCACTAGCGGTGTCTATTGCATTCCTACAAAGCAAACACGACGGTTTTTTGGAGCACGTTCCAATTTTGTGGCCGGTTTCGCCACACCGTAAGCAATTATTAGAAAGGTCCTTCCCCTTACAATTTGCGGCCCTATGTCCATAATCTAGGCATCTAAAGCACCTTATCGGCGTTGCCTTTTCGCGTATTCGGCAGACGACCCAACCAATGCGTATCTTCGCCATCTGCACAAGACGGCTAGCTATGGCAGCACTTACGCCAATGGTGGCAGTTTGTGTTCCTCCATACGCTCTCCTCAACGATTTAATTGCAGCAGGCTGCAGAGATTTCAAATCGTCGGATGCTTTTATGAGGGCTTCATAAACGTCCTCCTT